>OX465297.1:91010314-91467814 GCA_949987735.1 Leucophora obtusa | reverse complement strand
CGAATTTTCTTCAATTTATTAGTTTTTCGTATTTGGGTTTTCAACTTGCTTTCCAATGATATATAATTTGTGTTTATCAAATTGGCGGTTTCGCGAATAAAAATACAATTCATTCCGCGAAAAAAATTTTTTTTAAGTTTGTATTTTTGGTCCTTTTAAATGCTTTTCAAAAATATAAAATTTTTTAAAATCCAAACAGCGGTTGCGCAGTTACAAAATAATATATTAAAAACATAACATTTCGCGATCAAAAAATTCTTAAATTGTGTGAAACAAATTTAATTCGTCAAACTAATGACAGTAATGACTCGAAATATCAATTCAAAACCAATGAAATGCAAAATCAATCGTTTTTCGCTCCAGCAGCTGATAACTTTTTTTGATTTGACGCAAAATTATTAGTTGAATCGTCTTTTGACGCATAAATATTAGTTGAATCACCTCTGTTTGTGGTTATTTTAAAATATTTTAAACATTTATCTACATATATTTGAATGAAATCTGATGCAAACCATTGTGGTTACGGAGTTTACAGTTACGGAGTTTACATTTGGTTACTTTTTTCGTTTTCTTTAAGAAACGCTTTGTCAGAATTTTTTTTCCGAAATAAAATAGCATGATGCCTACAAGGTGAATCCAAATATGACATTGTTTTTCTTACTCGTTAAATAGTTTGGTGTAAAAATTAGGAACGGAGTTTACAACATTTTTTCAAATCTTATTAAAGACATCCATTTTCATCTCGAGAATGTTACATGCTGCAGAAAAGCTTCAAGTCTGTTATACTGGATGATTACTTACAGTCCAACGATCATTTGAGTATAAATAACATTATACTTTTCGCAATATAAATAATAGATAACTCCAAAATTGTGGTATATGCATTTTTATCAAAAATTATGACGAAAAATCGTTACAGAGTTGAAGTCGTGATAGCTAACATATACTAAAAAGTTTGTAAAATGTATTAATTTTTATTAAAAACGGGACTTTTCCTCTTCATAAAAATTCTTACAGTTAGTGTTTAGCTTTATTGGTTATTAAAATGTAAGCTATTAAAGTTAAAAAACCTTATAAGTTACTTGTTACGGAGTTTACATTTGGCCTATAAAATTAGTCACAAATTTTATGTATTAACCAAAAATTGGTCAGATTGTTATAAATTTTGTAAAACAGGTGACAATGCGCTGATATATATCGAATTTTGGAAAAAAAATTTTTTTTTAAATTTTCACAAAAAATATTTTTTAACCCCTTTTGATTTGGCCATACACTACTTGTTGGACGTTTCTGGACACCGCAGCGTAAGGTTAACGATTTTATGAGCGACGCTTTAGGTATAAAACACAATATAAAGTCCAACGGAAAATTCTAAGTTATATTTTTCATCAAAAACTTTAATATTTGATACGTATTTGACATCAAACAAGGATGGGTTAGTAATGCCTAAAAAAGTTTATATTAAATAACATATAAAATCAACAATTGAAATTTTCGCACTCTATTTGATTTGCATGAAACTTGCTATAACTTGGAATACTTTGTATAGCTAAAATTGGTGTTCAATTTGGGGAAAATTATCAAATTTGCTATAGACTTTCCGTACATATATGGGTCTAACTTTTGTATTATTTTAGATATGTGACTGGTTAATATATCACTTTAAAGCTTCTAAAAGCGTGCCTGAAGTTGGTCTGCAACTCATTCTTTAATTTGATAATTTCTGATTTATTAAAAAAAATTTTAATTTTTGAGAATTTTTCTACAATTAATTAATTGTTTCTATCCATTTATAATTGAAGCCATGATTGAGCCACGTGAATAGTTACTATTTTGAAATGAACTTTAACCATTTATCGTTATCAAAGGTCTAAAGCCATTTTATCTTAATACGCGGTTCGGGATACTTTATCGTAGCTTTTTAATATTTTTGTATTAGTTCTTAGTTTTTTATCAATGACACTGTCAAATATCAGTTTGGTACTCCTTTTGGTTCCTGAGTTATAGTATAGTATTAAATATGAAAAATATATTTGTATGAAAAAAGACCCAATAAGAGTGCCAGTATAAGATTTCGTAAAGGCAAAAATAAAGTAATGAGGAACAACATAAGCGTGTTCGTTTACTTACTACAAGTTACTACTTTTACTACAGCTGCAAAATTTTAATATAAAAAGTAAACAAGACTTTCCAATTGTAGTAAAAGTAGTAAGAATTTCGACTAATCGAACACACCGCATATATTTTTTCAGAAATTTTAAAGAATCCATTTTTCGATATACATATGATGATTTAAATCGCGGGATTTCATTAAATTAAACTTTAAAAATTTTACGAAAAACGTCGCCGGAGTCTGAAAAGTCCTAAAAATTTGATTGAGATTGCAAGGATTTAACTCAGAGATTACTTTTTAACAACAATACAAAAAGTTAATATTTCCTGAAAAGTTTTGAAATTATTTTCATTATTTTTATATTCACTTTATTTATTAGAAGCTGATTTTTTATACTTCAGTTATAAATTTTAACTAAAAACTTCTAATATTTAAAAAATTATTGTTTTTTAATTATTTTTTCGACAATATTGAGAAAATTTTAAGAGAAATTTCGATTTTTAATTTCGAAATGAGAAAATTCTAAAATATAGTAGCATTTACACTTCAAATTTAGAAAATTCCATTACAAGTGCAGTTCTGCAATTTTAATGAAAAAAATTCAAAATAAAATTTAGTCTTTTTCCCAAAAGCACCGTAAGTGGTTTTTCACGTGGAAAAATTTTACTCGAACTTTAATTTTACTCAAATTTTAATTTAAATTATAAAAATGAACAATTTTTCAATTTTATATCAAAGACACAATCACAATATACAAAAAATGTGAAATCCGAACAACTTACGGTGCTTTACTATCAAACAGTATTTTACTTTTAAAGTCGACTTTATATTTAAACGGCTTTGTTCATTTTATGTACGAAAATCCTAAAGAAATATTTACAATTTCAAATATTTTAATTGGTTGAAAATAAATAACCCAAAATTTTAACTAAAGTCAACAAAAATATACATTTGGAAAATTTAAATAGTAAGGGCGTTTATTTTTATTTAAAAAATTTTCAATTAAAATTGGAATTTTGTATTAAAAAATGGGAAATTTTAAAATGAAATTTCTTTTTGTCATTTGAAATTAGAAAAATTTTTGAAATTAGAAAAATTGATCTACATACAATTTTGAAAATCTAATTTGAAATTTAAATCTTTTAACTACATTTCTCCACAAACTTTAATTTTTTTATAATCAAAATGATCAGTTTTTTAATGAATTTGTTAAAATATCTATTGAGATTTTTTAAATGACGACTGGTTAAATGAAAATAAGGAAAAAATTTTATATTTCATATTATTATTCATAACAAATTTGTATTTCTTTCACTTTATCCTTTTTTCTCCTCTTTTTTCTCCTTTTCCCCTTTTTTTCCTTTTTTCTCTTCTTTTTCTTTCCTTTTTCTTTCCTTTTTCTCTCCTTTTTCCCTCTTTTTCCTTTTTTTTTTCCTTTTTTTTTCTTTTTCGATTTCGCTGATATTTTTAAACCATTTTTGTTAAATATAATTTTATATAAATCTATATTGTGCTGTATTTTTTATTATATTTCGGATATCATCGATTAAAATTCAGAATAAAAAGTTGTATTTCAGAATTTTTCATTTGAATTTCTGCACTATATGTGGAAAACAATTAAAAAATTCTGAAACGAATTGAAAATTCTAAAATTTAATTCACAATTTTAAATTACAATGATATAAGGATAGTGAATATAAAATTATTATAAACAACATATCGACAGAGTTAACAAAATCTTAATTCTTGAGTTTTTTCAATTCTTTCGTTCTTTAGAAATAAACAGGAGTATGTATATGTAAAAAAACGTATAAAACAGTTATATTTTACAATGCTCATGTATAATAATTGGAAAACCTTAACATATTTATAAAATGAAATTTGTATGCAAAATTTGTTTTATAAGTCACTTATACATTTTAAGTGTTTATGCATATGACCCTATATTTTTTTAAATAAATTTTAAGTTTTTACACATTTTTTTAAATAAAAAAACTTTCCAAAATGTCAAAAAACACGAAATCCCAAAAAAATTCGGGATCCCGAAAAATCCCGATTCGTCCCGGGATCCCGTTTTTTTAATTTTAAAAACCCGAATCCCGGGATTTTAAAATACCAATCCCGATTGGCGTCCCTAACCTGTATATACTCCAATTAATAAAAATATCTAAAAAATTTTGTAAGTTCAAAATTCAGAAACATATCTTTATATAATTTTTGTTTCTTTAAATTTTATTAAGGAGTTACCGAATTAATGTATATTATAAAAAAACCGTATAATGATTTTTTTTATATGATTTTTATTAAAAAATGAGTACAATTAAATAAAACAAAAAAAAAATTCAATGAAAAACCCTTGGACGTTTGTCAAAAGTCAAAAAAATGCAGTTTATGGTACTTTTTTGGTACTGTTTTGTTGTTTTACGGTTGCTACAAAATTGTTTTTTTAATTTTAGGGAACTTTATGCGGATTTTTCCCGAGTCTTTTTTTTCATTATGGTGGCAAGCCTATGGATAGATACCCTGGGCTTTAATTAAAGTTTGAAATTGCAGTTATTATAAAATACTAATTATTATTCCAAACTAAATGAATTTAATATAAAAATATTGTTTAAAAAATTGTCTATAAATTCTAAAACAGAAAATTTTCGAGATGTTTAATTCCGTGTGATTTTACAAATCCACTCTAAAAATCCGAATCTCAGAACAGGGGTGTTTGATATATTTTCAATTTAATAAAAATTCTGTGAATAAAAGCATCATAATTACTTACAACACTCAAATGAAAAAGTCTGTGAAATTTACAGAAAAGTTTACAATTGTTATAGAAAATTTTACTCAATTTAGGCCATTTTTAATAATTTAATTAATTTTTATCATCCTTTGACTTTTTCTACATATTTTAGATTTAGAAATTTCATCGTAAAAAGTATTTGCCCAATTATGGAAACAACATTAAAAGTTAAACAATTTCAAAATCGGCCTTAAAAATTTTTTTAAAATATTTTTCTAAAATAAGTTGTGAGGTGGGATTTAAAATATTTTACTTCCCAGCCAGCAATTTCGGAGCGCTCATAAATAAGATTTTTAAATGGATGATAGAAATGATTATTGTTTTTTTGAAAACACTATTTTTTTGGTAGAAAATATGAACCCTCAGAAAACAATCCTAAAAGTTGTCTCTACAATTTAAAAAGCTGTCTCAAAACGAGGGTTAATTTTTCGGACTCAAAGAAGATTCCAAAATTATTTAGATTTATGAAGAAAATTTCGATTTTATACGTTCTTTTTTCTGAGTGATTTCTGAGTACACAGGGGGCTCTTTTGGACGGACTACTTTCATAGGAAAAAGTGGAAAAATGTTTGTGTTTTTGGAGCTCATTTCTGAGTCATTAATGATCGTCTTTGTTTGCTGGGTTACTAATTTTTCTACAAACTTTTTAATTTGAGCTTGCTTGTCTGGAAATATATATGAATATTTTTAGACAAATGTATATGTATATTTATTTATTTTTTTAGAAATATGCAGAAAAATAGATTAACAAGTCAAAATTTTACCTGAGTTGGAGGAATTGCAAAACAGATAATATAGATATTTTATTTAAATACTTATTTATAAAATGTAAATTCTATTTGGAATTGATCATATTTGATCCTAAACCGAACAAAAATAACACTCATTTAAATATTTTTGAATTATTTTTAGTTTTTTTTTAAATAAAAAATCCGATTTGCTAATTTCAAATTAAAATCTCCACTTTTTCAATTAATTTTTTCTTTTAATTTTAATTAATTTCAAACACAATTCGAAACATTTTTATAAAAATGACTTTTATAACATAGCGCTTGAATTTTCTTAACGCGTTCGTTAACTTAATATTTTATTTTAACTCATAAGAAAGCTGCAATAATTGTTTCCATGGTTGTATCTTTAAGGATACAGTGCGCATTTAAGGGTTAACAAAAAACTTTATTTACTTATCTGACAATCAAATATTTTAAAAATAAGTTATAAGTAACGGTGTTCCATTGTATTATATTTAATTTACCATCAACAGTATAACTGTTTTCCGTCAATAAAAACAGCTCTCAAATACAATAAAAAGACGCTTGTGTTCATGAAACTGTTCGACATTTCTTTTTTAAAATCTGTTATTTAATTTTGTGTGTGCAAATCAGTTTTTCTTTTTTGTTTTTTTTTTAGCTGTGGTTAATAATTTTGTTGCTGATCAGTCTTCCTTCGTTTTATTTTTTAAGCTACTAGTTATACGACAGAAAACGATTTAATTGCTGGTGAATAAATGCTTGTGTGTATAAAAAACCTGTTTGTTTAACTTTAATTTTATTCAATTTAATCTTTATATCTGTTTGGTAAAACTGGAAGTTTTTACAATAACTATTTTAGCTCAGTTTTTCTTTTTCAAAAAATAAACTTTTGCTGTGCTACTGCTGATGAAATTTGATGGTAGCAGAAGTTTAAGCAATTGTTAAATGTGCAGTTTTGTTTTTTGTTTAGCTGATAAAAAAGTTAAAAATAGGTGCTTTTGCTGAAATAGCGTTAGCAATTGAAACCCTGATGAGTTTAATAAATTATACCCTACACCAGTACTTGCACAGGGTATAATAAGTTTGTGCTGAAGTTTGTAATTCCAAAAAATATTGGAACTAGATCGAC
This sequence comes from Leucophora obtusa, assembly GCA_949987735.1. Classification (NCBI taxonomy): domain Eukaryota; kingdom Metazoa; phylum Arthropoda; class Insecta; order Diptera; family Anthomyiidae; genus Leucophora; species Leucophora obtusa. The sequence goes on along the minus strand of OX465297.1, from coordinate 91,461,026 downwards.
CTAGACCGACTAGATCGACTCAGAATAACATTTTGTTTCAATTAACGATATCCGTCTGTCTCTATCCATATATTCTTGTGCGCACGGTACAGGTCGCAAATATTAAGATATCTTTACAAAATTTGGTATACTGAATTATTTCGACCCAATGTTTTTGGTTAAAATCGGCCCATGGTTAGACCTAGTGCCTATATAAAGTAGAGATGGGCGCGTGAGTGAATTTTGAGTCACGCTCACGCACGCTCACGAAAGAAAAATAATAATCACGCACGACTCACGCACGAACATTTTTTTATAATCACGCTCACTCATGCTCACGTGATTAATTTTAATTTGAATCACGCTCACGAAATACTCACGAAAAATATGAATTTGTTTTAATCCATGGATGGTAACCGAAATGATGCGGTTATCGGTAAGGGTAATGGTATTTTAGATTATTTCGGTAACGGTATTTTAAGGGTAACGCTATTTCATTTATTTCGGTATCGGTATTTTAAGGATAACAGTTTATTAGTTATTTCGGTAACAGTATTTTAAGGATAACGGTTTTTTGATTATTTCGGTAACGGTATTTTAAGGTTAGCGGTATTTCGGTTATTTCGGTAAAGGTATTTTAAGGATAACGGTGGTCAGTTTTTACGATGGAATCCTAAATTTTTTTACGAAAAACAAACGAGATTAAAAACGGAACTAATTTACCAACTTAATATACGAAAAATACTCAATAATTCAATGCAATTGCCAAAAACAGAAAATTAAAAATATCGGTAACGGTATTTTAGGGGTAACGGTAATTAATTTATATCGGTAAGGGTATTTTAAGGGCATCGATATTTAATTTATTTCGGTATCGGTATTTTAACAGTATTTCAGTTATTTCAGTAACTGTATTTTACAGATACCGGTATTTCGGTTATTTCGGTAAAGGTATTTTAGGGGTAACGGTAGTCAGTTGAGGGGTTTGAATCGATAACGGTATTTTAGCGGTATTGCTTGCCAACCCTGTTTTTATCTTAATTATTTAAGGGAACTTTCTTTATTGAATATAAGTTTTATTTATTTAGGGCCATTAACAATAAACAAATTAACCTAAAATTTGAACTTAGAGTTACAGATGTCAAATTCCATACAAATTTTAATTTTTTAACTTTCAGTTTGTGTTAACTTCAGGTTATTTGTTTATTGTTAATGGGGGTTAGAATTAAAATTAGCTTATCTATAAAAAAATTTTGTTAAAAATATAACTATTATGCAAGTGCTTGTGCAAATATAAATATTATTACTGTTATTTTAGAAAACTTTTATTTTTTATTGTTGATTATACTTGAATGGATGTCACTACATTGCTAGATCTGTGAAAACAACAGAGTAGTATATTGGAAGATGACAAAGCAAATTGTGGTATTTTTTGTTTGTTTTTTATTTGATATTTTAAATATTTAGAAATGCTCCTAGATGAGAAGAAGAAATTCTCATTGAGTTTGCACTTTAACTTAACAAATATTTCTAGAAATACTAAAAACGTCGCTCCCTGGCGATTGTCTTATTCAAGAATAAAATTTGGATAGGGACAAGCTTTTAACAGATTATTTTTCATAATTTGTTAATTAGGTTTTGGGATTTTAGCGCATTTAATTCCTTTAATTTAATTTTATATTTAAAATTTTTAAATAACTTAAAAAATTCACTGTAAATCTTTAAATGTTATTCCAAATTTATGTGGAGGAACAAAATTTTTCAATGTTTTGTACAAGAAGTCGATTTCTTCTTTACATAAGAATTCTGGCAGAAGTAGAAAACACCCGTTCGCTAGTACCTGAACTGACTGGAATACACATTATTTTAAGGAGGGGAAGATCTCTGGAATTTTTCCAAAATTGTAAATTATTGCAATCTGGTTTAATATAATCACGCAAACTCACGCACAAAAATTTACTCACGCACGACTCACGCACGAACATTTTTTTTAACTCACGCACGACTCACGTGAGTGCTATCATTTTAACTCACGATTGACACGAAAATTTCGTATCACGCGCCCATCTCTAATATAAAGGTTCCCAAAAAATTATAGTGTTTGCACACTACAGGTCGCAAATACGAAGATATTTTAATGAAATTTGGTACACGAATTCGAATCGGCTCATGAATAAAGCCTATTGATTTTATATGGAATCGGTCCATGTTTAGACCTAGTGCCCGTATAAAGGTCCCCCAAAAATGGGCACATTCGCACGCTAAAGGTCGCAAATATTAAGATACTTTGATAAAATTTGGTACACAGCCTTATAGCGGCCCAAGGACGAAGCCTATTGGCTTTCAACCAGACTAGTGTAGGGTATCGTATAGACCACCAGTCTGGTTGAAAGCCAACTAATGTTTTGATCTGAAATTCGAACGGCTTGAAATGGACTTGTGTCAAAATTTGTCTATAAAATGATAAAAAATTAGAATAATGGTAAGAAATTTTGATTTTATCTAATGTTAGATATATTTAAGAGAAAATCGGAAATATAGTCCGGCGATAGGTTTAAATAAATTAGTTTTGACATTAATCGAGTAAACTTATAACATATACACAGTATACGAGGCGTAAATACTTTAAATGAATACCTTTAATATGATTTATAAAAAAATTTCATAGTCCAAAATTAATAATAACAAATTAATTTAAAAAAAATAAAAATTATAAAAGATTATTCTCTCAGGAAATGACGATATTTTATAAAAAAATTTAAAAAAAAGTAAATACTATTGAACAATTTCATATACATATACATTAGGGCGGGTCGATTTAATAAATTAATTTAAAAAAAATAAAAATTATAAAAGATTATTCTCTCAGGAAATGACGATATTTTATAAAAAAATTTAAAAAAAAGTAAATACTATTGAACAATTTCATATACATATACATTAGGGCGGGTCGATTTAATAAATTAATTTTAAAAAAATAAAAATTATAAAAGATTATTCTCTCAGGAAATGACGATATTTTATAAAAAAATTTAAAAAAAAGTAAATACTATTGAACAATTTCATATACATATACATTAGGGCGGGTCGATTTAATAATCGCCCATGGCTCAGTGAAAATCGTATTCTAGGGATCAAAATAAGAAACTTTGCCGAAGGAACCATACCTTTGACTTTTGTCCCGTAGGGTCAAGTTTTGAAAAATCCCACTTTGACCCATTTAGAGTGCCCCAATCGAGTCCAAATGTATGACCGACCCCCACTAACTTTGGAGGGCCGATCCACTAATGCCAGTGGCACACCCCCTGGAACTCCCCTGGGGGGTTCCCCATACAAACATTTTAAAAAATCACCATTTTTGGCACTTTATTTTATTATTTTTTATTTATTTTATTTATTTTTATTATTTTATTTATTTTTTCTCTTTAGAAATTTATTTAGTCAGAACATATGTAAATGAAAAAATTAATTTAACTTAGTAATAGAAAAGAAAATAAAAAAAATTACTGTTTGAAGTCTTTTTTGCTTTCAAGTCTGGGCAATTTCGCACGGCTCTCTAATGTCGTCACCATAACAGCCTCTACATTTTCCGGTATAACTCGTTTGGAAACGCTAGCTAGCAATTGAACGTGTCGTTCTGTTGCAGGTCGTAAAATAGGTTGTGTGGGTTTTTTAAGCCACCACAAGACACAGCTGCATGTCGTAAACTTACTTAAGCTAAATCGGTTACAGGTAGAATTGAGCATAAAATTATCATAAAGGATTAACGTTTAATTTACATGTAAGTACTTTATGGGCAGTTTGGACAACAAAATCGGTTACAGGTAGAATTGAGCATAAAATTATCATAAAGGATTTTCCAGAAGTAATAAAAGGCGCACTTGCTTAACAGAATTTGTAGTCAGATTAACGTTTAATTTACATGTAAGTACTTTATGGGCAGTTTTGACAACAAAATCGGTTACAGGTAGAATTGAAATTACCATTTCATTCTTATTACCTCGTCTCCTAGACCATATATAACGCAACAGTTTTTGTGAATGCATTAAGTCGTTGTGAAGAACCCGAAGTGTGAAGTGCTAATTTGAGATAAAAAAATATTTAAAAAAAAATCATTTCAAATCAAGAAGTTTACAATGAATCCACCATCCTCTACACCGCAAGATGAAGCAATAACAACATCAACAACTATCGAAAACCCAATGAGTCATATACCCAGGCATGATGTTACTGTTTTTGGTGTGTCTACTGATTTGACTGATCTTAATTTAATTTATCTGGATATCTTAAGATATTATTTTTACTTGAGCGAACAAAAAAAGTTGTCCTATAAAGCATTCACTATTCAAGTACAAGATAAGTTGATTGGAATTTGGGAAAAACTTGGTATGGAAATAATGCTGAAAAAAAGTGTATGTAATAAATTGAATAGATTGCTTGACAAATATCAAGAGCAAATCAAGAGAAGAAACAAACCCCAACAATTTACAGAGTATGTAAAATCTCTGGAAACAATTTTTTTCATTGGAACATGTAAATGCGATTTGAAGGCAGCTCCATGTGCATGCGGTTTGGTTCCCGAACGCCTCAAAGAGTTTATGCGCGATCAACATAATCAGAGAAGTCTAACAATGGATGGATTTGCGATGGAAATTGAAGAGCAAGGAGCAACGTCTATGTCATCAATGCCAACATACCAAGATCCCGATGATTCAACATACGCACCGCCACCGGTTCAAGAAGATTTGGATATAAGCACAAGTTCACAATACACACAGAGATACGATTGTTTTAACTTTGCCTTGGTATGTGACAGATTTGGCGTGCCTGATAGAGTAGCATCAGCAATGGGAACAGCTCTTTTCCAAGATTTTAAAATGAAAGATATCCATGGCAAACCTCTCATCATGGATAAATCGAAAGTTCGCCGAGAAAAAGAGAAATGCAGACAAGAAGTGCTTCGCAAACGGTTAGATGATACCAATTTGTTAGCATTTTCATTCGATGGCAGAAAAGATGATACTTTAACGAGAGATACAATTGCTGAGAAGTATCATACTAGAATGGTAAAAGAACCTCATCTTGTTATTTTGAGAGAACCGAATTCTGAATTGATTGGTTACGTAAGACTGGAACATGAAACCGCTGAATACAAAACAACCAAATTAAATGATTTTTTCAACGATAAAAATATATCACTGGATGCATTAATTGGCATATGCACTGACGGTGAGCCAACAAACACTGGCCCAAACGGTGGAATTATACGACGATTCGAATTGCTGTTAAAAAGACCATTGCATTGGTTCGTTTGCCTTCTACACTTCAACGAACTTCCGTTTCGGCATTTGTTTGAAGCTTTGGATAAATCAACCAGCACTGGACCAAGATCGGCAACCGGAAAATTGAGCCGTCAAATCGAAACTTGTGAAACTCTTCCGGTAAGTTATTGCTATCACTCATTTATTATAATTGTCAACCGTTTTTAATTGTTTTATTTTTATATATTTTCAGGTGGTGGACGGCTTTCAGAAAATTGAGTTGAAAAATATGCCCCCTGCTCCAGAAAAAATTGAATTTTCCACCGATTCCAAGTACTTATACGACATGGCCCATGCAATTTCTAGCGGCGTGGTTTCAGTGGATCTGACAAACATCAAACCAGGGAAAATTGTACATTCTCGGTGGCTCACCAAGGCCGCTAGACTATTACGATTATATGTGACAACGGAAAATCCAGATGCAAATTTAAGAATACTGGTTGAATTTATAATTACATGTTATGTGCCAATGTACTTCAATATCAAGTATTACAGCTCTGTCGTGTACGGTAGTAGATTATTTTTCAAATTCATTAGTTGGTCAAGATTTCTAGAACCTCGTTTACGCAAAATTGTCAATAAAGTAATTACAGATAATTCATATTATGCGCATTCGGAAAATATCTTGTTATCAATGTTGTTTGATGATAGCAAAGAAAAGCGCGACTGTGCTATCAAGATAATTCTACGCTATCGAACCGATGTTGACGACCCAACGGGACTTAGAGCTTATAAAAAACCATATATAAACTTTTATTGCACAAGTTACACGGAAATGATCAATATGAATGACATAAATGACGTATTTGAACCACCATTCACGCGAAGCATTCCATACGATACTTTGAAAGAATATTTAAATCAAGATGATCCACCGTTTAATGATCCAAAAATTCCATCACACATACAAGAAACAGAACGACACGTTCAATTGCTAGCTAGCGTTTCCAAACGAGTTATACCGGAAAATGTAGAGGCTGTTATGGCGACGACATTAGAGAGCCGTGCGAAATTGCCCAGACTTGAAAGCAAAAAAGACTTCAAACAGTAAGTTTTTATTTTTTCTTTTCTATTACTAAGTTAAATTAATTTTTTCATTTACATATGTTCTGACTAAATAAATTTCTAAGGAGAAAAAATAAATAAAATAATAAAAATAAATAAAATAAATAAAAAATAATAAAATAAAGTTAGTGGGGGTCGGTCATACATTTGGACTCGATTGGGGCACTCTAAATGGGTCAAAGTGTGATTTTTCAAAACTTGACCCTACGGGACAAAAGTCAACAGTTGGGGGGTAGTAGAATTCGTTTTAGAGGTATGGTTCCTTCGGCAAAGTTTCTTATTTTGATCCCTAGAATACGATTTTCCCTGAGATTTTTTTGCCTACCCACAAATCGACCCGGCCTAATATACATATAAAGAATCTTTTCATTAAACTTATAGAGATCTAATTTATGAAATTCAATGAATTTTTTTAATGAAATTATGAAATTTTATGAAAGAAAAGTTATGAAAAATTTGATAATATTAATTAAATATAATATACATAATGAAATTCTTCATTGGTTCTACGAAAAAAATTCTATGAAATTTTATCATTAATATCATGAAGGATAATTCTCTCAGTGTGGACCGATTTTAACCATAATCAATAGGTTTCGACCTTAGGCAGATATTAGTTGATGCACCTAATTTCATAAAAATACCTTTGTATTTTTGACCTGTAGCGTGCGAAAAATCAATTTCGGGGGGTACTTTATATGGGCATTAAGTGCTTTGTCACTTTGTCGGTATACTAAATTTCATCAAAATATCGTAACATTTCCAACCTGTAGTGTGCATTCATTATACCCTACACCACTACGTGGAAAGGGTATTATAAGTTTGTGCTGATGTTTGTAACACCAAAAAATAAAGGTCGTAGACCCACCTTATATTATACCGATCGGCTCAGAATTTTATTTTATTTCGATTTAACGATGTCCGTTTGTCAGTCCGTCCGTCTGTCTGTCTGTCCATGCATTCTTGTGCGCACTCTACAGGTCGCAAATATTAACATATTTTGATGAAATTTGGTACACCGACTTATGTCGGCCCAACGATGGCGCCTATTGATTTTGGTTGAAATCGGTCCATGTTTAGATATAGTGCCCATATTAGGGTCCCCCAAAATTATATTGTTTATACGCTGCAGGTCGCAAATATTAAGATATTTTGATGAAATTTGGTACACAGACCTATGTTGGCCGAAGGACGAAGCGTATTGATTTTGGTTAACATCGGTCCATGTTTAGACCTAGTGCCCATATAAGGGTCCCCCCAAAATCATATTGTTTATACGCTGCAGGTCGCAAATATTAAGATATTTTGATGAAATTTGGTACACCGACCTATGTCGGCCCAAGGATGAAGCCTATTGATTTTGGTTAACACCAGTCCATGTTTAGACCTAGTGCCCATATAAGGGTCCCCCCAAAATTGGCTTGGTTACACGCTGCAGGTCGCAAATATTAAGATATTTTATTGAAATTTGGTTTGCTGACTCCCGAGAACAAAGCCGATAGATTCTAGATAGAATCGGTCTATATTTGGACCTATCGCCCATATGGGCTATATTTACGATTTTCTCTTCTTTTATAATTTTATAGAAAATTTTGACACAAGTCCCATTTTAACCCATTCGATTTTCGGATCCAAACATTAGTTGGCTCTTAACCAGACTGGTGTAGGGTAGTGTATAGTCGGCATGCCCGACTTTAACATTTTTACTCGTTTTTAGGCTGATTTACGGCATCTGCTTAGCAGTTTAGTCAAAAATAAAAATATTTTAATTATAAAAAGTTAATTTAATAATAAAAAGTCCAGAGCTATTATCCAGGTTCACAATACTTACATGTTAACTAAAATTTTACACAAACATTGCAGTGAAATACTTCTCACAACATGTTTTGGAATTTCCGCAAGCTCGAAAGCCATTTTAGACCTATGGTTTCTAGGGCAAAGTTGCTTAGAATTCTTCGTAGAAGCATTTCCCCCTACGATTTTTTATTATTTTTGCCTCCATACAAATTGACCCACCCTAATGTACATATTTTACAAAACAAAACTATAGGGGTTTTCGTATAAACTCGTAAATGCCTTGTAAACCTACTATAAATACAAACCATATTTTTTATGTATGGAGTTTGACATTAAACTCATAAACATACCAAGTTTACACCGTTTACGAGTAGAATACGAGTTTATATGAAAACCCCTTATATATTTTACTAGAAATTTGTAAAATAAATAATTATGTAGTTGTATAATCACCTTACTTGGGACTAATGAATTAGGTGGAATAATTAATTGACGATTTCATTAACATTGATTGATATCAATGGTAATGGCTTTTAATTTTTTTGTTTAATTTTTCCCGTGTTTTTTTTTTGTATACTGGGTAAGTTTCCCCACATATATATACACAGAAAGAAATTTATAACCGTTACAAAAGCTCATTATTTTAAGTTAGCACCCTTCCTTTACTTTTTGCGTAGAGTTCAGTAAAATGAGAGTAAGCACTAAATCCTCTCTCTAAATAACAAAATTGCCCAAAAGTACGATAACGCACAATATCACTTTTCTAGCCCAAAACTATTTTTTGCATTTAAAAGTTTTTTTTACTTTGTTCAGTTAATTTTTATTTTGCACATTTCTTTGCGTAATTAAAATTTAAAACTTTTTTCACAATGGTGTTATCTGTTTATCATTGCACCAGCTGCAGAGTTGCCATTTTAGCATATTTTCTGCAAGATTTAGCAGATTGAGTTCGTAAATTGCATATTTTTTTAGAAAAATATGCTAAATGCTTTTTATCATTTTACGTTTGACAACAGCAGATTTTTAGCAAATTTTTGTCCACGCAAGATTCAGTTTTAATTATTTTTTCAACCATGCTTACACTACTTTTTAAATGATTAAACGCGTATACGTTAAAACAAACTGTCAAAAGTATTTATCTAATGGGGCCTATAGACCATCAAGCATGCTATACAGCTTGGCTTGATGTTTCCGTGTATTTGTTTTTGTAATTTCCACCAAACAAGGTAGGGTAGAGGAGGGATCCTTCGCCACTTTTTTTTTCAAAGCACTGTCATTTCTTAACCCCTAATAATTTTTCAAAAATTACTTTTAAATTGAAAATCTACATATCTATGATTTTTATTCTAATTATTTGCATATTTTTTGTTTTTTTTTAATGATTTTCAAAGTAACTCAATTCGGCGTATGCCCCAAACCTGGGGTATATTCGCCAAAAGAACTAGACACAATTTCAACAAAAAAATTTGTTAATACAGCAAAATCAATCTTTTAATGACTGAAATAAATAATTTATAATAAGTTCTTTAAAATATGTGATTCTTTGTAATCAATAAATCTCCACTACATTAAAAAAAAAATAATTTAAAACTATAATATAATGATTTGTCAAAATTACAAAAAACTGAATAATTAATATAAATTTAAGTTTGAACACGATTGTTCTAATTTACTATTAAACATATTTTAAACATATAGAAAAGTCTTATAGAGCACTTTAGGCAGGGATGCACCAACTCTTTTTTAGCTCCAGGGGCAATCTGGTGATTGTGCCCCAGATAAAGGCTCTAACATAAAATTAATATTTTTTCATAAGCATTTATTAAAATCAAATTATTATTTTTTAAAAACTTAGGATCGTAGGTCTAACATAATGAAAAATTATTTTCTTATCACACGATTTGAGGAAGTTATTGCAAAATGTATTTGCTTCCTATTATTTTTTTGGCAGCCCAGAAAATATAAAAACACGTCTGTCTGCGACCACATGTGATATAAATTCTTCAAAGTGGATGTCAAGGAAAGGTAATTGAAAAATGCACAAAATATATTTTTCCTAATTTTTTATCTCCCTTAACAGCGGAGAAAAATGGGATTAGTGTATGTGCCCACTGGCGAAGGATCCCCCCCTCTACCCTATATTAGAAATGAATAAATAAATGAAATGAATTAATTTAATTCCCTGAATGAATTACCTTTTTCGTTTAATTCCCTAAGGAATTAACTTTTTCCTTCAATTCCCTAAGGAATTAACTTTTTCCTTTAATTCCCTAAGGAATTAAATTTTTCCTTTAATTCCCTAAGAAATTAACTTTTTCGTTTAATTCCCTAAGGAATTAACTTTTTCGTTTAATTTCTTAAAGAATAAACTTCTTCGTTTTATTCTCTGAATTTAAGTTTTCACTTAAGGCCCACTTAAGGCCTTAAAGTGTTAAATTTTTTTCTTTATTTTTCAGCTCTTCCGATAATTTGTATAATTGGTTTAACTAAAACGGATTTTAATAAAGTCTATATATACCTCCTTTAATAACAACAACAACGACATATTAGTTAAATTAAATATATTAGAATTATATAAATAATATTTAGGTTTTCATTTTATATTCTTAGGTGAAAAGACATGTCCTTTTGAAAACAATGAAAACAATTTGAAAGCATGTCCTAATGAAAAATTTAAATTCAGGGAATTAAACGAAAAAGTTAATTCCTTAGGGAATTAAAAGAAAAAGTTAATTCCTTATGGAATTAAACGAAAAAGTTAATTCCTTAAGGAATTAAAAGAAAAATTTAATTCTTTAGGGAATTGAACGAAAAAGTTAATTCCTTCAGGGAATTAAATGTATAAGGGAATAAATTCCCAGGGAATTCATTCTCTAGGGAATTAAATCCTTAACCAAAAGTTGAATTAACTAGAATTGAATGAATTACTTGACCAAAAGTTGAATTAACTAGAATTGAATGACTTCCTTGGTGAATGAATGCATCAAATTTTATGAAGGAATTAGAAAAATAAATCGAATGAAAAAAGGAATTCATTCAATTCCTTTAATTTGGTCAGGGACTTCATTCCCAAAATATAAATTCAGTTAAAAAAAGGGAATTAGGGAATTATTTCCCTAATTAGGGATTTATTATATAGACAGTTACTGAATAAAATGATGAATAGAGCAATGAAGGGTTGCTTGTGGACACCGAACAAATGACGACGTTAGAGCCATATTGAGATACGGCACAAAAGTAAATTTCTGAGAACATTAAGGAAAAGCGTTACGCGTTGTTGTGAGATACCTATGGGGTTTTTATTATTACATAATTGCAATTACATAAGTGTGGCATTAAATAATTATGAGTTTTCTAAGCCATTGTGTAACAATATCATTTTTGATAAAAATGTCGCTTAGATCAGTCTGGCTCCAACGTCGTCAAATATGTTCGCCAGAAGAAAAATTAGGACAACGAAAAATATTAAACAAACAAATATAAATAAATTAATAAAATAAAATTAAACAAATTAATAAATAAAACAAAAATATCGAAATTTGTAATATTTATTTTATTTACAAAATACGATACTCGTATGCAATGTTTTTTTATTAAAAGAAAAATGATAGTTTTCCTTTGCGTGTTGTAATATTAAACAAAGGGTCATATGAATAAAACTTAGCAATTACTTCGAAGTAATTACTTTTGGCTTAGGATTGACTTTTAACACCAAATTAATACATTGACTTGTAGAATAACATGAAATATAAACGAAAATCCAAAAAGTAAAATTTTTAGTATACTCGCAAGCAGACTAAATTTGTGAATTGCTTACAAAAAACAATGTTCCCCCCTATTAGTGATACATGAAACTAATGAATTAGTTGGACTAAATAATTGATGGATCATTTTAACTAAACTATTGTGGTTGACACTATAGAGACGTAGCTTTTGTATGGATTGGTTAGATTGCAAAAAAAAATCGTAGCTTTGTAAGGATATTCATACAAAATTTGTTTCATAAGCCTCCTATAACTTTATAAAGCATTTATGAATTTACACATAAATATACAAAATATTATATGTAAATTCAAAATAGTTTTTAAAACATTAAAAATAAAGATTAAAAAAAATCGTCTTCGATTGAACTAAACCAAATTTAACTGACATCCCAAAAACTCGGCCTTAGTGATTTCCTAAATTTTTACCAAATTATAGGCAAATTTTTCCACAGGTACATTTCAACCTATTAAAACTTCGGATCCAAACATTGGTTGACTTTCAACTAGATTGGTGTAGGGTATCATATAGTCGGCATGTCGGACTTAACTTTTTTCCTCATTTAAATTATTTCTCAGTAAAAAATTATTAGTTTTTCTTTAAAATTTTAGGCTCATATGCATAATAGTTTTTTAAATTTATAGGTGGAGTGAGATCATAAAAATGTTAACACACATAAAGTTAAATAAAAAAGAAACCACTGAATTTTAAGACTTCAAATCAAATTTTTATTAAATGAAATTTAATACAAAATCAAACAAAAAAAAAAGCGCATGGAATTCTAACCACTACGAACAAAGTTATCCACTTTTTCCGGAAACCCTACCATTAAGGCTTTTATTGTAGTTTCTGTCACCTTTTTAGAGCAGGTGGTACATCTACGTTTGAAATCTTGCATGTCCTGGGAGACCTTTTTTGTGCCCTTTAATTCACTGGCCTGAGCTCCGGGCAGTTTGGTGGATTTGCCTCTCTTGGTACAAAAACCAGCGCTTTCTTGCAGTAGTGACAAGATGCTAAATCCGGCCATAAGTAAGTGGATACATTGTGCTGACTCAAAACTGGAAGAAGTCTCTTCTGCAAACACTCCTTGATATAAATTTCGCTGTTTATAGAGCCAGATGTCACAAATGACTGGCTTCTTTGGCCGCAGCTACATATGGCTTGCCATACTAGGAATTTTTAGGGAATTTCGCTTACTTTTTCGACCTAAATTTTTCCGCAACATTTCCTCGAACATCGGAAACATAAAATTCTTGACCAGGGAGCTGCGACATAAGTTTTCAGCCAGGACATAAGTTTCGTCGTCCATTACACAACAGTTGTATTTTTGTATAAAATTTGATTTCAATTTTCGAGCTCTGCTTTTGGCCTCCAAATTTTAAAAAGCGTTTCTATCGGAAACTTTTTGAACTTTGCAGGACTTTAGTCCTGCCTTACGTTTCACTTTACGTACAAAAAAGTCCGAGCATTGGGCTAACCGAGCTGTTTTTCAGATGTGTTAGGAGCTCTCTAAAGGATGCTTTTAAATTTATATGCCTTACCAATGTTACGATAACCAGTCGTTGTTCCTGTTCCCGGCTTCCTTTCAATTGTTAGGTGTTCCAGATACATTTTTACCACTTTTGAAACTGTTTGGCGGCGTACATTAATCTCTTTGGCAATTTTTTTGTATGTCCATGTTTGGTTTTGTTAAAAATATTTAATTATTTTTGAACGCTTTTCTTTCATCGTCCATTGTGGAAAAATTTGCAAATTAAAACTCAGATGTAAATTAATTTATTAATTGACATATTTTTAAAATGCAAATTGCCGAAAAAAAATATGAGAAGCTTTAAACCAAAGTTATAGGCAAAAATGTGTGTTAACATTTTTATGATCTCACTCCTTAGAACAAATTTCTCATACAAAATTCAGTTTGTAAACGTGTGGCAAGGTTTACAAATTATTATGCATAAACACTTTAATCGTTTATCTCGTTTCGTTAGCAATTGAAATAAATTTTACAAGACACTACAATTGTATCAAAAAATAAATTTCAAAAAGGGATTTTTAAAGAATAATGAGTTTAGGAGCATATTTTTTTAAATTTTAAGAGCATATTATATTTCCGTTATTTTATTTAGAGAATATTTCTGCTTGCCCTGGTGATAGATAACAAATGCTTTACTTTGTTATTAAATAATTACCTTCCAATTTTCCATGAAACCAACTTTCACCAAAATGTAATTCATCATTTAACATAGTATCCTTAACTTTTGGCGCTAAAGTATTCTTTGATGAAACAGAAGCCACATTATCTTCATCTTCACCAGCCGTTGAATTATCATCTGTTTTTGATGAATAGATAAGCTCTTCTTGTGTTAATACAAAATGATAACGATTCCAGATCCTGTCCACCGGATCTTTAAGATAAAATAAACCCTCTCTTAAGATATTACGCATACCATCTTGATCATCAATACCAGTAGTAGTAGTATTTATAGATGTGTTGGAAGTCGATGCAGATTCATCAAATTCGGGTAATTTTTTATGTTTCAATATGATTTTTCTCCGAAGTTGATGAGGAGATGGAAGTTTAATTTCCGAACGATCACAACGCTGTGTTAATAACATATCACCAAAAACTTCTGTTAAAGCATGAGCCATATTACGTTGTTGTTCGAGACTACAATTTTGCTCAATGGATAAAATTACAGGATATTCTGATGTAACAAATGCGTGTTCTTTTATGGTTTTTATAACATCTTTAAATTTAATTTTAGAGGTCATGGTATGACCATGAAATATATACGGTAGATTATCGGGACCATTCCAACAATCTAATTCTATACATCTACAACCCATACGCAAAGCTCTAGCATAAGCTTCACACGAGGATTCCGATGAAAATTGATCACCCGTAAGGTAAGTGTTGTGTGAAGAAGCTATCCAGTAATTAGACATAGATTGTTTCATATCCATATACAAGCGATCACATTGTTTATCCCATAAATCATTATGTTTTGAAAATAGATAATCAATAAATTCACTGACTGTAAAATAAGGTTCTTGTACGTCACGTTCTACATCTTGCAGAAATTCGCGTATAAACTTTGATACTGCATTTTTATCTCGTACTATAACATCTCTTTGTTCATGAAGAAGAAAATTTTCAAATTCTCTCAAAGAAACTTTTTCACCATCATTAGAGTAGGCAAGTCCTTTACCCGCTAAAGCTTCCAGAAAGCCAGAAGGTTGTATAAGTATTCTATATACTCTAGCAAATTCATCAAAACGTAAAACATATTTCTGGCGGAGATCATTCTGAGGAAAATAATCCATTAGCTTGGAATTAGTGATTTTACAACTAATATTGCCAAGAAATGTTTTAAAATCTTTAATCGTTACTTGACCAGGATCCTTGGGTGTTGGACGATTCGACTTTTCTATGGCATAATATTCTCGTCTTAACCATCGTTCCACTTGTAGGGGATATGAAGCACTTATAGTGTCCTGGACCATGTAACGTAATCCCTTAACCCAA
The DNA here is from genome assembly GCA_949987735.1 of Leucophora obtusa. NCBI lineage: Eukaryota > Metazoa > Arthropoda > Insecta > Diptera > Anthomyiidae > Leucophora > Leucophora obtusa. Next base: position 91,445,579 of record OX465297.1, on the reverse strand, counting down.
TTCTCGGCTTCCTGTTCAGATAAGGCCATTACTGAGAAAGTCTTCAATTTAAAGGTACTACCATGCAGTGCCACAAAACATTTACCCGATTCAAAACGTTTTGTATCATCGGGGCAATTACGAAATTCCTTAGAATCCTTGCCCACTCTAATTTCCTTAATTTCTCTTAGTTCCAAAGAGCCCTCAGGATCCTCGCGGGTTTTGAGCGTGATGGAAGACCATAATAGTTGTCGGGTTTCTCGTACTAAAATCAATCGTCTCTCTTCTGGTTTCCTTTGTTTGCTATATAACTTGGTGACAATTGTTCCTCGTTCTAACATGCATATAATCTGCTCCATTTCACCCAAAGGGGGAACACTTAAAGAACTAAAGCAACTCATTGTTATGGCGTGATATTTTGTCGCCGTTATTTTATACAAAATGCCAACCACTAACCGCTCTTTTTTTTCAAATGACTTCTTTTAAGTTTTTGTTATCTGTTGTTTTATCTATGGTAATTTCCCGTTGTCCAATCTTGTCTAATTGTTGTTGTTCTGTTTGTGATGTACAAAAATAATAATTTTACTGCATTTCATATACACAACTGTTGTTTTAACGCATTCCTTACTGACAACATAATTTCATTTTGGTATAATTACATCTTTCTCACAATTTTTCAATTATTATATATTAAACACGGATGTTTTATTATTTAAAATATCTTTTATAAAAATTGTAAGGCACTTTATAATTAAATTATTAAAATAAAAATATGAACAAAAAATAAAATGTTATAAAAAATGTTATAATGCTGCCAGATTTAAAATATCGACATATTTGTAAAAGTCAGCAATCCTCAGTGAATTGGTTTGTTATTTTGACCCCCGTTTCCACATGTAATTGCAAGTTCGAAAAACTCAACCCTGCAAACATTACAATACGAATATGTTTCGCAATCACGGAAAAAATAAAAAGTGTATAATTATCGAAGTACTTAGGTAAAATACAACTTCAAAAGTATATTTTGTAAGTTAGTAAAAAACTGCATGTAGATTTATCAATATTTGGTTTTTGCCAACTTGCCTTAGTTTTTGACCTATTCCATTTTCTAGCACTTCAAAATTGTTAGCGCAGCTCAAATGAATAAACCGTTATTTATACAAAAGGTTTATATTACGAACCAAAAAATTAATTTATTTAGAAATTAGTTTTTAGAAACAATTAGAAAAAATATTATATTAATTGAAGTATCCCAACAAACAATTCGTTCCGTTTACGCACCGTTTTCGGTCCGTCATAAACGGAATCCAACTCCGTATACGTACCGTTTTCTGGATCCGTATACGGACCAGAAAACGGAACATAAGGAACATCGAAACTGATTCGAATCCGTTGAAAATCCGTCAATGACGGACCGTTTACGGACCGTTATGTCGTGTTAAAAACGGACAAGCCCGTTTAAAGTCCGTCAATGACGGACCGTTTACGGACCGTTATGTCATGTAAAAAACGGACTAGTCCGCTGAAAGTCCGTCAATTCCGGACCGTTTTCGGACCGTTATGTCGTGTGAAAAACTGAGTATTTCCTTGTCCGTATCCTACCGATTTTTTCCACAAAAATAGACCATATCTTTATAATTTTCAATACACAATACTTTTTTCCTTTTTAAAAATTTATTAATAATTATTATTTACAATTCCAATATGTAGCACATCCGGCTCGGTTTACCTATCTATCCAGCGCTTAGAGACCCAGAGTAAAATCCAACATCTATATGGAAAAGATACAATAAATTAGTTATGGTTTAATTGACTGTGTACACGATGCAAATTCTCACATGTTATACACAAAACATTAAGTTTCATAAATCTTACCTTGTTACTTGATGTTGTTTGATTAATGGTGTGATAGAAAGAATTCCCTCTATTGCATATTCTCCATATATTCCCGTTATTATAATATTTTCACCGACTTTTAAAAATATAATTTTTTATTTTGTAAACAAACTGCAACCGATGAAATCCGTATTTAAAGTTACGGAAACGGATACACCAAAACGGAGTTAAAACGTATTGTGTTCGAAAATCCATTTTACGGTCCGTTAATGTTCCGTATACGTACAAGAATTGACGGATACGTACATTACGGACAGTTAACGTGCCGTAAAAGCCGGATTCATGAATCCGTACGTGCCGGAGAGTCCGTAAAAATGTTTCTTGGGATTTATCATTGACGAAGTTTACAAAGAATATTTTAAAAACAAAAAACATGTTACAAAGTATTTGTATATTGTTCCATTTTAACAAGTTAAATTGTCATACCAACAAAAATATGTGAAGTTACCTAAGTTTTGTTTTTATAAATTGTCTTAGAAAATGTTATATTTTATTTAAAGAATTGTGTAACTTAGCAGAAAACTTTTGAAGTTGTATTTTACCGAAGTACTTCGGCAATTATCCAATTTTTATATTTTACGTGATCGTATCGCCTGGAAGAAAAACTTTATTGCGGCAATAATCATATTCTTATTGCGGAAGATCCCCCTTTCGGGAATAAATGTCCTCTCTATAGCGATACTCCCAAGCAATACGAAAGCGATACTTCTGAATGATAAATGGGTGATATAGCTAATTTATCACCTGGAAGATAAAAACGTGATATAGCTAAATTAACTCTTCAAAATAAACTAAACAATTTTTAATTTTCATTATTAAATTTAACTCTGAAAAATAATATCTGCATACTTAATCCATTGAAATATTATCCATTGATTAATTATCTTGTTGCCATCATACCCGGTTTTTTCCGCGCACTAAATCTTCATTTTTCAACGAATTTGTTTCCCATATTTCTTAAGGCACATCCACACGGGATAGAAAACTCGCGAGACTTTTTGAAAATGCAGCTCTGTACAAGTCTACGAAATGTAATCTCTAGGGCATTGACAATTGCTGTCATACATAATTTCTTTAATTAGTAACAATTTTTAAGATGTCTTGTAACATTATTGAACATTTCAGTTTATTAAATGCACCTTTTGGTATTTGGAGAAAAAATTATTCTTTAAAATACAACAATTTTATTAAAAACAAATACTTGACAACTAGAGATGATACTTTTACGATAAAAACTAGTGCCAACTATATTAGAGATGACAAATTAGGCGTAAACTCTACGAGATTTCTATCCCGTGTAGATGTGCCTTTAAGGCACATCTACACGGGATAGAAATCTCGTAGAGTTTGCGCTAAATTTGTCATCTCTAATATAGTTGCCGCTAATTTTTATCGTAAAAGTATCATCTCTAGTTTTCAAGTATTTGTTTTTATTAAAATTGTTGTATTATAAAGAATAATTTTTCTTAAAATACCAACAGGTGTGTTTAATAAACTGAAATGTTCAATAATGTTATAGTCCGGGAGGCAGCGACATTTTGAGGTTGTCATTTTGTTACTGCTGAAATTTTGTATGCTTATAGACAATATAGTAAGCAAACAGAATAAAGTAGTCTGCCGCCACAAAGTGGTTGCTTAAGGCGTCCGTCACCCCCATAAACATGTCAAATTTCACGAAAATCAAAGTCATTTTGTTACTGCTGAAATTTTATATGATAATAGCCAATATAGTAAACAAACAGAAAAAAGTAGTCTGCCACAGAAAAAAGTGGTTGCCTAAGGCGTCCGTCACCCCCATAAACATGTCAAAATTCACGAAAATCAAAGTCATTTTGTTACTGCTGAAATTTTGTATGATAATACCCAATATAGTAAAAAAACAGAAAAAAGTATTCTGCCGCCCCAAAGTGGTTGCTTAAGGTGTCCGTCACCAGTGTGAAAATTAGGCGAAAAATCCAAAACAAGCACCACAACTGCTCCGGGGTCGTCCCTAGATGGGTAGAATGTTAGACCGACCCCACTTAATTTTCCTCACGTAACATTTTTTCCGAACATACATACCTCCTATCTCCACTCACTAAGGGGGCTCCCATATAAGCAAATTTTTATAATCTTTGCCCCCACCACTCTAACTGTTCCAGGGTTGCCACTAGAGGAGTCAAATGTATGACCAACCCCCAATACTTTTTCAACCCCAACAATTTTTCAGAACATACCCATCCCCGATCTTCACTCCTTAAGGGAGCTCCCATACAAAACTCATTTCATAAAATTTCTTCCCACCGCTCTTACTGTTCCAGGGTTGCCACTAGAGGAGTCAAATGTATGACTGACCCCCAATATTTTTTCAACCCCAACATTTTTTCAGAACATACCTACCCCCGATCTTCACTCTCTAATGGATCTCCCATACAAAACTCATTTTATAAAATTTTTTCCCACCGCTCTCGTAGAATTAATTCAGTAAGGAATTAATTCACTTTTTTTTCCGTTCGATTTATAAAATTGAAGTCGTTCACCGGTGAATTAATTCATTTGATTTAATAAAAAGAACTATTGCAATTGAATTAATTCTTTGAATTTGTTGTTTGATGAACGCATTCAGTTGAATGAATTCAGTGAATTACTTAAGAAAAGGAATTCATTCAATTCTAGAGAAAATTGAATTCGATTGGTAGTGAATTCATTCAAAAAGGAATTAATTCTTCAAAGCTCTGGTTATCACACGAATGAGTGACTACACATATTTTGTTTGTGTATTGCATGTATTTTTTTATTGTATTTTCGTGCAAAACGTCATCTAGAAACACCACCTTAAACTTTCAAATGGGAATATGAGCTTATATTTTTCTGGCAGCACTGACTACAGCTGTTGCTGACATATCATAACACCTTTCAATTTCATTGTTTTCATTAAAATTTCTATTCACGGCTGTGTTTGTTTACTTCATTTTTTATTTATTTATCACTAAAATATAAAAAAGTGCCTTGTATAAACACGATAATAACAAAAATGTTTGGATTTATAAAACATGTATTTAAATTACAATTTCTGCTAATCATTGTGGCCATTTTAGCCGGCATCTATTATCCACAAATACTTGAAGTACTGAAAGAACAAGTTTGGCTATTTGGTGGAAAAACTGTTGACGTACACTTTGAAAGTGCACAAAAGCAACTGCAACCGGAAGATGAAAAGCTATTTTCCAGACAAGAACTGTTGAGGTTTAATGGGGAAAATGAAACACCTATTTATTTGGCTATTCTAGGTCGTGTTTATGATGTTTCACAAGGTGCTAAACACTATGGACCAGGATGTGCATATAGTTTCTTTACCGGACGTGATGCTTCTGTCTCATTTGTTACTGGAGATTTCGAAAATTATGTAGAAGATAAAGCGGATGATGTAATAACATTAAAATCCTCAGAACTCTTAAGTTTAGCCAATTGGCAAAAATTCTATGAAAGTGATTATATTTATAAAGGGAAACTCATAGGACGTTTTTATGACAGCCAAGGTCAGCCCACAACATATCATCATAAATATTTAGTTTTAGTTGAGCAAGCCCACGATGCCAAAGCCATTAGGGAGGAATTACGAATTAAATATCCTGACTGTAATATCGAATGGTCAAAGGAGAAGGGTTCTCATGTTTGGTGCACGATAAGCAGTGGTGGTAAGGAACGGGATTGGGTCGGATATCCCCGGAAGCTATTCGAAATTGGCAATGACAATTTTAGATGTGCCTGTATACGTGAAGAGGATTTTGATACTACAGAAATAATGATTAAACCTTATGATAAGTGTGAAACTTCAGCACGAGAATGTTATTATCATGTAGATTAGTAGTGTAAAGTAGAAACTTTAGTGATGTTTTGAACTGAAGATTATTAAAAAAAATTACAAATCTTATGTGACTCATGTACTTAAAGCATTTTTATATACAAATATGTACTTATATATAAAAAATTTATATAGATCTTTTTTAAAAAAAATATGGTTATTTTAAATTTTTTTTATCGTCCGTAAAAATGATCTAATATGATTTTGTTTTTCATGTTAATTTGTTTTATTAAACTGTAATAAAATTAATTATGCTTTCTGTACTATATAAAGGCAATTCTTATACTAAATAGTAGTGTTTCCAATTATTCGACATAGGCGGTTAACCGGTTAATGCATTATTCGAAAAATCACTAAAATGAATTAACCGGTTATTCGGGTCGGTTAATCGAGAAAATTGGCGATTAATCGATTAGTCGTTTAATGCAAAATTAATGTATATTCTTAACTTTTTATCAATAAAAATACAAAGAGCTGATTTTTTAACATTAAAAACTAGAACAGCCTTTTACATTGAGCCATCAATATAAAAAATTTTAAGCTCCATTTGAAAATACCAATTTATTCTGCAAATTAATATTAGTAATCTGAGAATATCATAAATAATTGTTAAATTCTCAGTCTTTTCGGTTTTAAAGGCTATTAACATTAAACAAATTTTAAGGTAATTTACGCAGACAGAATTTAATTGGACGAGTTTTAATGAAAGTTTTCACTAAACTAATGAAGCTTTCTTCACAAAGTTAATGCAAATCAAATTTTACGGAAAAGCTTTTCATTGGATGTATGTAATTTTCAATAAATAATACGAAATTTTTTCATAAAACTGCATCAACTTAGTGAAAAGTTTAGTACAGTGTTGTTTTAACGTAATATAGACAGCTGCATTTAATATTGTAATTAATATGTCTGTTCCCGTACTTTACCGAAGTTACACAAACTAGCCGAAAGGCGTTCCCGTACTCAAAATTGCGTGTAAATTGTTGTTGTTTGGGCTGTTTTGGGTTCCCGCGGGAACGTACGGGAAATAGATTTGAGGTTAAGAAGAAGAATAAACCTTTTTCTCTAAAAATTAAAAACACATTATAATTTACAGATCAGACTAGATCTAGTTTCTGCATTTTTTTTGATGGACAGGCGTAGTCAGTGGTTTTCCATTAAATTGTAGGTATCAATTATTTATGTTTTTATTGTCATATAATTTTTTTCAACAACCCGTCACCCAAGTAAGGCCTTGAATACAATATAACTAATTCGTTGTTTTCTTTTCTATTCAGCTTTCTGTTATTGTTTTTCAATGGACGAATTCCAACGAAATTTCATTGAATCAGTATAAAAATTCATAAAAAGCATGTAGAAAATTTCCTCAGTGTGCAGTAACAGATGTCAAATCTAGTGTTTCCAATTATTCGACATAGGCGGTTAACCGGTTAATGCATTATTCGAAAAATCACTAAAATTAATTAACCGGTTATTCGGGTCGGTTAACCGAGAAAATTGGCGATTAATCGATTAATCGTTTAATGCAATATTAATAAGTGTGTTTGCGTACCCGAAAATAGGTCTATTCGATTACTGGATAATTTGTACAAATTTGTACAAATTTTTACTGGATGGCGTTCGTTAACACAAATACTCAGTAAACAGAAAGAAAAAAGAGAGAATAAAGTGACAGTTCTATGTTGAGAGTTTCTAAGTCTTCTTCTTTTTCTTGCAAATTTTTACTGGATAAATTTTTGCCAGTAAGAATTTGCAAGCAGAAAAAAACATATGTTACGAAAACATATGATTGTTTATGGTAAATAAAAAAAATTATTTTCCAATTATAATATTTTATGGAATTGCAAAGCAGTAAAACTTCAAAAAAAATTATGGAAAAGATATGAAAACCTTCTAAAAATGTTCTGCTTAAGGTTTAACATAAAAAATTTTCTTCTTTCATAGCGGCCAGTTAAAATTTATTTGTATATTTGGTGTTGTAATCAGCTGTGTGTACAAACTTGCAAATTGTTGCAAATTTTCTGTTCGCGTACATGTTTGGGAAAATTTTATTTTGAGAGTGAATCTTGTCTTACTCTCTGAAAGTTTGTACTGAGTAATTCTTACTGGACTTGACTGAGAAATGTAATCGAATGGACCTAATTTGTACAAATTTGTACAGGTTTTTACTGGAAGGCAGTGTTGCCAAATCTTGAAGGTAGGAAAGCACCGTGAGCATTGTGAAAACGGGTAAAAAGGGTAAAAATTTACCAAAAATGGGGTAAAAAAGCACGATATTAATTTTTTGAAAAATTTAAGTCCAGTATTTAAAAACACATTTTAGTTTTATAAAATCGTGTAAAAAGGGTTCAAAAATAACTAAAAAAAGGGGTAAAAAAGCACCAAACTAATATTTAAAAATTTTGAAGTTTAAATATAACGAAGTTGCTATTTAAAATTGTACTACAAACACTGGAAAAATGTATTTTTTGTATAGTTCGTATTATTTTTTCAACTTTGACAGAAAATTGAAGAAAAATTAAAAAAAAAACCTGAACAAATACCAAAAATATAAACTGTGCAAAAAGCACTAAAAGCCCTGCCAAGAATTTGAAAAAGCACTGTAAATACCCGCTTTTTTTAAACGGGTATTTGTAAAAAATCACCGGGTACGGGAAGGAAAAAAGCACCAAAAAATACCCGAAAAGCACTGAAATGGCAACACTGCTGGAAGGTGTTTGTTTACACAATAGGTGTGTTTCTTTACTTTTTGGGTAAAGTTCGGTAAAATGAGAGTAAGCACAAAATCCTCTCACAAAATGACAAAATTACCCAATAGTACAGGAACGCAAAAAACCACTTTTCTAGCCCAAAAACTTATTTCAAAGAATAATGTTAAACAGTGATGGGACTTGAAAATTTTTTTTTGTGCAAGTGTGTGACTAAAATGTGCCAAATGGGCCTTTATTGTGCCAAAAATCAATTTTCACTTAGAAACCGTGTTTTCAATGCATTCCTATGGAATTATTTTGAATTCTTATGGAATTAATTATATTTGAATGAATTAAAATTTTCTTTCAATTAAAAGGTGAATGATAAATTAAATTCATCCGATACTTATTAAAGATTTGGGAATGCAGCCAATGAATGAATTCTTTAGGGATGGTTGCACGGAATGGTATACATATAAACATTTTCTAAAACTGAATTAATTTTTTTATGAATTAACCTTAAATTAATTCTTTCGAAGCTCTGAGATAAATTTATAGCATTTGAATTTTTAAAATTCTATGGATTAAGCACCGTAAGTTATTCAGTTTTCACGTGAAAAAACTGTTATACTCCATATAAAAAAAAATTATTTTTCACGACAATGAGTTTCACGTGAAAATTGTGCAAACTTAGTTTTCACGCAAATTTAATGTACAAGACTATTATTTTTCTGGTGAAAAAGTGACATTTTGTGTTAATTGTGATTGTGGGTTTGTTATAAAATTAAAATATTGTTAATTTTTTTAACTTAAATTGCAATTTAAAGCATTTAAAGTCTGAGAGAAATTTTTTCACGTGAAAAACAACTTACGGTGCTTTATTCGGTAATACCAGTAAATGCTTAGAAACTAAAAATTAAAGAATTGTTATTTTTTAAATTCATTTTCTATTAAATTTTGTAGATAACCAAAATGTGCCAAAATAGTATCGGTTGTGCCATTGTACCAATCAATCTTAGATTGTGCCAAAAATCCCATCACTGATGTGAAAATACGTATAATTTCAGTTTGCAAATCGGCACAAATAGACATATTTATTCGCATTTAAAAGTTGTTTTTGATTTTATTCAATTAATTTTAACAAAAAACCAAGTTTCTTTTGCTTATTTCTTTATTTAATTACAATTTTTAATTTAATTTCACAATTGTTTTTTGTTTATATTTGCATCAGCTGTTTTACCAAAGTTTACCCGAAGAAAAAGTCTGGGTAAATTTTGGTAAAAAGAGAAGCACTAATACACTCTCATTAGCGCTCTCATTTACCCAATTTTCGAGTACGGGAACGCTTTTGGGTAAATTTCGGTAACTTTGGGTAAATTTCGGTAACATTGGGAACGTACGGGAACACACTGAATTACTCAGTAAGGAGAGAGGAAAAATAGATGGTAAAGTGACCAGTGTTGCCATTTCAGTGCTTTTCGGATATTTTTTGGTGCTTTTTTCCTTCCTGTACCCTGTGATTTTTTACAAATACCCGTTTAAAAAAAAACGGGTATTTACGGTGCTTTTTCAGATTTTTGGCAGTGCTTTTAGTGCTTTTTTACAGTTTATATTTTTGGTATTTGCTCTCGTTTTTTTACATTTTTCTTGAATTTTCTGTCAAAATTTAAAAAATAATACGAACTATACAAGAACTACATTTTTGCACAATATTTGTAGTACAATTTTAAATAGCAACTTCGTTACATTTAAACTTCAAAATATTGAAATATTAGTTTGGTGCTTTTTTACGCCTTTTTAGGAAATTTTCTGAATCTTTTTTACACGATTTTTCAAAGTTAAAATGTGTTTTTGAATTCTTGATTTAAATTTTTCAAAAAATTAATATCGTGCTTTTTTACCCCCTTTTTGGTAAATTTTTACCCTTTTTACCCGTTTTCATAATGCTCATGGTGCTTTCCTGCCTTCAGGAGTTGGCAACACTGAAAGTGACAGTTCAATACCAGAGAACTTACAAGTTTTTACTGGATGAATTTTTGCTAGTAAGAAATTCTTCTTACTAAGAATTTGTAAGAAAAAAAACATGATTTAAAACATATGATTGAAGAAACAAAACATTTGTCTAAATAATTTTGAAATAATTTTTTGTAAAAATAAAAAATGTTTAAATATAAGCTTATTTACGATGGAAGGAGTAAGTAAGTGATCATTTTATTAGGTTTTATTTATTAATCCAATAATTTTAATAGGTTTATTTCGCAATCAGCTATTTTAATAATTGTTGCAAATTTAGCTATTTTTTCGGCAAATCTAGCGATACTTCAACTCGTTTAGCGGGATAAAATATAATTTAGCTATTAGCGGGAAAACTAGCGATTTTTCTTTTTAAGACAGTCTTCACATTTTCTTAGCATTTTTTACATTTATTTCCTTGACAGAATATTTGAATCATTATTATCAGCGATTTATCGGTAAATTTTTATGGAAAACAAAAAAGTTCGAAAAATTTGGCGATGTATCAATAATTTTTTAAGAAAGTTTTAAGAAGTTTGAAAAATATAGCTATTTTTGTGAAATTTTTCAACAGAACCTAAAAAGTTCGTGCAATTTAGGGATTTATCGCTATTTAATTTTTTTTATAATTTAGATATTTTCTAGTGATTTTTTAGTTTGATTTAGCGATATTTTAATGGAAGAAGTTGGCAGCAGTATTTTACTAATTCTTACAATTTTTCTGTTTGCGTACATTTTTAGATATTTTTCTTTTTGAGAGCAAATTTTGCCTTACTCTCTGTAAATTTGTTACTGAGTAATTTTTACTGGACTTTACTGGAAAAGTACCCGAACACACCTAATGTATTTTCTTAACTTTTTATCAATAAAAACACAAGGAGCTGACTGTTTTTAACATTAAAAACTAAAAGGGCCTTTTACTCTGAGCCATCAATATAAAAAATGTTAAGCTCTTTTTGAAAAAAAACCAATTTACTCTGCAAAAATCAGTAAAAAATGTTGCTGAATATTAGTACTCTGAGAATATCATTAATAATTGTTAAATTCTCATCCTTTTCGTTTCCTAAGGGCCATTAACAATAAACAATGAGCTAATTTACGCAGAGAGAACTAAATTGGACCAGTTTTAATGAAAGTTTTCACTAAACTAATGAAGTTTTCTCCACAAAGTTAATGCAAAACAAATTTTAAGAAAAAGCTTTTTCATTGGGTGTATGTATGTAAAATAATTTTCAATAAATAATACGAAAATTTTCATAAAACTGCATCAATTCAATGAAAAGTTTTATACAGTGTTGTTTTAAAGTCCTATAGACAGCTGCAATTAACATTGTAATATGCAATTTTATAAATTTTTTAGTTAATTGTTTATAACCGTCGCATAGGACAATCGTAATTAATATTAGGATTAATTACTAAAGAACTTTTTCTAGAGCTGATTTATAGGAAGAAGAAAACATTTTAATTAAAAATTTAACAGACCCTTCTGATTCCCTTCACCAGACTGCCGCAGTTTCGTCTCACCCAAAGATTCGTCAGTGGTTAATTTATGTGTCAACTGATAAAAGTAATTTTTAATTGTTAATTTGTCTCTATATGAAAAACTTTTTTGTGTATTGCCATGACCGGGGATTGAACCGGCAGCCCTCTGCACAGGCTATGACTCGTAGCATCACCTCTTAACAAGATACACCACGGTCGGCATAGCGATGAGTGTGGCTAATTGAAGTTTTTTCAATCACAGCCTATACAATGTATGTTTTGTAATCAGAAGAGCCAGAATTGAAAAAAACCCATGACGTGTCTCGGTGGTTCAATGTCAACTTGCTTGGAGTTGCTCAAAAAATGGTATCTAAAGGTTTCTCTTTCAATCGATTTTAAAACAATTTTATCGTATTTTAGTTAGTATTTGTTTTTTTAAGCGTTTCTTGCAATTTTCTACCCAAAGTTAAGAAAATTATGAAGTTTTGGAAAAAAATAAAGCAAAAAATTACATATTAAAAATTTAACCGGTTAATCGACCTATTTTAACCGATTATTCGGGTCGAATAATTATTTGAGATTTAAATTAATATAAAATTCGAACAAACAAATCTCAAACAGATTTGTTTGTTCGAATTTTATCACTGATTTTCGAAAGTGAGAGCAGTTTTTCAGCCTTTCAAAATTCTATGTTTGCAATAATAAAGTTTTAAAAATTAATACACACTCTTTTTGTTAAAATAAATATAAATAAAATCATCGACTAGAGGCTGAAAAAACGCTCTCACTTTTGAAAATTAATTTTACACTTTAAAAGAATTAAATCAGAAATTAAAAATTGTCTATTGTATTTCCTAAAGCCTGGTCCAGCCAACACATAGTCAGTGTGTTCCCGTACGTTCCCAATGTTACCGAAATTTACCCAAAGTTACCTAAATTTACCCAAAAGCGTTCCCGTACTCGAGAATTGGGTAAATGAGAGCGCTAATGAGAGTGTATTAGTGCTTCCCCAGCAAAACCTTGGTAATATGTTGGTATTACAGAACACATTACCTGGTAATACCATACCCCTTACCATTGCATTATTTCATAACTAAAATGTAATGTCTTACGTATAATGTGCGGCATAACTACTGGGTAGTAATAGCAACTTATTACCAATGATATATTTAAACACCTCAAAGAAAAGTTACTTGTACATACAACATGAGTTCTAAATAACAGCAGCGACTTATTACGGATGGGATATTTTAAAACCGTAAAATAAGGAGTTACTTTTAATGTGATACGTGATCACTTAATAGAAATAGCCACTTATTACTGATGGTGTATTCAAATACCTCAAAATAAGGAGTTATTTGTAATGCGATACATGAGTGTTATTTTCTATTTAAAATATTCGATACAAATAATTTATATGTTTTATACATATTATGTCTGTTCCCGTACTTTACCGAAGTTACACAAACTAGCCCAATGGCGTTCCCGTACTCAAAATTGCGTGTAAATTGTTGTTGTTTGGGCTGTTTTGGGTTCCCGCGGGTACCCGCGGTAACGTACGGGAACGCACATATTATGTCTTTTCCCGTACTTTACCGAAGTTACACAAACTAGCCCAAAGGCGTTCCCGTACTCAAAATTGCGTGTAAATTGTTGTTGTTTGGGCTGTTTTGGGTTCCCGCGGGTAACCGCGGTAATGTACGGGAACGCACATATTAGGTGTGTTTCTTTACTTTTTGCGTAAAGTTCGGTAAAATGAGAGTAAGCACAAAATCCTCTCGCAAAATGACAAAATTACCCAATAGTACGGGAACACAAAAAAACACTTTTCTAGCCCAAAATCTTATTTCAAAGAATAATGTGAAACAGTGATGGGACTTGAAAAAATTTTTTTTGTGTCAAGTGTGTGACTAAAATCTGCCAAATGGGCCTTCATTGTGCCAAAACTCAATTTTCACTCAGTACCTGTGTTTTCAACTTTAATATCATTTCGTGTAATTCAACTTTAATTTCATTTCGTAATAGCATTTTTATGGAATTAATTCTATTTTGAATGAATTCTAACCAAATGAATTAAAAGTTTCTTGAATTTATTCAATTAAAAGGTGAATGATAAATGAAATTCATTAGATTCTTATTAAAGATTTGGGAATGCAGCCAATGAATGAATTCTTTAGGAATGGTTACACGTAATGGTGTACATAGAAAGATTTTCTAAATTTAATTTAATAAATTTAAATCATTTGAATTTTTAAAATTCTATGGGTTATTCGGTAATATCTTCGATGACATTTTTTAGTTTTGCTTTGTTCGAAAAGGTATTTTAGTAACAATAAATGCTTAAAAACTAAAAATTAAAGAATTTTTAGAGAATTGTTATTTTTTAAATCCATTTTCTATTAAATTTTGTAGATAACCAAAATGAGCCAAAATTGTATCGGTTGTGCCATTGTACCAATCAATCTTAGATTGTGCCACAAATCCTATCACTAATGCGTATAATTTCAGTTTGAAAATTGGCACAAATACCCATATTTATTCGCATTTGAAAGTTGCTTTTGAAGTTATTCAATTAATTCTTATAAAAAAACAAGTTTCTTTTGCTTATTTCTTTATTTAATTTAAATTTTAAATCAATTTCACAATTGTTTTTTGTTTATATTTACATCAGCTGTTTTACCAAAGTTTACCCGAAGAAAGTCTGGGTAAATTTTGGTAAAAAGAGAAACACTAATACACTCTCATTAGCGCTCTCATTTACCCAATTTTCGAGTACGGGAACGCTTTTGGGTAAATTTCGGTAACATTGGGAACGTACGGGAACGCACTTATTGACTGAAATATTTTTTATGTTTTTTGTTAACTTTATATTAATCTGAGTAAATATTAATTAAATATGAATATTCTTCGTTTTAGGATTTATAAAAAACCAACACGATAACATCTTATTTTAATTTTTTTGTAAGAAGTATATATTTTTATACAGTAAGTAAGCGCATAATTTTAATGTGTTATTTCAGACCTGTTTGTAACACATTTTTTTGGCCTTACTTTAAGCTGTTATGTAAGTAGTATTGTGCTCAGTATCGGTTATGTAAGTGGTTACGTAACTCCTAACATGTAACATTAAAGTAACATGTTCTTATGTTGTTACCTAGCCCTCTTTTGGAAAGTACATACCTCCAATGACATGCCCTTGTTAAAATAATAGCTGTTGGAATAGCAAAGTAAGAGGTTACATACCTTAATTTCTTCTTACAAACCTTCCCAACAAACAAATCGTTCCGTTTACGTACCGTTTTCGGTGCATTATAAACGAAATCCAACTCCGTTTACGTACCGTTTTCCGGATCCGTATACGGACCAGAAAACGGATTTTAAGGAACATCGAAACTGATTCGAATCCGTTGAAAGTCCGTCAATGACGGACCGTTTACGGACCGATATGTCGTGTAATAAACTGACAAGTCCGTTTTAAGTCCGTCATTGACGGACCGTTTACGGACCGTTGTGTCGTGTAAAAAACGGGCAAGTCTGTTGAAAGTCCTTCAATGACGGGCCATTTACGGACCGTTATGTCGCGTATAAACGCAGTGACTTCGGACCAAAAACGGACTTGCATATCTATCTAAATTGACTAATTTTGAGTAAATTAAATTTACTAAATTTTTTTTTATTTTTAATAGATTTATTAAAAACGATATTATTTACATTTACACTATATTTAGTACATCAGTTTACCTTTGAGTTTACTTCTTTATCTAGCGCATCAATTCACGATAGTCACCCATAATAAAATCGATTATCTACATACAAAAGAAAAAATAAATTAGTTATAGTTTAATTGATTGCATTTACGATGGTGTTTTACTCGAAACAACAACAATTTACACACAATTTTAGAAAAATTGGGTAGCCGCGTTAACGTACGTGGAACAGAGCTTTTGTTACAAAAACAAACGATCTTACACAAATCATTGTAAAACACGCACTAAATTTTATTATTCTTACCATCTAATATATGTATGTGACTCGAGGTTAGTTAATTGATGATGTGTGGGACCTATTCCAGCTACCGCCACCAATTTCTCGTCATAAAAAGTTTTTAAAATAATTTAATTGTTTTTATTTTGAACACAAATTAAAATCAATTAAGTCCGTATTTTACGGTACGGAAACGGAGTTAAAACGTATTGTGTTCGAAAATCCGAATACACGGTCCGTTAATGTTCCGTATACGTACAAGCTTTGACGGATACGTGTATTACGGACCGTTAATGTGCCGTAAAAGCCGGATTTATGATTCCGTACGTGCCGGAGAGTTCGTAAAAATGTTTCTTGGGTTATTACCAGGTAATAGAAAGTTTTGCTGGTTCTCTTTTTACCAAAATTTACCCAGACTTTTTCTTCGGGTAAACTTTGGTAAAACAGCTGATGCAAATATAAACAAAAAACAATTGTGAAATTAAATTAAAAATTGTAATTAAATAAAGAAATAAGCAAAAGAAACTTGGTTTTTTGTTAAAATTAATTGAATAAAATCAAAAGCAACTTTTAAATGCGAATAAATATGTCTATTTGTGCCGATTTGCAAACTGAAATTATACGTATTTTCACATCAGTTATGGGATTTTTGGCACAATCTAAGTACCTAATTTCGTAAAACACTTGGGTGAAGTGAAGGGAACTTTCAATGTAAATGGTTTTTGTAACAAAAACAATTTCTATAGTAATAACGCAACACTTCACCGAAGTGTTTTAGAAAATTAACCCCTAAGATTGATTGGTACAATGGCACAACCGATACTATTTTGGCACATTTTGGTTATCTACAAAATTTAATAGAATATGAATTTAAAAAATAACAATTCTTTAATTTTTAGTTTCTAAGCATTTATTGGTAATAAAATACCTTTTCGAATAAAGCAAAACTAAAAAATGGCATCGAAGATATTACCGAATAAAGCACCGTAAGTTGTTTTTCACGTGAAAAAATTTCTGTCAGACTTTAAATGTTTTAAATTGCAATTTAATAGCCTAATTTCTTAAAACACTACACTTCACTTCACCTAGTTTTTTAAAATTTCGTATTTTATAAATCCCGGTGATGAACGCGGTGATCGTCCGTGCTGACTTACGTAGTTTTTAAACAAAATTATATGAAAAAGCAAATTTTGTAAATCACCAGACTGTTATTTTGATCACTTGAATTGTCAAATATTATCACTTGCATTTTTAAGGTGTTGAATGAAAAATAATGCAATAAATCGCCAAAAACTTAAGAAAAAACACTAGAAAAAATGTAATTAACGATAATTAAGCTGAAAAACATATGGATAAGATAATCCAGTGGAATAAAAACAATTATAACAATTATAACACGACTTTATTTTTCAAAAATTTTATTGCAAAAGTACAGTGCAGAAAATGAAGTAAGAAACCTAATCAGGGATTAACATTCTGCAACCGAATATATTACTTCAAAAATTTTTCTTTTTCGACAATTGTTTTTTGCGAATTCTTTTTGCAACTCACCACCAAACTTTGTTGTATGAAATGGGTTTATAGTCCCTAGCAGAGAAACAAGCCAGCCGCCGTGAGCCGTTTAAGCCGCCGCCGCCGCTCATTTTTGCTTCAGCCGCCGCCGCCGATTTTTTTCGGCTCATTTCGGCTGGAAGTATTAATTTTCAAATATAAAAAACTTAAAAATAACTATATTTTTTAAAAAGAATTTACTAATTCATTAAACTTGAACAACCAGAGCTAAAAACAATTCTTTATATGAAAAGAAAAAAGTTAAAATCTTCTAAATATTAAATTTTTATAAATATAATTTTTTTAAGCTATAAAAGCTTATGTAAATTTGTACTGTGAAAAAAATATAAAAATTGTAAAATGTATTAATTTTTGTTAAAAGCGTTACTTCTCCTCTTCATATAAATTCTTACAGTTAGTGTTTAGCTTCATTGGTTATTAAAATATAAGCTATTAAAGTTAAAAAACCTTATGAGTTACTGGTTACGGAGTTTACATTGGTTACAAATTTTATGTATTAAACAAAAATTGGTCAGATTGTTATAAATTTTGTAAAACAGGTGACAATACGCTGATATATATCGAAATATATAACTCAAATGTAATCCATGCATTTGAAATTAGCTGGTTACATGGTTTTTATCACATTTTTTGATATCACCCATATATATTTTTTCAATTCTAAAATACATTTTTAAAAATGGTCCAGTTGAATATTTTGGATAAATTAAACATTTTGTAACAAATAAATGAAAAAGTAAAGATAAAATATATTGTAAAATTCTATAATATATAGAAAAGGACACTTTTACGGATAAAATGCTCAAACCAATGTTCGAATTGATCACATAATTTCATCATTTAAGGACATTATTGATTGGGCATCTAATTCAAATGGGTCCCTACAAGATATGTGCATCCTGCCCAAACTTTCTAACAAAGTCTCCATTCAAAAGTCTTCAAACAAGTTTAATTCCTTAAATCAATCGATATGTATTTTTTCTATGGTCTTTATTTATTCCTTAATTTGTTAAAATTAAAAAGAATAAATAAAAAAAAATTGATTCCCAGTATGCTTTAATTGGCTGAAAATTCTATAAGAGGCAAAAATTGTTTTTAGTTCCAAGGGGGTTACATTTTCCCAATGTTGGGATTAATTTGGAGCCCTAAAAGGGTATGTTTATAATTTATTAAATAAAACTTGTATGTTATATTAAATATTTAGGACCATTTGTTAGATATAGTCTTGACTAGCCATGGATCTGTGCGAACATGAAACAAATCACACGTGAACCAACAACAAATCTTATATAAATTGATTTTATATATATTTTTTTGCGAGTGGTTTTCTGACCGTGATAAAGTGCAGACGTTAATTGTGATCTCTTTTCTATAATTCTATTTAAAATTAAAAGCAATAACATTTGTTATTGTTTTAAGAAAAAACTTTTTTTTTAATACATTGTATCAGTGTTGCCATAACGGCGATTTTCTCGTCAGATCTAGCGATTTTATTTCGCCCCTAGCGGGTAAAATTGTCCTGTAGCTATTAGCCAAAAATCTAGCGATTTTTTTATCAGCCGTAATATAATTTTTAAAACTCGGTTTTATGTTGAAAAATATTATAAAACTGGCACATTGATATTCCTTTATTATAAAACACAACATCTTAAACGATTTTAGTAAAAAAAAACTCTAAAAATACACATTTCGATAAAATATCGGTATGCACTTTTTCATCGTACAACGCCCTGTATTGTGTATTCTCAATACTAAGATTAATTCAATGAAAATCAGGACTCATTATTTGAAGCTTAATCGTAAAATTTTTCATTATTTAAAAGTTTATAACACTTCATATTAACATATTAAAGAAATTTTTGAGTAAAAACTGCTTTAAGAACCATTTTTCAACAATCTAGCGATCGCTAAATATTTACAATGTTTATAATCTAGAGATTTTCTAGCGATTTTTGGGTCTGATCTAGCCATTTATTTTGAAAATTTGTTGGCAACACTGCATTGTATATTGAAATCAACAACAAATTATTACAAAGGGATTAATATAATAATAATATTCTGCTATACTAATCCTCTGCTGTTACAGCAGAATGGATAGTAGCAGCGAGTCTACTGAAGAAAGCGATATTGTCTGGTAGACAGTCGCTGAAAACAAAACAACGAAACGACGACAAAATCGATCACCAGAATTAGTTAAGCATGCAATCAAAATAACAAAAACTACCAACAATGATGATTAGGGCAAGGAATTCCATGCAAATGCGTTATTTCTCGATAGTCCAAAACTAATATGGACTAAACATTTATCCGACTCATCAAATTTAAAACAAACTGTCATCGATTTGTAGTTGCATATTTTGACATAAATGCATATTTTTGCATATTTCGACTTTAAATGCTTATTTGGTGGCTTTTTAATGCATATTTTGTGCTTTTTAATGCATATTTGTGCATATTTTTCATTTTTAGTAGCATTTTTTATTTTGTAAAAAAATATAAAAAATTGATACGTTTTCATATTTTGATTCAATCAAAATAAACATTTTTAAAACTTTATTGACCTATGTGAAATCTTCGAGTTCTGTGTCTGTTTGCAAAATAACTAACTTAAATATATTTTTAAGTTTTAAAGTGCATTATTTTTGCAAAAATTATAGTTTTTAGTGCATATTTCTTATATTGTTAGTGCATATTTTTCTTTTTTAACCGCATATTTTAAGCGAATATTTTTAATTTTTAAGTGCATGAAATTCCTTGCCCTAATGATGATATACCAATTACCTACTAGCAACAACATGTTTGCTGCACTTGATGTAGACAATAATGATGATGATAATTATATTAACGATAATGCTAACAAAGAACTTTGTGAAGAAAAACCGCCTCCAATAATTATTCCAAATGTTTCAGATATAAGAGCGATGATGAATAACTTTTCAAAAATAGTAAACCTTGAAGATTATTCGTACAAATCTTTGAGAGATGGTCAGGTAAGAGTAATGGCAAAAAACGTAAAGGCATATAGAGTGATAGTAAAATATCTATCTTTCGTAAAAAAACTTAAACGTTTTCAAATCACATTACAAAATGTTGTTTTCAGCCGATCAAGCCGCCGCCGCCGCCGATTATTTGGTTGCGCCGCCGCCGCCGATTTTTATCCGGCTCAACCTCAATCGCCGCCGCCGCCGCCGATTTTTTGCTTGCGCCGCCGCCGCCGATTATTTTGGTCGGCTTGTTTCTCTGGTCCCTAGATTATAAATTTAAAAAAACAGCACTTAAAAAATTGCAAAATAATGGCGGCACGCGAAAAAAAGGCTTTATGGCACTAAAAATTAATTTAAAAACTTAATCAGCGATTTACATTCTGCAAACAAATATGTTGATGGAATAATTTTCCTATTTGCAATTTTTTTTCGCGATTTTTTATTTTGCAACTAGCCGCCAAACTTTGCTGTATAAAATAGGTATTGTAGTCCCTAGATTACAAATTTAAAAAAACCGCCCTTAAAAAATTGGCGAAATAATAGCGGAACGCGAAAAAAGACTTTATAATAAAAAAAATTAATTAAAACATACAATCAGCGATTAAAATTCTGCAAACAAATATAATGAAGCAAAAATTTTCAATTTTGTAAAAATTTTTCGCGATTTTTTTTTTTGCAAACTAAGCACCAAACTTTGGTGTATGAAACTGGTGTTATAGTTCCTAGATTATGAATTTAAAAAAACCACTTAAAAAATTGCAAAATAATCTCGCAACGCGAAAAATGGCTTTATGGTAAAAAAAAATGAATTAAACAACTTAACCAGCGAATTACATTCCGCAAACAAATATATTGGTAGAAAAATTTCCGTTTTTTCGTTGATTAGGTTTTTTAATTAATTTTTTGTACCATAAAGCCTTTTCTCGGGTTCCGCGATTATTTTGCAAATTTTTAAGTATGGTTTTTTTAAATTCATGGTCTGGGGACTATAATACTGATTTAATAGACGAAATTCTGGTGCTTAGTTTGCAAAAAAAAAAATTTTACAAAATGGAAAATTTTTGAATCATTATATTTATTTCCAAAATGTTAATCGCTGATTATGTGTTTGAATTAATTTTTTCTACCATAAAGTCTTTTTTAGCGTTCCTCTATTATTTTGCAATTTTTTAAGTGTGGTTTTTTTAAATTTATAATCTAGGGACTCTGATGCCCAATTCATAGAACAAAGTTCGGCGACCAATTGCAAAAAAAAAAAAAAATCGCGAAAAAAAAAATTTGCAAAAAGGAAAATTCTTGCATCAGTATATTTGTTTGCAGAATAAAATTCGCTGATAAGGTTTTTCAATGCAATTTTTGTACCATTAAGTCTTTTTTCGCGTTCCGCCAAAATTTCGCTATTTTTTAGGTGCGGTTTTGTTAAATATGTAATCTAGAGACTATAATACCCATTTCATATAACAAAGTTTAGTGCATAATTGCAAAAAAATCGCGAAAAAAAATTTGAAAAAAGGAAAATTCTTACATCACTATATTTGTTTGCAGAATAAAAATCGCTGATACGGTTTTTCAATGCAATTTTTGTACCATTAAGTCTTTTTCGCGTTCCGCCAAAATTTTGCTATTTTTTAGGTGCGGTTTTGTTAAATATGTAATCTAGAGACTATAATACCCATTTCATATAACAAAGTTTGGTGCATAATTGCAAAAACATCGCGAAAAAGGTCGCGGAAAAAAATTTGCGAATGGAAAATTCTTACATCAGTATATTTGTTTGCAGAATGAAAATCGAAAATAATACCCATTTCATACAACAAACTTCGGCGGCTAGTGTCAAAAAAAAGAAAAAAAACCGGTAAAAAAAATTTGCGAAAAAAATTTGCAAAAAGGAAAATTTTTCCATCAATATATTTGTTTGCACAATGTAAATCGCTGATTAAGTTTTTTAATTAATTTTTTGTACCATAAAGCTATCTTTTCGCGTTCCGCGATTATTTTACAATTTTTTAAGTGTGGTTTTTTTAAATTCATAATCTAGGGACTATAATACCAATTTCATACACCGAAGTTTAATGCTTAGTTTGCAAAAAAAAAATCCAAGAGCAATCGGGAAAAAAAAATTTTGGAAAATGGAAATTTTTTGCATTATTAAATTGGTTTGTTAATCGCTGATTGAATTTTTGATTAATTTTTTCTACCATTTTTTAAGATATTTTGCACATTTTTCTTTTTTGTTTAGATTTTTATTCTATTTTAAGGGATACCAATAATAAATTATATTAATTCCAACAAAAAACGTTTAAATTTTGTCTATTTTTGCAGAAAGATGGCAACTCTTAAATGTATGTATTTGACAATTCAAGCGATAACGTAAAAATCAATCACGAATACGTAGTGATTTATAAAATAACATTTTTTATTCCCCGCGTTGGGTGAGTGAAGTGAAGTGTAGGTGATGTGATGAACGCAGGTGATTTACAAAATTAGGCCATAAGTTAAAAAAATTAACAATATTTTAATTTTATAACAAAGCCCCAATCACAATTAACACAAAATGTCACTTTTTCACCAGAAAAATAATAGTCTTGTACATTAAATTTGCGTGAAAACTAAGTTTGTACAATTTTCACGTGAAACTCATTGTCGTGAAAAATAATTTTTTTTATATGGAGTATAACAGTTTTTTCACGTGAAAACTGAACAACTTACGGTGCTTAATCCATAGAATTTTAAAAATTCAAATGCTATACATTTATCTCAGAGCTTCGAAAGAATTAATTTAAGTTTAATTCATAAAAAAATTAATTCAGTTTTAGAAAATGTTTATATGTATACCATTCCGTGCAACCATTCCTAAAGAATTCATTCATTGGCTGCATCCCAAAATCTTTAATAAGTATCGGATGAATTTAATTTATCATTCACCTTTTAATTGAAAGAAAATTTTAATTCATTCAAATATAATTAATTCCATAAGAATTCAAAATAGAATTAATTCCATAAGAATGCATTTACAAAATGAAAGTTGAAAACACGCCCTACGGGAAATTTTAACAAACTGTCACCGAACTGGCCCCTTTATATGAAACAGAGTGGTCACTTTTACATGGCGTTGTCATAGGAGGGGGAAATTGACCCCTTGTGACATGTCACAAGACAAATCCTAGGACAGATTACTGAACTCTCATAAAAAACAAAGTTCAGGGAACTGTCCTGGGATTTGTCTTGTGACATGTCACAAGGGGTCAATTTCCCCCTCCTATGACAACGCCATGTAAAAGTGACCACTCTGTTTCATATAAAGGGGCCAGTTCGGTGACAGTTTGTTAAAATTTCCCGTAGGGCGGTTTCTAAGTAAAGGCCCATTTGGCACATTTTAGTCACACACTTGGCACAAAACAAAATTTTTCAAGTCCCATCATTGTTTAACATTATTCTTTGAAATAAGTTTTTGGGCTAGAAAAGTGTTTTTTTGCGTTCCTGTACTATTGGGTAATTTTGTCATTTTGTGAGAGGATTTTGTGCTTACTCTCATTTTACCGAACTTTACCCAAAAAGTAAAGAAACACACCTACTATGATTTATACACAGTTGTAAAAAATTGTACTTTCAAGTTTTGGATGCTAATTTCGTTGAAAACTTTTTGATATGGTATTTTCGTTTTGCTTTCAAAATACCCACCAAACATTTGGAGTATAAATCGTATAAATATAAAAGTCTATTCCGTTGTATTTACTGAATTTTAGAGCACAGAAAACCATAAATGATGCATTAAACATCGGTAATTTGTTAGCAAACGAAGATTACTTGTGCAAAAACATGTATCTTCCATATAATACGAACTGTTTATTTTCTTCTCGTTTCTCTGTTTGTTGGGTAAATATGAAAACATGTACTTTTGATAGTGCTTTGGAACGAAAACTCATACGACCAGGGGCCAGATTCCCGCAGTCGTAAGCGTTCGAAATTGTTAAAAAATCACGTTTTTAAAGTGCGAATAAATGAATACGAACAACTATTGTTACCAGGGGTATGGCATCAACAAAAAAATAAGTAATAAAAATATTTTTATCACTAGATGGCACTTTGTTAAAAAAATTGACAATTTTCTTTTTTTATTTAAATTTAAATAAAAACAAACAACAAAGCAAAAAAAAAAAACAAACGAATATTTAAAATATTATTATTTGAATATATTCCGCGTTATTTTTCCTTATTTTGAGAAGTTTTGAAATATAGGCTCAGCTGATACTAAACGGACACTAAATAGTTGCTCAGGTAATAATAAACTTCAGAGCCCTCTATCGGTGAGTAGTGTTAGTTTTGATTTCCTAGCTCTATAATTAATAGTCTCTGATTGTTGCAACTTTAACTCATATTTGTAATAAAGGAACTAAATGCTTCACTTCTAACCTGGTTTTAATCTTTGTAATGTTTTAAGTAACAATAATTGCTATCGAATAACACTCGATCACGACTGCGGTAATTTGCCCCCAGTTTTCGCCCTCAGTATGGGTGAGGTATAAATTAAAATAAAAAGAATATTATTTACGGATCTTTATTGCAATAAAAATGAACTAGTATGAAAGAAAAATTATCAATATTTTACCTACGTTAGAATTGGTAATAAACCAATTTTTATTAGCTAATTTAACAAAAATTATAGGTGATTTTTCGAACATAAACGTCAAATTGAAATTGCCTATTTTTTATGGTAATATTGCCGTAAAACATAGCAAACTCTATGTTGCCTTTGGAAATAGGTGATATCACCCTATAGATAGATAATTATTATATAGATAATTGTTCTGTTTTTGTTTCTAATAAATTGAAATGTTGAACTTACGACAATGACATTAGTCGTCTGTGGGAGGTTTGATTTAAATTAATTCGTTCTTCATTAGATTAATATCAATACAAATAAAATGCAAAAAATAAAATAATAAATAAAATTCAAAAAATAAAATAATACATATTAAATATGGCTTCCAAAATATTGTATATTTAACGAAATTCATTTAGAATATGTTTTCTATATGATATAGCATTAATAACGTATGTAACTAATTTACTCCAACTTTCATCTTCCACACCATTTAAACATTTATTACTGCTACATTTCCACGTAAAAGTACTTTTCCAAAAAATCGAATTCTATATTCTTTTAAAACGGGGCATTTTCCCAAGAAATGTTGAATACTTTCCTCTTCATTAAGGTTACACAACGTACATATACTGTTAGAGTTATTTCTGCTAAAATTATTATTTAGTGCAATCAGGCCGCATCTAGCTTTGAATATCCACATTATCTTGTATCTTCCATAGGTTTCTTTAAAATAGTTCTGACCAATGTTGTGATCAAGCAAGTACCATTATCTAGACCTGTTTCCAGCATTATACAGTAAGTGGGTGTGAAGTCCGGTAACTTAAAGATTTTTTTAGTAAAAAACAACTGCAACTTGTCTACCTCTTCAAATAGCGAGCAACCCAAACTTGAGCAGCATAGCCTTGAATGGACCTGCATACAGCTTGGAACATCTTCCATTTTGCATCCAGAGATATACTATTTTTACAGAAAAAAGCATTCCATGTTGCCATTATGCTGTTTTTTGCAGAGTTATTTCTCATTTGCAAATGTCTTTTAAAACTCAACTTTGGCGTGAGTAAGACTCTTGGTAGCAATACTCAGATACCATTTCTCTCTTCTGGACAACTTTCCTCCTTTTCTGAATACCATGATGGCAGATTTGCTAAGATTTACTTCCATGTTCCAGGTTTCACAATATAATTCCAATCGGTTTATCATTTGTTGCAGAATATGCACATCGTCTGCTAGTATAACTATATCATCTGCATATAGAAGTAATCTTATATTTATTTCGACAATCGTGGAGATCATTTAAATAGAGAGCGAACATCAAAGGCGACACTAAACACCCTTGCTTAACTCCCGAGAGCGTAGTGAAATTATCAGAAAATGTTCCTCCTGTCCACACTACTGCTGTAGAGCTTACGAGCTTAGAAGACATTCCAATATTGCGTAACTTATACATTAACAGCTTTCTTGGAACCCTGTCGAATGCTGCTTTAAAATCTACGAAAAAGCATATACTTTGTTCCTGTTTTTTAGTTTTAAATTTTTTAGTTTTATCTGCAGTAGAATAATTTTTTCGAAACTAGCCTGGTATTCTGTCAGTATATTGTTTTTTTCCACCCATGCCGATAGTCCCGCATTTAAGATACCCATCATGATTTTAGCTGCACAGTTCATGAATGAGATGCCTCTGTAATTTTCAGGTAAATTTTTGTCACCCTTTTTGAAAATTGGGAATATTATACTAGTCTCAAAAGATTTTTCTACCTTGCTACCATTGTATATTTTGTTGTAAACGTTTGCCAATTCCTCTAAAAACTCCATAGTTGCATTTGCGTAAAATTCATAAGGTATACCATCCAGTCCAGGCGCTTTATTTGAATTGACTTTGGACAAAATTACCCGCATTTCATATACTGTTATAGATTTATCAAGCTCTTCATTTTTTCTTAAGTTTGCTGCATAAGAAACATCATTTGCTGATTGTTGAGGGTTTAATAATACTTCAAAGTATTGCTTAAATTTATTTGGTGGAATGTTGGAACTACATACGGATTGATTATTTTTAATTTCTTTTACTAATTTCCACAATGATTTACTATCATTTACCCTGTTTATTCTATCTTCCAGTTCTTTGTAGTAGTTTTGTCTACTCTTTTCACACACGTTCTTATAATTTCGATTTGCTTTTAAATATTTATTTATAGGTCCTATGGTACCTATGGAGCTAATAAAATGATTATCTTCTTGCGGCATTACATCGATTATTGTACCACTTATTTTGTGGTGACGTTACTGCCTTTCGTACATGTTTTTTATTAACTGATAACGATATAACATCTGCAAGATCATTTAAGTCTAAAGTCAAACAAGTTTTACTCTGGAGTGGAATAAAAAGAGATAGCAAAATATAAAAAACTGTAAGTATGAAACAGAAGAAAACTAAATTTGCTACAGATTTGCTGCACTCTAGAGCTAACATTGCTCTGTTAAGTGTTTAACATGACAAATATACATAAAGACACATCCAAATTAGTGATGTCTAATTGTCAACAAATTAGAAAAAAAAATATTTAAAAACATAAAACCAACACAAAATATTTGTGTTGGGAATTTTACTATAAAATAAAAAAATATTTTAAAAATTGGGTACTCGGAATAAGGCCTAGAAATTCGCGAAACAAAATGTAAGTATTAAAGTGTCAAATATTTTTTGAAGTAACTCTACTCTGCATTGTGAACAGTTAACATTTCAATATGTGCTGCAGAGTAGAGTCACTCTATCATTGGGTGCGTTCGGCAGATACAATTTAATAGTCAACAGTTCTAAAACTGTTGTATAACTATCTGCTGAACGACCTGATCACTAATCGCTCAGTCTGAGCGCTCAGGTAGCGCTGTCATATTTTGGTAGCGTAAAAATGTTTGCTACTTTTCATCAATAAGTGATACATTTGTTGTTGTTCATTTACAATAAAAATTGTTTTGTAAGAATGACAAATAAAAACATATAAATATAATTCGAAAACAAAAATTTAAAAAAAAATAAAAGGAAACTATGGAAAAATTGTATTAAAAACAAAACAAAGAAAATATCGTTCAGCAGAGTAAGTAATCACAAAGCGCTACAAGTCACCGGTATCAGTTTAAGGTTTCTCTGCCGAATTCTACCATTGTAAACGCGCCTTAAAGGTGCTTTCACAATGTTAGAGTGAATCTACTCTGCAGCACAGATTGAAATGTTAAAGGTGCTTTCACAATAGTAGAGTGACTCTACTCTGCAGCACAGATTAAAATTTTAACTGTTCGAAATGCAGAGTAGAGTTACTTCAAAACTTATTTGACATTTTAGTACTTACTTCATATTTTCGCCAATCTTTTGCCAGAATTTTTATCGTTTTTTATTTCAATTTTTTTTAATTTTAAAATAATACCGAAAACACCACAAATTTTATATTTTTTTAATATATTTTATTTTTTTTTTAATTTGTTGACACCTAGAGATGTGAACAAATTAGAGATGTGTTTTTTTGGGTATATTTGTCATGTTAAACAGTTAACAGACCAATGTTAACTCCAGAGTGTAGCAAATCTGTACTCCAGAGTCAAACAAGTTTTACTCCAGAGTCAAACAAGTTTTACTCTGGAGTGGATTAACAAGAGATAACACAATACAAAAATGTGTTAGTATGAAAGAGAAAAACCAAAATTTGCTACAGATAGGAGTACTCCATCATTGTAAACGCATCTTTATTGTTCAAAATGCAGAGTAGAGTTACTTCAATAAAAATATTTGCCGTTTCAATACTTACGCAGATTTTGCGAATATCTTGCCACGGCTTTCACTGCTGTTATTATAAAAAAAATTTTATTATATATTTTATTCTATATTGAAACTGTTTGTTTAGAGTTTTCAATATTTTTTATAATTTGTTGACAATTAGAGATGTGAACAAATTAGTGATGTGCTTTTTTAGTTATATTTGTCATGTTAAACAGTTAACAGAGTGATGTTAACTCTAGAGTGCAACAAATCCGTACTCCAGAGTCAAACAAATTTGACTCTGGAGTGGAATAAAAAAAGATAGCAAAATACAAAAATGTATTAGTAAGAAAGAGAAAAAACTAAATTTTCTACAGATTGGAGTACTCCAACATTGTAAACGCACCTTAAATTGTTCTTTGGTTGTTTCTTTTCTAATAAATTAACAGTAAGGTTTTGCGCATATGACTGTTTATTTGCTTCTTTCCATAACAATTTTGGAACGCTTTTTTTCCCTATTTGTTTGCCAAGTACAGTCGAGATTTTGAGTGACAATACTATGGGCATGTGATCTGACCAGGTTTGCTTTTCTACTTCCATGTATTCTCAAACTCCCACCAAACCCCCACCAAAGATATATAAATTAGAAGATATAGCAAAAAGTGAGGAGACATTAGTTGCAGAATCGTGTAATTGATGGCGCTGAAAAAATCGAATTTGATTTCGAAATCTCAAGATGGCGACAGTAATCCAAAATTTCCAAAAGCTCTGCAATATTAAAACAGTGGCATATTCGAAAAAGCTCTTGTTACTTACTCTTGTGTTGCCAGAACTGAAAAATACAATTACACATTGGAGCGGCAAAAATCGCCATAATTAAAATTTTCTAATCTCGAGTTTAGATGTTAGATTTCACTCGAATTTTCATTCAATAAATTTAGGAGCAAAGTAATGGCTCAAAAGAAGAGTGTGGTATTACTAAAATTGTTTCTTTTGTCACCGAATTTGCTTTCTGACAGTATGCATTTTCAACATCAGCTATTTTTTTTTTTAACAAAAATGTGCCATTTTAACATGATTTCACTTTTTTTAAGAAAATGTAATTGTGTTTAGGGCTTTTAAGATTTTATAGTATGCAAATAAAAGTACTAAAAAGTCATTAGAACATATTTTTCTTTACGCAAAAGTCCATTTAAAAAAAATTAAATTTCTTATTATACACAATAAAAATTTTAAACAACGTTAACACTAATAATTCGTTTAACAAAAAGCACAAAGTTGTTTTTGACAAGAAGTTCCTTTATTCAAATTCCTTAAATAAAATAATAAAATTTTAATGTGGCAGCACTGTTTTAATATTGCAGAGCTTTTGGACATTTTGGAAATTTCAAATTCCAGTGGGTGTACACTGTCGCCATCTTGAGATTTCGAAATCAAATTCGATTTTTTCAGCGCCATCAATTGCACGATTCTGCAACTAATGTCCCCTCACTTTTTGCTATATCTTCTAATTTATATATCTTTGATCTTCTAATCTCTATATGTGACGCGCAAAATAGAAAGGGACCTAAGGGTAAAAAAAAGGGTAAAAAAGGGCATGGGATCGGTCTCATTCGATGCTCAGATGTTGTCCACATCAAAAAAAAAAAATTGATTTTTTTACCCTTAGGTCCGTTTCTCTATGCGCTGTCATCACATATATAAAAGAATAACGTGACTGACTGACTCAACATCGCCCAGCCCAAACCGCTGAAGCTAGGAAGTTGAAATTTGGTATGCAGGTTCCTCTTTCGGCGTAGACGTCCGCTAAGACGGGATTTTTGGAAATTCCTACCGGAACGGGCAAAAAGGGGGAAAGTCTCCCCCTTGACGGCCTGCCAAAACCCCTTTGGCTAGAAAGCTGAAATTTTAGATATGTGTTCCTTGGAGTAGGGGCTAACTTTTCTAGAAAGTACTTTCAAGAATTTTGGACAGGGACGTTGTCAAAATGGGGGTTAAAAAGGGGAAAAGAGCCCCCTTGACGGCCTGCCCAAACCGATGGAGGTAGGAAGTTGAAATTTGGTATAAAGGTTCCTCCACTATCGTAGACATCCACCAAGACGGGATTTTTTTTTGAAATTTTTACAGGGAGGGGCAAAAAGGGGAAAAAGTACCCCTTGACGGCCTGCTCAAACTGCTGGAGCTATGAAGTTGAAATTTGGTATGTAGGTTCCTCGACCGGTGTAGACGTCCGTTGAGACGGAATTTTTGGAAATTCTTATCGGGAGGGGCAAAAAGGGGACAAAAAAGTGCCTTTTTCCAAAAAAGTACATTTTTCCAAAAAAGTACCTTTTTCCAAAAAAAGTACCTTTTCCAAAAAAACGTACCTTTTTCCGAAAAAAGTACCTTTTTCGAAAAAAGTACCTTTTTACAAAAAAAGTACCTTTTTACAAAAAAGTACCTTTTTCAAAAAAAAGTTCCTTTTTCCAAAAAAGTACATTTTTCCAAAAAAAGTACCTTTTTCCACAAAAAGTACCTTTTTCCACAAAAAGTACCTTTTTCCACAAAAAGTACCTTTTTCCACAAAAAGTACCTTTTTCCACAAAAAGTACCTTTTTCCACAAAAAGTACCTTTTCCAAAAAAAAGTACCTTTTTCCAAAAAAAGTACATTTTTCCAAAAAAAGTACCTTTTTCCAAAAAAAGTACCTTTTTCCAAAAAAAAGTGCCTTTTTCCAAAAAAAGTGCCTTTTTCCAAAAAAAGTACCTTTTTCCAAAAAAAGTACTTTTTTCCACAAAAAAGTGCCTTTTTCCAAAAAAAGTGCCTTTTTCCAAAAAAGTACCTTTTTCCACAAAAAGTACTTTTTTCCAAAAAAAGTACCTTTTTCCTAAAAAAAGTACCTTTTTCCAAAAAAGTACCTTTTTCCAATAAAGTACCTTTTTCCAAAAAAAAGTACCTTTTTCCAAAAGAAGTACATTTTTCCAAAAAAAGTACCTTTTTCCAAAAAAGTACCTTTTTCCAAAAGAGTACCTTTTTCCAGAAAAAGTACCTTTTTATAAAAAAATTTACCTTTTTCCAATTCCTACCGGAATTTCCAAATATATTCGGCATAGACGTCCCCATAGACGGTCTCCCAAATTGGAAAAGTGTCCCCATTAACTGCCTGCCCAAACTACTGGAGATAAGAAGTTGAAATTTGGCATAAAGATTCCTCCACTGTAGTAGACATGAACTAAGTTTGTATTTTTGGAATTCCCTACAGGATATCCCAAAAGGGGGATGTTTCCCCCTTGACGGCCTGCCCAAACTGCTGAAACTATGTAGCCGAAATTCGGTATGTGAGTTCCTCCTTCTGTGTAGGCGTCCGCTTAGACGGAATTTTTGAAATTCCTATCGGGAGGGAGATAAGGGAAAAAGTATTCTCCTTGACGGCCTGCCCAATCCCTTCTGGCCAACCTAAAATTTTAAATATGTATTCCCTGGAGTAGGACTAACTCACCGGCAACGTAATTTTTCTATTTTGGAACAGAACCATAGTAAAAATGTGGGTTGAAAGTGAAAAATGTCCCCAATAATGGCATGCCCAAACCGCTGAGGCAATGAAGTGGAAATTTGGTATGAATGTTCCTCATCCATCGCAGACAGCCGCGAAGATCGAATTTTTGTAAATTCCTAAAGGGAGGGGCAAAAAGAAGAAAGCCTCCCCTTGGTGGCCTGTAAAAACCCCTTCGGCTAGAAAACTGAAATTTAAAATGTGGGTCCCTGGAGTAAGGGCTAACTTATTAGAAAGATAGTATTTTGAATTTTGGACTGGGTCGTTATAAAATAGGGGCTCAGAAAGTGGCCCCTTAGGGACCTGCCCAAACTGCTGGAACTAGGAAGCTGAAATTCGGTACTTAGGTTCCTCTTCCAGCCTAATTCCAACCGGGAGGGACAAAAAAGAAAAAGTGTCCCACTTGACAGCCTGCTGAAACTGCTGGAACTAGGAAGCTGAAATTTCCTGTCGATGGATTTTCGGAAATTCCTACCCAGAGGGGCACAAATAGTAAAAGTTGGCTAGAATCCTGAAATATAAAACATATGTTCCTTGGAGTATGGGCTCACTTATCGGGAAGGTGCTTTGTGGAATTTTGGACAGGGACATTGCAAAAATGGGGATTAATGAAGCGAAAATTACCGCTTAAAGGCCTGCCCAACTGCTGGAGGTAGGAAGTTGAAATTTGGTACTAAAGTTCCTCCTCTATTGTAGACATCCGCTAAGATGAGATTTTTGGAAATTTCCACAGGTAGGGTCAAAAACAGGAAGTCTCCCCCTTAACGGCCTGGCCAAACTGCTTAAATTCGGTATTTGGGTTCCTTCTCCAACGTAGACGTCCCCTAAGACGGTATTTTTGGAAACTCATACCGGTAGGGGTAAAAAGTGAAAAAACTTTCCCCTTGCCGAGTTGGGCAAACTGCTGGATATAGAGACCTAAAATTATGTATGTAGTAGGTTCCTCCTCCAACGCAGACGTTCTCGGAATTTTTGGAAATTCCTACCGGGAGGGGTACCGAACCCTTCGGCTAGAAACCCGTAATCTATAACATGTTTCCTTGAAGTATGGGCTAACTTATCGACAAGGCATTTTTTGGACTTTGGACAGGAACGTGGTAAAAATGGTGGCTCAAAAGGGGAAAATTGCCCCCCCCCCCTGAACATCTGCGTCTTTAGCTAGAAACCTAAAACTTAAAGAACGAGTGCATATGGAACACTAAAATTAAGAAACTAAATAGGAAACGAGTGGAATTGAAACACTATACACGTGGAACGAAATGGATATAAACGTTGAACGAGTGGAATTGAAATTATAGACAATGGAAATGGATTGGAAGAGGAATGGACTATAGAACGAAATGGAATGAGGAGCGAGATGGCATAGAGTGGGGAATGAGTGGAATTGAAACACTGCAGTTAAAAGAGGAATGGTACGGAGCAAGTGCAAAGAAATGGAATGGAAAGAGAAGCGACTGATAGCAATATCGATACACAAGACAGTAGGAACGAAATGGAATGAAACGGGAAACGAGTGGAATTGGAATAACAAGATAATGGGAACGAAATGCAATGGAATGGTGAATGAAATGGAATCTTGGAAGGAGTTGCATTGGAACACTGAAATTGTTAAACAAAATGGAATGGAATTTGTATGACTCAAACTGCCGGAGTTTGATTATATATAAATATTTGGGATTTTTACTGGGAGGAACAAAAAGGGGTGAAGAACCCCTTTTAATTACCTATTCACTCACTATCCACGGACGGAATATGAAACTTATGTAGCATTGAAACATACTCTCCAAAAATTGAAACAAATTTTCTAAAAGAGAAAAAACCTTAGAAAAAGAATGGAACTTAGATGTTCTGATATTTAAACTGCAGGTAACGAAGCACCGGTGGAAGAAACCGACGCAGTAAATTTTCCAACTGAATTTGTGAATTTACTTCAATTGCCAGGTCTACCTTTACATAAACTGGAATTAAAAAAACTTCTATGCACGCTAACAACGTAGATACGTAGCTTTGCCCGCTATCTTTAATATTATAAACCGCTTGCCAACCCTGCTTTAGGTTATTTATTTTCATTCAAAACACAAATGAATAAAACTACTTACGGGTTTATCTACCCAAGTTCGCACTTTACCAAATTCTCTTGACATACACACGTATATTGCAATTTGTAATGGATTCATTAATAACAATCCACTTTCATGAAAAAATGTGATCAAATATTTATACATTGTTGTGTCATAATTATTTATTTGTGGTTTCTGGGTGAAGGCTTTTATTATAAAAACTGTACTTTAAATAAACAAAGCGAATTTACCTACCCAACCACGAATACATGCTCACGTGTTGGTATACTAAATGATTTATTTATATAAAAATGAAGAGGCAAAAAATAGTGTTTTACTATAAATTTACCTTAACAATTATTTTATCTTAATAACAAATATTGTGTTTTATTTTATCTAAAAGAAATTTAATTCTAAACTTTAAGGCACGCTAACAACGTAGCGGGCTGCTTTAAATGCTTTTTTATTTTCATTTAAAACACAAATGAACAAAACTATTTACGGGTCCATCTACCTATGTGCGCACTCTACCAAATTATCTTGACATATACACGTATATTGTCAAGAATTATTGTTGTGTCAGAATTATTTATTTGTGGTGGCTGGGTGAGTGAAGGTTTTTATTATAAAAAACTGTATTTACAAAATGCAAATTTTAAGAAAATCAGGGGGGGATATAAACGTTGAACGAGTGGAATTGAAATTATAGACGATGGAAATGGATTGGAAGAGGGAACGAAATGGAATGGACTATAGAACGAAAAGGAATGAGAAGCAAAATGGCGTAGAATGGGGAACGAGTGGAATTGGAACACTGCAGTTAAAAGAGGAATGGCACGGAGCAAGTGCAAAGAAATGGAAATAGAAGCGGCTGATATCAATATCGATACACAAGACAGTAGGAACGACATGGAATGAAACGGGGAACGAGTGGAATTGGAATAATAGATAATGGGAACGAAATGCAATGGAATGGTGAACAAAATGGAATCTTGGAAGGAGTTGCATTGGAACACTAAAATTGTTAAACAAAATGGAATGGAATTTGAATGACTCAAACTGCCGGAGTTTGGTACTTGAAATTTCGCATGCGATTGAGGCAGATTATATATATTTGGGATTTTTTCTTGGAGGAACAAAAAGGGGTGAAGAATCCCTTTTAATTACCTGTTCAAACACTATCCACGGAATATGGAACTTATGTAGCATTGAAACATACTCTCCAAAAAGTTAAACAAATTTTCTAAGAGAGAAAAAACCTTAGAAATGGAATGGAACTTGTATATTCCGATATTTAAACTGCAGGTAACGAACACCGGTGGAAGAAACCGACGCAGTAAATTTTCCAACTGAATTTGTGAATTTACTTCAATTGCCAGGTCTACCTTTACATAAACTGGAATTAAAAAAAAAAACTTTAAGGTAAGCTAACAACGTAGCGGGCTTTGCTTTGCAATTTATTATGGAATCATTACTAACAATCCACTTTCATGAGAAAAAGTGATCAAATATTTATTTATTTAAAACCTGTGTAGACTTATGGAATTCAATTGTGGGGTACGGCTAGTTATTCCAACATTGATATCTTGCAGAAATACCAGTCGAAAACTTTAAGACTGATAACAAATGCACCATGGTTCGTAATAAACGATATTATTCACAACGATCTTGATGTCCCTAAAATAAGAGATGAAATTAAAAGATTCAGCACAAATTACCTCAATAGATTAAGTAATCATCCTCCCCCGCCCCCTAAACTTTAAGGCACGCTAACAACGTAGCGGGCTGCGCCCGCTAGTTTATATATCTTTGCGTTAGCACGTTGTAAAATAGCATGATTTTTGAAGTTTAACCCATAGGTAGTTGTGAAATTTACGATAAGTGCTAATTTACTACACCGAAAAAATTTATCAGTTATAAGCTACTAAATTTTTAACTGAGTTTCAGGTGAAATACCACTTACTGAGCTTCAGTTGATTGATTAAGTTGAAGTTAACCAATTTGATTTTGATAAGGTATATTAACTGAAGTTTCAGTTAAAATCAAACAAAATAAATCAAACCAAATGGAATTTTCTGTAATATTTACACTATTTATTTAAAATAAACAAAAATTATAACGCAATTGCCATAACCTTAATGAATGTTGTCCATTTTTTGTCTTCTTCCATTGTTCATTCCATTGCATACACTCAGATTTTAAAAATTTGTCACAGGATTAAAGTTTTTATAACTTCTTTGACCCAATAATTACCTGTAAACAATTAAAAACATTTAAGTATTAAGGTAAATTTTAATTTCCATGAAAAAACAAGAACTTACCAAAAATCGTAAAGTTTTTCATTATTTTTTACTTTTGTGTGACTTTTGTTTGTAACAATAGTTGTAAATTAATTACAATTGAATCATTTAAAATTTACAGGTTGACTCAAAAAAAGTCATTCTGAACCAAATATTAGTTGCTCAGTTAATTTTTATTTATTTTAAATTAACTGAGGATTTCTTTAACTGAGTAACTGAGGAATTTTTTCGGTGTACATAAAATAGCATGAACTGTGAATACCTTCATTGAATACTTTTCAGGGAAAGTATATATGTTGATTGGATCACCTTTCTTTCACAAACCCATTTTCAATTTATTTTGAATTTTCTTTACTTGAGATTTTGCTGTCAAAATTAAAACAACGAATTTTTCAAATAATCTTTATTTTTATTATTCTTTCATTTTCTAAAATAATATAAACCTATTTTTGATAGAACGCTTTTGTTTTTATTATTATTAACAGATATGGATAAAAACGCTAATCACAAGGTATATGCAATAAAAACTAGAAAATATTGAAACATTTCAAAATTCGTTTTTAGAGTAACGACTCGTCCCTTTCTACAACGGGTACACCACACTATTCTGATACTTTGGATAATAATGTTAAATATATGAAGTAAGAAATTGGAATATTTAAGTTCGCTTGCATTTGATAACTCCTTTTTCAATTCTAGTTTAAATTTTATTGACAATTCAGAATCATCTAGTCAAGCTAAAGATGCTACATTCGAGTATCGAAAATTCCAAAATTGTAAGTTTACATTTATTATTAGCCTCGGCTCAAAAAAATACTATGCACCACTATATATATTCGAATTCGAAAATGACCGCTGATATATTCAAATGCATTTTAAATCCATGTTTAAAACTATATGAATATTTTCGATCTCAAATTTATATTTTTTCTTACTTAGCCAATGAACAATCAAAATTTTGTAAACCCCCTCCTAGTAAAATATTACCCAACACTTTATCATTGCCTGGCATGGAAAATTTAAAAATTAAAAATGAGCCAGCTTTTAAAGAGAAATCCCTGGGAGAAATGGGGTTTAAGGCCAATGAGGTGGAGGGTTGGGAAAATATTGTACAACCGCCAAAGGAGAATTTGTATAAGCTTCTTAAGAATATGATTAACAATCATATTAAATCTAATATACAAATACGTATCGGAGGTGTTACCTTTAATTGTCATATGATGGTCTTGCAATGCTATTCCGATTTCTTTATGGAATGTAATAATGAGGTATTAATTCACCTGCCTGAAGAGAAAATTACACCCGGCGCATTTATGATGGTTTATGACTGGATGTTGGCCGAGGAACCATTGGTGCAACGTGAGGGTATTTTAGAATTATTTAATGCAGCCAACTTTTTACGCATTAACGAATTAATTAATCAATGTTGGCTTTGTCTCGATGATGATGTTCGTTTTCGCGAAGATACTGCCTTTCTGCTATATTTGGAGGCTCGAAATTATGGCTTGGAAAGCTTGGACCAGTTGATGTTAATGCGTATTTGTAAATTCTTTTTGACTTTGGTGGCTTCAAAAGAATATTTAACTCTGAATTCGAAGGAAATTTGCACATTAGTGAGTTCAAATACAATTGGGGTAAATTCCGAAATTGAGGTGAGTTTCTAGAGTAAGGCCTGTTAACTTACCCAAAAATGCCCAGAATTACCTAAGTGACTATTAAATTTTTATGGATATAACTAAGGTTGGTGTTTATCTAAGAAGTAACCAGAACTAAATATTAACCACATATATTTTCATATAAATTTGACATTCATAACTATGGGTAAGCACTAGACCGTACTACCTTACAGGCAAAAAAAAAGTGCGCCGTGCACCCTCCAATATGAAGTATTTTTGCAAGGAGGTTTAAACAAAATTTTTTTTTGCCGAACGTAGGGGTCGCCATTTTACATTTTTCGTTATATCTTTGGCATTTAAAGTCGGATCTTAAAGTAGGATACATCGATGTTTTTCTCTCGAGGAGACCAGTGTTTTGCTCCTTGAGGCCATTGACCTCAAGTATCTCGTTCTAGTAGGTACCTACCAGATACAACCCTAATGTCAGAAAATTAAAGCTCGCAAAAAATCATTAAACTTTTGCTAAGGAAGTTTTTCGATAAACCCAGTAGAATTTTTTTTTTATATTTTGGTTGCCGAACGTAGGGGTCGCCTTTTTAAATTTTGTTTTCATTGGATTTTACGTTTATAGCGAAAAATTAAAAAAGGCGACCCCTACGTTCGGGAAATTTTTTTTTGAGATTGCCTTGCAAAAATACTTCATATTGGAGGGTGTCGGCGAACTTTTTTTTGCGGTACGGTCTAGTAAGCACTAAACTATGGTTGTTTTAAGAAAAGTTAGCAAGTCTTATCCCCCGTTGCCACATGCAAGTGCTAGTTCGAAAAACTCAATACACTCACACTTTTTTACTAATACAATCACACTTATGCGACTAGCGGCTCAACTTGCAATCAAATTTTGAAGGCAGTGAATTTTTGACAAGTGAAATGACAGAATAAATAAAACACTGTTGCCTAGTAATGTTTTCTATGAATTTATTAGTACATATTATGTGCGTTCCCGTCCGTTACCGCGGGTACCCGCGGGATCCCAAAACAGCCCAAACAACAACAATTTACACGCAATTTTGAGTACGGGAACGCCTTTGGGATAGTTTGGGTAACCGCGGTAAAGTACGGGAACAGACATATTGCAATTGATTTTCTGTTTATTTGTAAAAATAAAAAAGAACACAACGACATATCTTAATGGTAATTCGAAAAATCAATTTTATAAGTTTTCGAATAAAAAAATTGTTAAGAACACATTTTTGCCTAGCTTTGTTAGAATATTGAATACTTGGCAATACTGGAGTCCTATTTCGTGACTAACCTATGCCTTCGACGACATTTTAGTGTAGTTTCATGTTTTTTCACAAATTTTCGAAATTTTCGCTGGTAATACATATTCTCAACTTGCAACAATTTACTTGCATGTGACAACGTAAGTTAATAAAATCAATAAACTTCAACAGTTTAGCAAAAAACACAAAAGCTTTGGAAAAAAGTCTTATTTAACACATCGGCTGAAAAGTCCGTAGGATGACACATGGGTGGCGCCACTAATGAAAAATCCATACGATTTTTTGGAACTACCAATCTTGAGATAATACCTGTCAAAATTTATTGAAAATTAGTTCATTAGGTCCATTCGATTACTTTTCTCAGTCAAGTCCTGTAACAATTACTCAGTACAAACTTACAGACAGTAAGACAAGATTTACTCTCAAAATGAAATTTTCCCAAACATGTACGCGAACAGAAAATTTGGAACAATTTGCAAGTTTGTAGATACAGCTGATTACAACACCAAATATACGAATAAATTTTAACTGGTCACTATGGAAGAAGAGAACTTTTGATGTTAAATCCTAAGCAGACAATTTTTAGAAGGGTTTCTTATCTTTTCCATAATTTATTTTGAAAGTTTTACTGCTTTGCATTTCCATAAAATAACATAATCACACCATAACATTCCCGCTCACGCTGCTCTATCACATAATTGGAATATAATTGTTTTTATTTACAATAAACAAACATATGTTCAAGCCAAAGCTTGGCTTGATTAGTATTATTCGGACTTTGCTCAATCGAGACAAATGGTAGTAAAGTGGTTAGCTGACTATAAAAGTGGTCGTTCAAACACCGATGACGCCGAATGCTCTGGTCGCCCAAAAGTGGTGCTGATAGCGGAAAACATCAAAAAAGTTCACAAAATCGTTTTGGCAGACCGTAAAGTGAAGTTGCAGGAGATAGCTGATACCTTAAAGATATCGAAGGAACGTGTCGGCATGAACATTTGTCCACGATAAAGCTGTTTTCGAAATGGGTGCCGCGTTTGCCCAAAAACAAAAACGTGTCGATGATTCTGAGCGCTGTTCCGGCGAGATAAAAAGGACTTTTGGCTTCGGTATGTAAGAATGGATGAAATTTGGATCTGCCACTTCACTCCAGAGTCGAATCGGCAGTCAGCTGAATGGGCAGCAACTGGCGAAACTCGCCCGTAGAAGCCAAAGACGCAACAATCATTTGGTAAAGTTATGGCATCAGCATTGTGAGATGCGACTGTAGTTTTTACATTGATTACCTTCAAAAAGGACAGACCATCAACAGCGATCGCTACATGACCCAACTGAAGAAGAAAAAGTGCTCTTCCACCAAGACAATGCGCCGTGTCACAAGCTCGCTGGAAAGAGGTTTGGTTCGAATGAAGAGGTGATTGCCGAAACAGAGACCTATTTTGAGGTCAAAGATATATCATTCTATAAAAAAGGTATCGAAATGTTAGAAAGTCGTTGGAGGGACTACGGACTTTTCAGCCGATGATTATATTCAGGAAAGTTTCAATACAGATTTTAACAAAACCCATGATTTTTAGATTGCCGATAACTTTTCTTCAAACACTCCCTTATTACAGCCACTATTTTATTTTACTGTTCCTCTACTCCTGAATTTACGTCTTAAGGAAAATCTCAAACATTTGGCAGAAACCTATATTATGTGCGTTCCCGTACGTTACCGCGGGTTCCCGGGAGAACCCAAAACAGCCCAAACAACAACAAATTGCATGTAATTTTGAGTACGGGAACGCTTTTGGGTTAGTTTGGGTAACTGCGGTAAAGTACGGGAACGGATATATTATGTTGAAAATTTTATGTAAAATCTCGAGAATTCCAATTTTAATTTCTTTACCACATAGTTTTTGTCTCTTTGTGAAGGTTGGCAGAAAACAAATCACTCAAATTCCTAAAGTTCTAATTATAGTAGTAAATTAAACATTTCTTTCATTTCTCCAATTTGTTTTGATTTTTAAAGGTACGTTATGATGTAATATGGTTGATGTATATTCCGGTGATAGGTCATAACCCTCAAGAACCTAATTCCCATTTCCATTTTGAGGATTATGATCGAAATTTTGACGTAAGTTTTCGCACATATTATCCTTATGTTCCAGCCAAAGACCGGTACGCAAAAAAGCTTACCTCAGAGAAGCTTTAGACATTTCGCAGAGATGAAAAACCTAATCCCATCCAAAGGCCGCTACACAGAAAACCTTTCGTTAGCGAGGCCGGTTTTGGAGAAACCACAGATGAGAATACACCCTATACTCATTATGACCAACTATTCCCGCAATGTGGATTACATATTTTTGAAAAACGGTCTTAATGCCAGTGGGGAATATATCCATTTTTAACTGGGAAATATGGCCAAAATAATACTGGTCGTAGTCCCCATTTTGGTTTGGAGGTTATTACTGCAATACTTTGTGACGAATCGGAAATGGTAAAAATGATTGTGGGGGTTTAAATTTAAAAACCCACAATCATTATCTTGTTGGAACTTTTTAAAAAGTTGACAAGATGTGGAATTTGTATATAAATATATACGCGAGATAAGATAACGAAAATACGTTGGCTAATTTTACAAGAATCCTAGATTAGATACAGCCAGTCAGGAACAAAAACAAAAATTGTTGAATGCTCTTCTTCACTGTTTTGTCCATTTTCTACTGCAGATGTTAGAAAATACTTTGCTAGAATTTTCTTGTGGTAACACAAGATGTTTCATTAGTTTATCTAGGAGTAGGTTTAGCTTGCAAGAAGAAACGTACATACTAATAGAAAAAAGTCTGTACAAATTTAGTTAAAGCTACTAAAAATTAGTTAAAAATGATACTGCAGAAAAAAATTCCTAAATAAGCAGATTATTTTTGCTATATACAGTAATTTTGACTTACCTGCACAACCAACTTTTGCAAGAATTTGTGTGCAGGTAAGCCAAAAACGCAGCTAAGTCAAATTGTTTACCTGCCTTAATGTGCAGGTATACCAATACCGACTGAAAACAAACAAAACAAATGAAGCTATTGATGACAACTTTGTGCTTTGCACCAAATCTTGCGACTAAAGAAGGATATTTTTGTCACAAAAAAAGTTGACAACACATTTATTTTATGTCTGTTTTTTTTTCCTAGAATTGAAAAACAAAGCAAAACACAAGAGGAAGCTAACGATGATCTTTTTTATGTAAATAATGTAAAACTGCCAAAAATATGAGGCAGTTATCTTAAATGCGCAGGTACAAAAAGTGCACTTAAAGAAGATAATTGCGTACATAATTTTGTAAAATAGAAACGAAACCAATATTTTGTGCAGTTATACCAAATGTGCACTTAAGAAAAAGGCAGTTAAATCAAAACTACTGTAATAGTAAGATAGGAACAGCAAAAATAAAACTGTTAAATACACATAATTTTAGTTATATTTGAGTTAAATTTTTTTAATAGAAAATAACAAATTCACCTGCTAAAATCAGCAAGTTATTTTGCTTAATAATAAATAGCCTAAAACATCATGAAGAAATTTAAAATTTTCGAAGTTTTTTTCAAATATTTCTATTAATTTAACCGTTTATGCTGCTATTTGTATTCTACTAAATTGAGCTTAAAAATGACAAAAATTGTATAGATTTAACAGTTTGTGAATGGGGGAATATTTAGTTGATCTCTTATTTTTAAGTAAATGAATGTTCTTCACATAAGTAGACGAACATTAAAATATTAGCCCACACAAGACGAAATACTCTGATGATGGCTTTGTAGCGAAAGCCGAAAATTACGTATTCTGTATTGCTGGTCTTATCGAATTCTTTTAAATATATTCTTATTCTT
This sequence comes from Leucophora obtusa, assembly GCA_949987735.1. NCBI lineage: Eukaryota > Metazoa > Arthropoda > Insecta > Diptera > Anthomyiidae > Leucophora > Leucophora obtusa. The sequence goes on along the minus strand of OX465297.1, from coordinate 91,402,122 downwards.
TGTAATTTACTTGTAGAAATTGTATCATCTTTCTTTGATTTGAAAATAATTTAAACAGAAAGTGATATTAATTAATGATCTAGAGTCAAACTAAAAAGAACATTCATTTACATTCATCAACTAAATGTTCTCCCATTCATCTTAAAACACATTGACACGGTGCAAAAATATAATTTAAATAATATACATTTAAATTTCAATTTAACGGTTCGTTGTAATTCAAAAATCTGTGGTTATCATACACAGAGTTGAATAGAATCAGCTGAGATATCTTAAGAATTAAGGTTCAAAGCAAAATAGAGTAATAATAACAAAGGATAAAAATAGCATTGTTAAATTTCGTTGATGTTAGTCTAAGTTGAGTTGTTGATACGAAATTCGATTTTCTTTCAGCGGTCACATAAGTAGACGAACATTAAAATATTAGCCCACACAAGACGAAATACACTGATGATGGCTTTGTAGCGAAAGCCGAAAATACTTATTCTGTATTGCTGGTCTTATCGAATTCTTTCAAATATATTTTTATTCTTTGTAATTTACTTGTAGAAATTGTATCATCTTTCTTTGATTTGAAAATAATTTAAACAGAAAGTGATATTAATTTATGATCTAGAGTCAAACTAAAAAGAACATTCATTTATTTAACAGTTTGTTTTTGCTATTTTTAGTCTACCAGTATTTAGCAAAATTTTCTGCGGATTTTACCGTACAATATGTCATTTTCAATTAACTAAAAGTTAACTTAAATATAACTAAAATTCTGTAAATTAAACAGTTTTATTTTTGCCGTTTTTATTTTACTAGTATTTAGGAAGAAAATCTGCTAATTTCAGCAATTTTTTCTGTAGCATAATTTTTAACAAATTTTTAGTTGCTTTTTCTGCTATTTTAACAGATTTATTTTTATGAGTGTAGCAATACATTCCAGTTTTATATAAACTTGAGGGGCCATTTTTGTGACCGTCCTTGTTGTATGCTGCCAAAAGTTCTCGCACCGTTCATTGCATTTAAAATAAATAAGCAGATAAGTCTGAAGTCTGTTTTTCGTATTTTTCACTTTTGGAATAAATACCGATGAAGCTTCTTAAAGTTTTCCCCAAAATTCAGTGAAACCTCCAAATTCCTCGAGCAAAGTTTAGCCGATATGAACTAAAATGTTTATTTCTTGATTCGGCAGCTTTTCCTGAAAGCAGCCCTGTTGCAAGCAAGGCGTGTTTAATGATGGTGGCACCAAAGAGCATATAATTAAAAGAGGTACCAACTCACCCCACCTCTGTTAAATCACTCTCTTCATAATTTGTATCGAAAAATGTTACCATATGAATTACACGTGTCTGAAAAGGCTAACATTTTTCGATACAAAATGTTAATGTTCGAAAGAGGCGATGAAAACCGCCTGGTGGCACCATGGACGAAAATTTTATGTGTGTTAGGTGTCATTGGTCACCATGGGTACAATTGAACATTAAATTTTGTTGTATCCATTGCAAATTCCGAAAATTTATCAATATCAATCTTATGCCCACTAGAAATTATTTCTAAAATTACTTTAAATAGATATATTATTTATTTTAGAATCCACGCCGGTTATTTGACCTGCAAGTTTTGGATCTGGAAAAAATCTCCTACTGACGTTTCCTTCATTGGTATTTCCAAAACCAGCTTTTGGTATGTCCACTAGCAATCCAAGTTTAGTTTTGTTTTCGATTTCTAATTTTCTTTGTTTAAATATCATGACGTTTTCCTAATTTTTTGAGCTCCTTTTTTTAATGGTAGTTTGTATGCTAAATGTAAAATCCTCTCAAATAAACGAATTCTTGCATGTGATATTGACATCCCAAATGATAAAGTGTTTGGATCAATGACTGTTTCAGGATTTAATTTTTTGAAGTCTTTAGATGTTTGATTACATATATTACAAGATTGAACTATTGTCAGTGGCTGCATTACATATTTTCGCGTCGACCATTGTATGTTAAAGCGCTACTTCCTCTTCCTTGGTACACAGAGAGAAGTTTGCTGGACGAGTTTTAATGAAATTTTTCAGTAAACTAATGAAGTTTCCTTTACAAAGAAAATGAAAAATGTCTTAAATCTGATGAAAAAGCTTCATGTATTTTATGAATCTTGTTTTAATGAAACTTTTTCATTGAGTGTATGAAACCTTTAGTAAATAAAATGAAATTTTTCACAATATTTTATGAAAAAATCCATTCATTTAATGAAAAGTTTAAATGGACGAGTTTCAGTGACTTTTCATTGATTTTATGCGAAAATTCATTAATATCATGCTGATAATTCTCTAAGTGTAACGTTCGGTATTTTATAGTTCAACTGACGTGTGGTCTTAGAACTTGCTATAAAGCTTCCAGTGTACATGATTATAACACCAGCAAGACAGAATACGTATTTTCGGCTTTCGCTACAAAGCCATCATCAGTGTCATTCGTCTTTGAATGAGTTAATAATTAATAATTCATCTTAAACACACATTGACACGGTGCAAAATATAATTTAAATAACATACATTTAAATTTAAATTTAACGGTTCGTTGTAATTCAAATAATCTGTGGTTATCATACACAGAGTTGAATAGAATCAGCTGAGATATCTTAAGAATTAAGGTTCAAAGCAAAAAAGAGTAATAACAACAAAGGATAAAAATAGCATTGTTAGATTTCGTTGATATTTGTCTAAGTTGAGTTGTTGATAACAAATTCGATTTGCTTTCAACTGTCACATAAGTAGACAATTATTAATTATTAACCCATTCAAAGACGAATGACACTGATAATGGCTTTGTAGCGAAAGCCGAAAATACGTATTCTGTCTTGCTGGTCTTATCGAATTCTTTCAAAAAATTTTTATTCTTTGTAATTTACTTGTAAAAATTGTATCATCTTTCTTTAATTTTGAAAAAAAAGAGAAAGTGATATTAATTTATGATTTAGAGTCAAATTAAAAGAACATTCATTTACCAAAATCCATTAATTTAATGAAAAGTTTCAATGGACGAGTTTCAGTGACTTTTCATTGATTTTATGCAAAAATTCATTAATATCATACTGATAATTCTCTAAGTGTAACGTTCGCTATTTTATAGTTCAACTGATGTGTGGTTGTAGAACTTGCTAGAAAGCTTCCAGTGTACATGAGTATAACACTTAACATTATTTATGGCATTTAACCTTAGCATATGCTAAGGTGTATACTTAAATGTAGTGTTACGTTGCCAGATTGACATGTTTAGTACATTCCGTATCTCGGGATATTTTCTTACAGAAAATTCCATAGTTTCGTAACAATATATATTCCAGGATAAAGGTATCCGGTATATTCCGGCTTCTCAGGTATCCCAGACATCTTATATACTTGCCTTATAATTGTATTTTCCGTCAAAGTTGAAAAAACCCTACCAGAATTCGAAAAAAAAACTCAGGAGTGAAATCGTAATTTCCGAAAGCAGTTGAAAGTGGAAGCAATTTTTGTTTGTGCTAGTATTAGAAACTAATAGCTTAATATTCTTAAAGAAATGTGCATCAGGACTCATCCTGAAGTACAACTTAATGCTTTGAGTTCTCGAAATTCCGACCTAAATATTACCTTAAGTTCAGGCGTGGGTACAAGGACCCCCCCCCTCCCCTAGAGGACCAAAACAATTTTTTTTTGCTAATAATGCTATAATGGACAACATGATTAATTTTGTAAAAAGACATAATTTCACATTAAACAAACATATTTTTGATTTTATGTACATCCTTGGTTTCAAGACTTCTTTTTCGTTCGAAACTTAAGTGCACCACTGTTAAAACCTCCTAAGTGAACTTTCTAAATAATTTTATTAATGGTGAGGATGACCATCGCAATAGTAAGTAATGCTCAAAAACACATTAAAATCTCTGAGAAAAATTTCACTTAAGTATTTGGTTTTATTTAAGTGTTTTTTGTAATATCGGCCCTCAGGTTTTTGATATGAAAATTCTCAAATTCTAAAACTTTTTGCAAAGAAACTCTTCATACCGTGGAAAATTTTACATAAAAAAAATTTTAATTCTAAGAATTTAAAAAATATGAGATTTGGAGTCATATATTTATAAAAAATCACACATGTAAGCAGAAACTCATTACTGTTAACCTACACTGAGAGAATTATCTGCAGTATATTAATGAGTTTTTGCATACAAAATTAATGGAATTTTTCATAAAATGTTGTGAACAATTTCTATTATTTATTAAAAGGGTCATACACTCAAAGGAAAAGTCTCATAACGTATGAAGATTTTTCATAAATTTAAAAAGATTTTTCAATGACTGTCTTGTAGGAAGTTGCCTCGATCCACATGTCCTTGCTAAAATAATACGTATTATAATAGAAAAGTAAGAGGTTACCTATCTTAACTTCTTTTTACAACACTGATTACCGGGTAATAATAGAAGTCTTTATTGAGATTTGGATATATTGCAACTTTTGCCGCAGAGCTCTATTACATTTCATTAAGATAGGAAGAAACCCATCGGGATAATTTCCTCGTTAGTAGTTTATTTTTTTTTTATTTAAAAGTTTTGTTTTAAAAATTTTCATATTGAAAACCTTTTAAAATTTAGGTCATTCTTCTTGTAAAATTATTTTTTTATTTAAAAGCTGTAATAACACTGCATGACACAAAAAAAATTAATAGAGTTCTGACCATCGACTCTATATATTTCGGACATGCTGATTAAAATGGCGTACTTTATTTTCGAACTAAGGTATATATAATTCGCGAAATGCCTTTGAAGTTTAGCAGTTTTCCATTTAGTATTTTATGTACAAAAATGTTCAAGTGCAATCAATATCAATTTTTTTTGGTGAAATGTAGGCACAGGATCTGGATTCATATTTAGGGTTAACATTTGATGCACAAAACTTGATATTGCGTTTTATATGAATTTTTACGGTTTTTTTTATGGTTTTAGCCAATTGAATCGCTGAAAGCAAAACCGACCTTAATAAATATTATGGCTTAGTAAAGAAGCAATTAAAAGGAAAATATTTCAACAAAAAAAATGTATTCATCTATAGCGGCCTATACGTTAAAATCGAGATTTTTCAAAAATTTTATATGGCAGCATAGCTTTTCAAGTTGTACCCAAAGTCCAGCCGATGTTCTGTAACACATCGGCTGAAAAGTTCGTAGGATAACCAAAATTCGACTTTATTTATCAACATAGTCTCCTTCAAGAGCGATAAAATCACTCCAAAGGTCCTTTTTATCTCGCCGAAACAGCTTCAAACAGCTCTCAGAATCATCGACACGTTGTTGTTTTTGGTGCACTGTGAACAAACGCGGAACCTATTTCCAAAACAGCTTTCTCATGGACAAATGTTCATGCAAAATAGAGCCGAAACGTTCCTTCAATATCTTTAAGGTATTGAAAAAATGTCAATTTCAATTTCCTTTTTTTTTTTTTGGGAAAATAAATAATGACAAAAAGCACAAGTTAGGGGTCAACCCAGCATGACGTATTCTTTTTATACTTAACCAAGCCTATCCCAATCAATTTTTTTTTACAAAATTTTTACAAATTATCAATTACAAATTACAAGTAATTGAAATTGAAATGTAATTGAAATCGTCCAGGCAGTCCAGGCAGTTCCCAAAAATAAGACGGATTTTTCATTAGTGGCGCCACCTATGTGTCATCCTATGGATTTTTCAGCCGATGTGTTATATGAATTGATTTCCTGTTTCAGGTAGAATTTTAGAATGATTTGAAAGTATAATAGGCGAGTGATCAGAAGTCAATTTTCTCTTGTACTTAGAAATATGCCTTTTATTTTCTTATTGCTTCAAGTAGTTTGCCTTTTGGTAGAGTAAGTCTTGATCCCCATATTGTGTTTTTGGAATTAAAGTCTCTTCCTGCGATAAATCGATGACCAAGAAATTTAAAATATTCGATTTTTTTAAGTTTGGTATTATTGTGTTTAAGAGAATTGCTCGTTGCCGATATTACAAGAGGGCCATGAGTGTCTTCGATTATTTTGAATTTAGGTATATTTGATGTACTTTATAATTCCACTGTGCTAGTTGAAAAATACGACAAGCGGGGCACCCGGTGAGTAAACCTAATTCGAGTACGCTTAATCCATTGGTGCTAGCCGGTTTCCTAGATTAGCTCTTCAAAAAAAGGCATTCGTGTTTTAAAATTATGGTTCCAAGCACCCCAAAACAGAGAAACAAGCCGATCAAAATAATCGGCGGCAGCGGCGCAAGCAAAAAATCCGCGGCGGCGGCGGCTATTAAGGTTGAGCCGGATAAAAATCGGTTTTTTGGTGTTAAATTCGTATGTTTAAGGTGTATTGAAATTTCTGAAAAATGTAATGTGATCTACTAACCCAGACCGACAACCATAGATTCGATTGAATTAATTCTTTAATTCACTTTTGAATTTTTAATTAAAATTGACGAATATATTGCATCATTCGTTTATACCATTCCCTTTGAATTCATTCACTGGTTTCATTCTTTTAATTTTCACTATATACATAGAATGAATTCCTTCAAATTCATTAGTTTTACAATGATCATTCACGTTTCATTTGTTCATTCGTTTTGTAAAAGATTAATAGAAATATTAGCGCTTTTGAATTTTGGTTTGAGTCTATATTAATTAACTTCATTATTTCTATGGGTTGTGTAAATAATATCAATATTATATTGCTAAAATATGTCATATTTTTATTTAATTTGTAATTATAAACTTCGTCACCGTTCTCTCGTTGGAGAGAACGGGGACGAAGGTTGTGGCATACGCCGACGACGTGGTGCTACTGATCAGGGGGAAATTTCTCCAAACGATCAGTGATCTCATGGAGTCGGCGCTTACGATGCTATCCGGGTGGGCAAGGGAGAACGGTCTGGGAGTCAATCTATCTAAAACCGAACATGTTTTGTTTACAAGGAAGTACAAATCGGAGGGGTTTAATCTCACTAGATTGGAAGGAGTTACTCTTCAACTCTCGGGGGAAGCGAAGTATCTGGGTGTCATTCTGGACTCTAAACTTTACTGGAAGAAGAATAGTGAGGAGAGAATGAGAAAACACTTATGTGCTTTTTATATCTGTAGGAGGACCTTTGGGAAGAGGTGGTGTCTACAGCCGTATATCATCCACTGGATGTATGCGACGATTATCAGACCAATCTTGACCTACGGGGCACTGGTGTGATGGAGGGCGGTGGACACGGGGTCATATCTCTCCACTCTCGCAAAAGTGCAACGACTGGCTTGTCTGGGTATTACGGGAGCGGCTCGTTCTACACCCCAGAAAAGTTTGGAGGTGATGCTTGGCATCCCACCACTGGATATTTATATCAGGGACACGGCGGCAAAGGCAGCTCTCAGACTCAGGGACAGCCTTGACCAATTGTAAGATATCGCGGACCCTATGGCCACTGCCTGATCCGGGGAGGACAAAGATTCTTCTTGGATTTGGCAAGAGGACGATCGGAATGCTTGTATGAGTCGTCACGGGATAATGCGCGATAGGCCGAATGGCTGGGCATTGGGGTTACACCCAGGCGGACTACTGCTGGGGTTGTGGGGACGAGCAGGAGGAGGAGACAGTGCATCATCTGCTTTGTGAATGTCCGGGACTGTAGGAACGGCGACTCAGATATCTGGGATACAGGTTCTTCGACGACCTGAACATTCTACGCGATGTTTCGGATCGGTATGGTTCGTGGTATTTCTTTCCATGGGGATGAGTAGAAGATTAAGGGAATCGTTCTGGCGGGCTCCCATTCAACCTAAACCTAATTATAAACTAATGTGTTGCCAGAATCATTAGTATCCCACTGTAGAAACGGTAATGACATATCATTATTTTTTGGACTACCAGTAATGACACCCACTTACCTTCTGCATTATTTTAAAACATATAATAATTAGTTACTGATAATGACTTATTTTTATCATTATTTCAAATAGAAAATAATTTTCTAGATTTTTTTTGAAAATTTTTGAAACCTATTTTTAGACTCAATATTTTTTAAACACTGGTAAGGATATATGTAACCACATATTTTTTAATTTTTTGTATGTTGGCGAGTAAGTTTACTTGTGTGCAGCAGGTCAATTATGTTCTTATCTATTAAATATTACATGTCGATATAGCTCAGATGGTAGAGCTGTTGACTGGCAATCTGTAGACCCAGGTTCGATTCCCGCACCAGCAAATTTTATTTAAAAAAAAAAATACAATAAAAAATATTTTTTTTTATATAATTAATTTTTTAGAAAATCTATTTTTAGACTCATTATTTTTGTCAGTACTGGTAAGCACATAGGTAACGATATATTTTTTGATTTTTCGTATGCTGGTGTGTAACGACAACTCATTATTTTTCGCGACATCGCCATATAAAGGTAATAAGAAATGTAATAACAAAAGTAACTAGTTACCATTACCAAGTATGTAGTTACATAACCACATATCTGGTAATGATTTTCTACACTGGGATATTCATACCTTAGATCGTAAAAATTGAAATTGAACAAAATGACAATTTTGATAAGCCATTTTGTAAGAATGCTTTCTTTTTAATAATAAACTTTGGGAATGTTTGATGGAATGATATACATATGTTCAATTTCTATAGCTGAATTCAGTTTGGTACAAAATAAGCTAAAAATATACCATGCAAAAAATTAAGGTGATCGGGTAACGGGAACACGTGCAGCATCGGCCCTGAAGTTTGTTTAGAAGGCGAAAAAAACACTTTTTTAGCTTTTTTTTAAAATACTGACTCTTAAATAATTGTATTTTTGGAAAATGTAAATAGTATCATAATCAAGACTAAATTATCTTTCTGGTAATGTACAAAAATCCAAAATGGAATGGAAAATATTTTAGTAATTGCAATTTCCTCAGACCATTGTAGGGTTATGGTTTCTACATACATTTTTCAGCTAACCAGCGTTATTTAACATAAAAAATGGGCCATTTTGACACCATGCTCTCAAATAGCTTAATTTGGACTTATTTTTTTTTCTAGAAAATGCTTAATCAAAGGTTTTTATATCGATTTTCATGCCAAATGGCACTTTTTTACATTTTAAAAATTTGGGGTCATTTCGACCCCATGTCCCTATAAGGGTTAATTTCTAATTTTTATTACTATGTATAAAATTTGGTTTAACAGAGTTATTTGGACAACTTTCACCAAATTCCAGGAAAAATCGAAAATTTTCAAAAATTTCACTTTTGACCTTGGTAAAGAAAAGGTTAGCGTTGTCGGAGTTTCACAAAATTTTCGGAAAACAATCTGTTGTATCAGAATTAAAAGAAATCGGAAGTGATTTTGTTACAGCTAGCTAAAAACACAAAAATTAATACTATTATGTAAATTATTGGCCAAAATCACACTTTTCTCTAATATTATCAAATTTAAAACTACGTCACTGTTAAGTTAACAGAGGGATATGTGTAATTTTCACTAAACGGGTTTTATGGGTGTATTAACACCCAAAGGGCAAAAATTTTAATCATTTTGCTCTATCTTGCTTAGTTTTCAAATTATAGGCTAGAAACCAAATAATCGTCCTTTGGGTTCTAGCATTACACTGGGTAACAAATTCAGGTTAGCAAAAGTTAGGTCGATTCTGAGAGTGAGGGGTGAAAATAGAGGCTAAATTAGAAGACCCGTATCGCGGCGTTTTTTTATGTTAGTTCGAATTTTTTTTAATCGACCTTCGAACTTTGCAGTCAAATTCCGATTTTCAGCATATTGTTTATATGGTTTTTTGGCTATAACTCGTCGACTAATTGATATTTTTTAAATCTGTAAAAGCCAAATTATTGCTAGAGACCTGTGCAACAATAAAAAAAAAACAATCAAATCAAATTTTAATTTTAACAAACTGTCACCGAACTGGCCCCTTTATATGAAATAGACTGGTCACTTTTACATGGCGTTGTCATAGGAGGGGGAAATTGCCTCTTGTGACATGTCCCAAGACAAATCCCAGGACAGGTCCAGGTAAGGATAATTTTGAAGGAACAATATCACCTTTACTATAAAAAAGAAAAAGTCGATTTTAAATCACAAAAGTCGACTATTATTTTAATTTTCGTACCATACAAAATATTTAAAATATACCTTAAAATTCTGTTTTAAATTTGAAGTTTTCATTTGTTTTTATTTTATATTTATGTATTTTGTTTTTATTGTTTTCAAATTTTGTTTACATTTATGTTCAAATTTCCTTTTTATTTTTGAATATTTTGTTTTGGTTTTCAATTGGCATTATTTTAAAAGGTTTATTTTAAATATTTTATAGAGTACGGTTAAACCTTTGCTTTAAAATAAAACCGACTTTAACAAAAATATACTTTTGAAAAATATTGATAGTGAGGCTGTATATTTTTACTTTAGCTCTTATATTTCATTAAAATTAAAACTTTCCTTTTTTAAAACAACTCAAATCGAAATGTGTTATAAAAACTCAAACAATGGGCAGGTTTACCAGAGAAATCCGCTATTGCTACAATTGATATGTAGTGCTTTATGATTATCGGGTATGATAATCGGGTAAGAAATCCTACTTTTGTTTTAAAATTAAAGTACCTGAAGCGGTTCCTTTGTTTTTTTTTTTAATTTTTTGTTCCTTTATAATTATATTTGCACGTGTTTATTATTATTATTATCCTTTAAAAAAATAAAAAAGTTAAAGTTGGGCATGCCGACCAGTCTGGTTAAAAGCCAACTAATGTTTGGATCCGAAATTCGTATGGGTTAAAATGGACTTATGTCAAAATTTTCTATAAAATGATAAAAGAAGAAAAAATCGGAAATATAGCCCATATAGGCGATAGGTCCAAATATGGACCAATCCTATCTAGAATCAATAGGCTTTATTCTTGGGACGATGTGTCAGCGAACCAAATTCCATTGAAATATCTTCGTATTTGCGACCCGCAGCGTGTAAATAAGCCAATTTTTGGGGGACCCTTATATGAGCACAGACGGACAGACGGACATCGATAAATCGAAACAAAAAGTAATTCTGAGTCGATCGGTATACTAAAAGGGTGGTCTAGGGTATAAGAAAGCCAGCTGATGTATCATTAAGTGCTCACAAGTAGCGCAAAATTTTTACGCTACCAAAATAAGGTAGCGCTACCTCAACATGTTGACTTAGCGGTAGGTAATCACATCGTTCACCAGATTGTTTAGTAGCAGATTAGTAACAGTTGAGCGTCTGGTAAACGTACCCAATGTTTCTAAGCTTTTTTCAAATTTTCTTTAAGCAGAACAACTTATTTTGTTGGAGGTAATTTTTCCAGAGACTTAAAATAAAATTTGCTTTCTTTTATAACACCAGCTTTTGAACTTTGTTGGAAAATTTATACAAAAAGTTTTAATGAACAGTAGAGGTGTTTGTGGTTTCTCTAACATGTTCTTTTGTCAAAATCCACAGTTATGAATTATCTTTCAAATAATAAAAAAACTAAAAAAGTTTTAACAGTTTTCATGAAGTTTAACATTAAAGCTTAAAAGACATGAACTATTTGCAAGAGATTTAGGTCTGGCAAAAGTCCCTACTCTCAGGTAATTATTTCTGCAAATACTTAGAATTTTTTCTAGAGTTAATTTATAGGAAGAAGAAGAAAACATTTTTATTGAAAAATTTAACAGACACAAGGGAATCACCAGACTGCCGCAGTTTCGTCTCACCCAAAGACTCGTTAGTGGTTAGTTTATGTGTCAACTGATCAAAGTAATTTTTAGTTGTTAATTTGTCTCTATATGAAAAACTTTTTGTGTATTGCCATGACCGGGGATTGAACCGGCAGCCCTCTGCACAGGCTATGTCTCGTAGCATCACCTCTAACCAGATACACCACCGTTGGCATAGCGCTGAGTGTGGCTAATTGAAGTTTTTTCAATCACAGCCTATACAATGTATGTTTTGTAATCAGAATAGCCAGAATTAACTAATACTTGAGCAATTTATTTTTCAATTAGAATGTTTCCTCTCTTAATCCTATTGTTTTTCCTTCTTTTTCACGAGTAGTTATCACATTATGATGTGCTTTTTTCACATTCAATAGTTGGATACCGAGTGTTGATTGTAGAAGTGGTGTTGCTGCTGTGCAAATTTTTCAATATTTTTTTATTATTTTTTAGTTAAGTGTTTGAAACCGTCGCATAGGACAATCGTAATTAATATTAGAATTAATTACTAAATAATTTTAGGATTTAATTGAAATTTGTAGTGCAAAAACCGGGTAGTACAATACTTCCTTTTTTATGTGTTTGTATTATTAGTTCAGCTATATTTTTATACTTACCACTATATAAAATCTGAACAAATTATATCGCGCCATTATTCGGATACATTTGTATCTGATGATGAGTTTGCATCAAAACTTATGTAATTATATGGATCCATTTCTCGGATAAAATTGTATAAAGACACATCTTAAATTACATATGATTGTATAAAGCCCCATTTCAATTTTTTTAATCGGGATATATTTTCATATAAGGAACAATACATTAATTCATATATAAAGATCTATGGCATATATGGAGCAATATATGCAATGTATTATCATATATGGTGTCATACATTTCCATATATGAACTTTTATTTTGCATGCATTTACCCATATATATCAGATATGTTCATATATCATTCATACATGATCATACATGCAATGATATATGAGCATATATGATAATTTTCACCCATATATGATAATTTTCACTGACAATCTAAACCCTTTACATGCTTTACCGTTATTTTATTTTTTAGCTTAAGGATAAGAATTACAAAACCTTGGCATCTTAGCGATAGATTTAACATCATCTGAGGTGCCCGGAAGGAAGGTACGACTTTCAGTAAGGGCTGCACCACATATCTATAATCGAGTGGTTTCGGTGCCATCCTGTATCGAGCCAGGAAGAAAGAAATTTTTTGGTTATTATCTCTGAAATCGGGATTTCTGTTGTAGATTTAAAAAATAACCGCTTTTGTTATATTGCGTCTTGTTAACATATCCCGTTCCAGGCCCAATGTATTTCCTTTCCAATTGGCGTCCTGACTATGAATCGCGCAGCACTGTGGCTTAGGGTTAAGTTACATTTAGTCATACTTCCGGGCAAAATATATATCAAATTCGATCAAACATTCTCCGTTGATGCTACTTGAAAGCACCAAATTAAGAGAATAATAAAATAATATTTCCGGTAGATCTGCGGAGTATTAAGACTATAGCAATTTATTGGACTTTTGTTATTTCCAATATTTATTAAAAATTTCTCAATTTTGTTGAAGGTTATAAATATGATTTTCACTTGTTTAATTTCAGATCTTTATGTCTGTAGTACGTTGGCTAAGCGACAATTGGGAACAACGTGAAGAACATATGTTGGAAGTCATTAAATGCGTACGTTTTGGTTTAATGCCTCCTTGGTTTCTGGTGACATTAACCAAAAATACCGATTGCACAGAAATTGATCGTATTGTAAATCATTCGGAAGTCAGAAAAATGATAAATGATGGAATATCGTAAGTTTTGTCTAAAATAATTTCCCAATCAATCAACAAAGATATTTCAACGTATTTCTTTGGCCCATTAGTTACACCACAACTCAATTATATTATGGTGAAAATCGTGAAGAATTTTTACATTTTCTTGAACGTTACGAATTGGTATCACCCATGCAACGTCAATGGGTCTTCGACAAGGAATGCAGTTATCATCATCGTCTCGAGTGTCCCAATATGCAATATGTCACGTATAAATCATTTTTGGAATATTTAGAAATGATACAAACAATTGGTAAAGATTATTGGCGTTCTCTAGAAATGGCTAAGGGAGTTGAAAAATCTTTGCAGTGCTGCATACGAACTGATTGTCGGAAATCGGTTGATCCCAATCTAGTATGTTAAATTTATTTTATTTAATGTAGTTAATTTTAAATAGAGCTCTTTATTGAATAAAATTGTAAAATAAAAGAAATTTTCAATATTGCAATTTTCGATTCAAAATTTGTTGTAATTTCTTTTAATATATTTTTATAATAATAAACATTTTTTTATTAAAATTACTGGCTTATGCGTTTTTATTGAGACATACATTTTATGTTTTACTAATTTCAGGCTACAGTTTTTACCAAAAAGTGTCGCGATCAAGGTGTACAATGTGAAAATGGTAGCAACAGTCATAGGGGAAGGGGTACGTACAATATTAATTTATTTGACCATTTTTTTTTAGAAAATTTAAATTTTTGGTTAAGATTTTTCAATCATTTGTATATATGGAGATTTATATATCCCGACTTGTGTTCGTACGGGTATATGGGAAAATTTACGAAACCGTACGATTCCAGGTAACTTAGGATTTAAACCATTTTAAGAACAATATATAATATTTTTGATTGTACATATCAGCATTTTCGAAGCAACGAATTTAATCAGGTGAACATCTTAAATTTTAATATTTATACTGTTAATGTGCTCTACACTAAAAAAAAAGTTAATATAAAAATTAGTAAAAGGGTTTCCAATTTTAATATACTAGTATTATACTAATTTTTAGTATAAAGTTATTTTTTAGTAAAATAATTTGGTGTTCTCATTTTAAAAATTACAGAATTTTTTACTAATTTGAGTTGCTAATTCTACAAATTTAATTTTTATAAATTTTGAAATCCGATTAGCTAAAATTAGCAAAACAATTACTAATCTTTTTTTATTTTAAAGGTCAAAATTTGTTTGTTTTATTTTTTGTAACAATACTAGGGTATTCAATTAATCGGCTTTTTATTTTAATCGATTAATCGTGCAAATAATTATTCGGGTTTTTTCCTTAACCGGTTAATCTAACAAAATTTTAAAATAAATCGATTAATCGAAAAAAATTTATGTAAAATAATATACATACACTTGTTGTGTTTTTAATTATTTTATTTAAAAAAGGAACAAAAATAAATTCAGTAACTCTTCTGAAATTCATAAAAATAAAAAAATTTAATAATTGAGATCAGATTTTGTCATTATTTTTATTTTTTCTGTCCCCTCTTTCACATATTGAAATTTTATCCAAATCGGGGAGAACCACACCGCAATGAGTTAAAAAGTTAAAGAAGAATATAAGACCCCGTACTTTAATTTGTATCTCTTTCGTATGCATTGAATACATAAAAACGTAAATGTAGAGAGGAATTTTGATGAGAATTGATTTTTCCTCTACGTTTCCGTACCTCCATCATTTTATTTTATTTTATTAATTTAGAGTTCTCACTAAACAAGCTTTATTACATGAAGCATTAATTATAATTAATAATACTAATAACACAGTACAACAGCCATTCTGGGGGGTGAGAAATTCCAAGTCAGGGTGATGGTACTAGGTCAGTATAGTAAAACCCTCAAAGGGTTTGGCGTTCGTATGTGTCATTTTTATGACCTTTTAAATTTTTTCCTTATCTTGATGTTTTTTCGCTTAGTTGTAACATTTTGGCAAAAACGTAGTTTAACATAACTCGAGAACCACTTGTCCGATTTTGATGAAACAAATTTAGAAAAATTTAGAATTACAATTTCTTTAATCCGTTCATATAACGTTTTTCTTTATAATCAACAGTTTTGCCGGTAAAAATAAATTTGTGGAGAAAAAAAAAATATTTTTTTGCCTAAAAATTAAAATTTTTTTTTTTTAAATTCATAAAAAATCCAAAACGGAAAAAAGGATCAAGTGTTATTAATTTCATGTAAAGTCACATAACCTATAAACAAAATTTAACGCGTTCTGCTTTTATTTACAATTAAGTGAAGGTATCCCATTTTGACAAGAATATTGATATTTGTTTTTATTCTAAAAAGTGTCATTTATCGCCTTTTTCATAAATTTTCCCCAATAACTCCAGACTTCTGGCCATAAACTACTAAAAAAATTAAGTAAACATTTTTATAATTTTTTATTTTTATTTTATTTATTTATTTTTATTTATTTTAATAAATATTGCCTAGACTTTTTCGATGGTGGTTGTTCGGGACTAGTGGCATCGCATTCATCGCTATCATCAGTTTCTGAACCACACATAATGTCAATGTGTGACTCCACTGTTGGCCCTTCTGCATCTCCTGAAAATTCTTTATCATCAAGATCATCGTTGTCTTGCCACACTAAGCAGTCGTAGAAGAGAAAATATCTGGGCTAGAAGCTTTTGGCACAGGAATGTGGTCCGAATGAGGCAATGGTGTTGCGGCACTTGCAACACCAAAGTAATTATACGATTTTCTTATCCTTTTTGCGGCTCCTTTATTCGCACATGCATAGCAATTCAATGGATTGTGACCTTCGCCAGGATTAGTCCAAGTCATTGGGATACCGAATGGCATACTTTCACGTCTTCTATTTTTCCAATCCATTAGACGGTTGTAGCAGCTTTTACACACTATATTTGGTACCCAATTTTCGTTCACTATAACATTTTGGTTGAAGTACATCTCGTATGTTTGAACAAAATCAGTACTGAAATTTCCCCTTTTTTTATGTGTTGAGACATATTGACCACAGCAGTAGCAAAAGCTATTTATATCTGGCTTGCACAGTTTCATATTCTGTTCTCTTTTGTTCACTTTTAAAAAACTGGAGAAAAATCACTTTTACTGTTCGCGTTCGTCGGCACTTGTTGAATGACAAAAATCACAGAACCAGTGTGAGAAAGAGAAGAAGTATAATGACAATGCATGTTTTATGTGAACATTACAGAACCAGTGTTGCCGCATCAATATTTCTCTTTTAGTACAGTAGAAAAATATGAGAGAGTTCGGCTTGTGAGTGTCAATGTTTTCTCCAAATAATGTTGTGCATATCTGGAGCAAATTTTTGAAATTCATACATTTACCTAATTGTGAATAAATGAGAAACGCGTGCATCGATTTTCATGATCTATGCCTTTTTTTGCTCATGAGTTATGTGACTTTACGCGAAAGTAATTAGTTTTGGCACTTTTTCCCATTTTGGATTTTTTATGAATTTTTAAAAAAAAATATTTAAATTTTTAGGCAAAAAATACTTTTTTCCCTTCATACATTCATTTTTAACTTCGAAACTGTTGCACATATAGGAAAACGGTATAGAAACAGAATAGAGAAATTGTAATTCTAAATTTTTCTAAATTTGTTTCATCAAAATCGGACAAGTGGTTCTCGAGTTATGTTAAACTACGTTTTTGCCAAAATGTTACAACTAAGCGAAAAAACATCAAGATAAGGAAAAAATTTAAAAGGTCATAAAAAAAATGACACATACGAACGCCAAACCCTTTGGTACTTTGACCTAGTACCATCACCCTGACTTGGAATTTCTCAATAAAAATGTTCCATAGTGTATTCATTAATTACAACAATTATTATTGCTTTCGTTTAATATCAATGTTTAAAAAGTCGTAAAAAATAATTAAAAATGTATTATACGTAAATAGATACCACTACTTTACTAGATAAGTCACCACAACAGAGTAGTAATTTGGATGATGACAAAGCAAACTGTGATAATTTTATGCTGTTTCTGTTTTTTCTTTGGGATTTAAGACGTTTATTAACGCTCCTACTTGAAAACATGAAATTGTCATTGAGTTGAAGCTAACAAATATTTATAGAAATTCTAAAAGGTCGTCTCTTAATTATTTTCTTAGGCCAGAATGAAATCCGGATATGTACAAGCCAACAGCAAATTATTTATCACAATTTTTAAAAAAAAATTTTGAGATTTCAGCACATTTACTTTAATAAAAAATTTATATTTTTAAACATTTTTGTAATTTTCTACCAATTTCGATTAATCGATTAATCGTATGAAATTATTCGAATTATTTGTTATTCGAAATTTGGACATTTTAAATTATTCGAACAATTTTTGAGAAAAATTGTTCGATTAATCGAACAACAATTAATCGATTGAATACCCTAAACAATACACAACCCGATGGTTAGATTTTCCCTTTAAAATTCTTTTTTTACTCATAAAAACTGTTTTGTTCTTTAATTTTTTTGTTTTTTAACCGTTATATTTTCAACGGTTTTTTTTGCTGTTTTCCAATATTTCTAAATACAATTTAGTTTTGCCATTTTTTCAATATTGTTACGTTTTTACTTTTTAAAATATTGTTATTTCCCTTAAATAAACCGAATTCTTTACTATTGCAATCAAAATAACCAGTCCCAAAGCTGACACCAATTATTACGTTCTACCTTAGAAAACGTTCGTTTATCTCCCTTAGATAAACCAGCCACAGCGTGAATAACAGCCAATTATAATAACCAAAACACGAATACACTTAAGTTTGAAACAGCTTAGACACTCGTATTTATTTACACACTATTACTTATTTACAAACTCTCTCTATTATGACGATTACTAAAGCGTTGCTAACTTTAACACGATACTAACTCGCGGTCTTAACAACACAAATGTTAATAATCAACTTCTCCTTCACTAATGTTAACGCGCGCCTTATATAGTAACAGCCATACTTCTACAACACACTGGATAATTCTAGCATGCTATACTTAACTCTACATACGCTTAAGGACTATACACACAACCATCTATAAAGTATTAATCTACGTTAGTCTTAACACTATACACACACACAAACTGTTATAATAAACCTACATCACGCTTAAAGACTAAACAAACACACAAACACTTATTAACCAACTATACAATTCTAATGCGTAATTAATCATAGCATATACTTAGGTGTATAATTAAATATATTACTACGTTGCCAGATTGATGTATTTTGTCCATCCCGTCTCTTGGGCTATTTTCTTCTAGAAAAGTCCAGAGTTTTCTATACTAGGCCAAACCATTTTCGTAACAATATGTATTTTATTTGATCATATTTGGTTATCCATATTCGTACACTCAGGGAAAAAAAGAGTTATCATATTGATGAAACAGTTTCATAAATCGTTAAATAACAATGTTCTCAACACACTACATTTTTAAAACGTTTATTAATTTTATTTAACTGTTAGCATGAAGTAAATCATAATATATTGAAACTACTTAAACTAAAGTAAGCCCATCAAAAATGCTTTTTTATGTTTTACATTTATTTTTGGTTTTATATTTCGTAAAATAATATAACAAACTATAAAACATCCCAGGTAGAAAAATACAAACGGCAAAACGTTGGCAAATCACTGTATATGGTGGTACATGCGCTGGCAGAGCGTCCGTTTTTTGAAAATTAAAGTACTGGGTTAACCTTGAAATGATAACGTCGATCTTCGGTTGGCCGTTTATCTTTCCGAACGTTGGCAAAGCGTTGGTAACAATAGTAAAATAAGTGCTCTGCCAATCGGTATTTTAGATCAACGGTTTTTTATTCAATTCTTCATGAAAAAATCTGTAAAATCCCAATCCCGAAAAAAAGAGAAACGTAAATTTTAGTATAGCAGCACTGTATCTAATAAGCGAATACATCTCTGCTTAAAACTACAAATTCAATAGTTTTTCACACAAATTTTACCATAAGAACAATTTTCCAGTTTTATCAATAGACTTGAAAACTGGTACTTAAATAGGGTGAACATTAAGTGATCAGTTTATGTATTTTTCACATACAGTCATAAGTTTCATAAAACAAGTACTTGCAAAATCCTTTTTGCAAATGTTGGCAAAGCACTGCAATCCAATGTTTTGCCAGTAGTATTTTTTCATGTACAGTCGTAAATTTTGTGAAACAAGTACTGGCAAAGTCCTTTTACCTAACGTTGGCAAATCGTTTTGAACCGATGTTTTGCCGTTGGTTTTTTTCATAAACAGTGGTAAACTTTGTAAAACAAGTATTGGGAAAGCACTCTTTCCAAAGGTTGGCAAAGCGTTCTAAATTAGTGCTTTTGTAATGCTTTTTTTTGTACCATTATAAAGCAATTTCTACCTGGGATTGTTCCCAAAAAAATCAAACTATAAAACATTTTAATACGCATTTATTTTTAATAAATTGTATGCAACGCTTTTCCAAATCCATCAAGTTTGTTCTTGTTGACAAAGAGTAAATATAAATGGAAGAAAAAATGCATTGCAGGGATGAAAAATTAGATTTTTGAAATGGTACTGAAACTTTACCAAAATAGTACTTTTTCGAACCCGAGGACACTTTTATATAAAGCTTCAGTTTGTTGTTATCATTAAAAAAGAGTACTAAATCGGTTGCAGGAGTACTGTGGTACAAAAGTACTGAATTTTTCATCCCTGATGCATACACATTTTTCTTGCATCATTTGGTTGTTTTTCTATTTATTCCTTACAGTGAGGTTACATGATCAAGATTTAGCTTTCAAGTTGATAAGACATACTGCTTGTCAAATTCAGTTGAACTTGAAGCTATGACGTAGGCTGCATGCAACTGATAGTCAATTTTGCTTTCAAGATGCCGTCGTCAAGGAAAGAACCAAAAATGCTCGCCTCTGTGGGCTGTTTCCGCACTGTAGGCTGTTCAAAAAGACTTTATTTTTTTCTTCACATATTCCACAGACATTTTAATGTCAGCAGAAATTGATTTTTTATTAATTTTATTTTTAAATCGTTTCGTCGATATACCGAAATATTCACATTCCGTATTTTATCAATCGTGTTTTATTGCGGCACAATATTTGTAAAAAGAAAAATAAATATACAAGAAATTGATCAGCTGTTTAAAACTTGACCGTCAAGTTTTCCTAAAACTTGAAAGCAAAAATTGATATCAAGTTACTGTTCAAGTTTTAAAATGTTAGTGTGTTAGTAAAAAAATGTGAGTGTATTGAAACTTGAAAGGCAAAAATTGATCGTGTAACCCCTATGTTAGTTAGTTGTGTACATTTTGTTGACGATTACGCGTGCTCGGGTGGTTGAATACACATTTTTTTTGTTTGCTTGTTATTGTACGAGGTTATACATTTTTATACCCTACACCACTACGTGGTCAGGGTATTATAAGTTTGTGCTGATGTTTGTAACACCAAAAAATATTGGTCCTAGACCCACCTTATAGTATACCGATCGGCTCAGATTTTTTTTATTTCGATTTAACGATGTCCGTCCGTCCGTCTGTCTGTTTGTCTGTCTGTCTGTCTGTCAGTCTGTCCATGCATTCTTGTGCGCACTCTACAGGTCGCAAATATTAAGATATTTTGATGAAACTTGGTACACAGACTTATGTCGGCCCAAGGACGAAGCCTATTGATTTCGGTTAAACTCGGTCCATGTTTAGACCTAGTGCCCATATAAGGGTCCCCCAAAATTATATTGTTTATACACTGCAGGTCGCAAATAATAAGATATTTTGATGAAATTTGGTAAACCGACCTATGTCAGCACAGGGACGAAGCCTATTGATTTTAGTTAACACCGGTCCATGTTTAGACCTAGTGCCCATATAAGGGTTCCCCCAAAATTATATTGTTTATACGCTGCAGGTCGCAAATATTAAGATATTGTGATGAAATTTGGTACACCGACCTATATCAGCCCAAGGACGAAGCCTATTGATTTTGGTTAACATCGGTCCATGTTTAGACCTAGTGCCCATATAAGGGTCCCCCCAAAATTGACTTGGATACAAATTGCAGGTCGCAAATATTAAGATATTTTAATGAAATTTATTTCGCTGACTCACATTATAGGAAATTTTGACACAAGTCCCATTTTAATCCATTCGAATTTCGGATCCAAACATTAGTTGGCTTTTAACCAGACAGGTGTAGGGTATTGTATAGTCGGCATGCCCGACTTTAACCTTTTTACTCGTTTTATTTTATGTTTTTTTCTTCGACAATATAATAAATATAAATGGAAAATTATAAAGAATGTAAGTATATCTTCTATATAAATCTAAATTTTAATTGTTTTTTTGAAGGCGTTATGTATTGGTTGCCTTATGATATGGTATTTCGAAAAATTGGAAGATGTGGAATATGGTGCACATATCAAATAAACTTAATTAATTTTTGGAAAAATTTCAAATAAAATTTTTGGTTAATATTTTTATTTATTTTGTTTATAAAATTAATTTTACTAAAAAAATTAATTTTAGTAAAAAATTTAGTAAATTTTTAGTAAATTTAGTGAGTTTACTAAAACTTTACTAAATTTTAGTAACCATTACAAATTTTTTCTACCACTTTCATTTTACTAATAATTACAGGCACGTTTTGCTAAAATTAGCTAAACGGTCTGCTGGCCTAATATTAGTTAATTTTTGCTGTAATATTACAGTTTTTTCTGTAACTTTTACAGACTTTTTTATTTGAGTGTACTCAATTAAAAATTACCCTTATTTACCCTAATTTTGCTTGTAACTTTCAAAAGTTACAACTCTTTAGGGTATAACTTTTTCAGCATAAGAGGAAATCGCCTGAAACCTGAAATACTTATTAGCGAAAATGTTTGTGGTTTTTTTGTTTATAACTTTTTCAGCACTCAAAAAAATTGAATCACGCGAACAGATTATTTCTGTTTAGTGTATTTACAATAAGTTAATCCGGAAAAAAAGTGTGTGCCACTAATTTGCAATTTTTCATTTTAAAAATCTGAAATCGTACGGTTTCGTAGATTTTCCCATATGTACTCGTATGACGTATGAGTGTTATTTATACAAGAAAAATAATACTCATACGCCTCATATGAAAAGTAAGTAACATATAAGAACAGTGCTAAAAAGTGGGATCTGAAATTTACGGAATTTAGATGTATTTGTTCACAGAGTTAAAGTACTCGAGAAAACAAAAATTTTGATACCTTTATTGCCCGTGTAGTGAGCCCAGTGAAAAAGTTGGCTTACAGCCGAAAAGCAACGAATATCGAAAAAAGCTCAGACACCTCCTCGATAAAACTGAATAGGCATTATTATGTGAACATTTGAACTAAAACAATTTCCCATACAAATGTGCTATTCGAAAAAAATAGTAATTGAATAACAAAAAAAAAAAAAAGTTGGAACTGTTCGGGCATGTTTGGTATACCGGAAGATATGTCTATTTGTCTTTCAAATTATAAGAAATAAATTTAAAAACGAAAAATTCGGTCATTCTTAATCCCAAAAAATGAGATTGGGCGTGGAAAAAATTGTGTACATTATTGTTTTCTTCCGAAACTCATTAAGATTGGAGAGAACTCATTGCGATAACTTCCTTGTTAGTGATATGTAATTATACAACTGCATAAGTTCCAAGTTAGTTTTACAATTTTGTAGTAAAATATATATATTTTATTAAAAGAAATTGCTAGACACGTATAATTTTAATAATTTTTCTCAATTTCGGAAAAGGCTATCGTAAAGTACAAGTCTTCAGCATAAAAGTACATTTAAACTTTTTACTCTTGGGTACAGGGAGATCCTTCGCCAGTGGAGAACATATTATTGCCTTTCCAATGGTGTATACATTATTCCAATTTCAATGGCTAAGATATATCCAAGTCCATTTCCAAACTTTGCACAGAAATAATTCCCGACAGAAGTCTTTCCGCCAAAAAAAATTTTTCTTTTCAAATCAGCTTGAAAGTACTACCTCGGGGAAAAAATATAAAAAAAATCACCGAGTTGGCCCTTAAGTTATGATTGTTTCAAAATAAAAAGTGTGTTTGCGTACCCAAAAATTTGTACAAATTCGTACAGTGTTGCCAGGTTTATTAGGCACAAAATCGTCGACAATTTTGGAAAATATCGTAAAAATCGTCATAGCGTTTTGAAATATCGTCAAAAATAGTTTAAAATCGTCAAAATAAAATCTATTTGTTTTACAAGGACTAGGGATGCTAATCCCGAAATCCCGAGTCCCGGGATTATTTAATAAAAATGAGTCACGAATCCCGGGAGTCTTAAGCTCGAATCCCGGGATTTTCACAATTGCAAAACTATGTGGTAATTTTTCCAAAATTGTAATCCTGCTGATATTTTTAAACCATTTTTATTAAATATAATTTAATAAAAATCTATATTGTGCAGTAGTTCTCATTATATTTCAGAAATCATCGATTAAAATTCAGAATAAAAAGTTGTATTTCATTATATTTCATATGAATTTCTGCACTATATGTGGAAAAAAATTAAAAAATTCTGAAACCAATTGCAAATTCTAAAATTTAATTGACAATTTTAAATTAAAATGATATGAGGATAGTGAATATAAAATTATTATAAAAACAAATAGCACATAACGTATCGCCGGAGTTAAATTCTTAATTCTTGAGTTTTTTTTTCAATTCTTTCGTTTTTTTATAAATAAACAGGAGTATGTAAAAAACGTATAAAATAGTTATATTTTACAGTGCTCATGTATAATAATTTTAAAACCTTATAACATGTTTATAAAATGAAATTGGTATGAAAAATTTGTTTTATAAGTCACTTATAAATTATAAAAGTGTTTATGCATATGAGCCTTTATTTCTTTTACATAAATTTGAAGTTTTTACACATTTTTTTAAATAAAAAATTCCCAAAATCGCAAAAAATCAAAAAATCCAGAAAAAATTCGGGATCCCAAAAAATCCCGATCCGTCCCGGGATCCCGTTTTTTAATTTTGAAATCCCGAATCCCGGGATTTTAAAAAACCAATACCGTTTGGCATCCCTAACAAGGACCCAAAAACATAATAAGCATTTTAAAAATAATCCTTTTTTAATCATTTCGTGCTTGTTCGATTTAACATATTTAGTATAATGTTTATAAACATTATCGAAATTTGTCATATCCTGAAAAAGTTGCTTTAAAAAAAAAGAAATACCAACAAAAATTTCAGATTTTAAAATATTTAATATGCATTTCACAGGCATTCTTCCCCACGAAAAAAATTGAGATTCGTTACAGTTTTAGGACAGAAGTTTCATACAATAATTATTATATTTACAGTTTCGCAATAAATAAAAAATTATGATGCACTTGAACGGATTTTTATATTTTTTCTAGGCATAATTTTAATTAGAATTTCAATATGAACACTTAATCTGAAATTCTAAAATATTTTTCAAAAATCGTTTGCAATTCTGCATACTTTTAAAAACTAAAAACTTGAAATTTAGAATTAAAGATTAGAAAAGTATCGTATTTTTGCACATTTCTTGCTGTATTTCATATTAAATAAAAATAGTAATTTTTAAGGAAAAAATCGTCAAATCTTCATTTGGCTATTTTTGATAGTAAAAATCGTAAAAATGAGGATAAATCGTCAAACCTGACAACACTGACTGCAAGGTGTTTGT
This sequence comes from Leucophora obtusa, assembly GCA_949987735.1. NCBI lineage: Eukaryota > Metazoa > Arthropoda > Insecta > Diptera > Anthomyiidae > Leucophora > Leucophora obtusa. The sequence continues at coordinate 91,376,862 of OX465297.1, read as the reverse complement.
TTACAGCAGTGCTGTTCATTCCATACAGTGTTGCCATATAGCCAGTTTTAACTGTTTTTTTTACAGTTTTTTGGGATGCCTAACAGTTTTCCAGTTTTTTTTCATGTAAAAAACAGTTTTTTAAATTTATCGATTTTTTTACAGTTTTTTCATATTAAGCGTTATAACGCGTTTATAAAATTAATTTTGTATAAAATATTTGTTTTATAAGCCATTTTTTTTTTTTTTTTTTTTTATAAAGAGAAGCAACACTCAGGAAATTCTTCCTATTAATTAACGTGCTGCTTCCTTTGGAAAGGGGATAGAGAAGAAGTGAAAGGTGGTGAAAGATGAAGGGCTTCAAATATGGCAACACTGTAATTGCGCGAGATGTTGAATTTTAGAACAGTTGTTGGGCGCCATCTGATGGTAAGTTGGCGAACTTTGTTGAAGCTTTTTAGTTCATAGCCCTGTTATATTATTTTACTTCGGTGGGGTTAAGTGCTATGGGAACACCGAAGGAGGACGCTGCGATATGTATGAGGGATAGAAAAAACTCGTACATATTACTATTTTTCATAAATTGATGTTGCCTTGGTTGGGGCTCGAACCCGCAACCTCACGTGTAACAGTCCAACGCGCTAACCATTACACCACAGCGCCCACAATAAACTTAGAAAGTGAAAAATTACAATAAAAATTTCATATTGTAAAAAATTAGGTACAAATCGAAACATAAATAAATTAAAAAAATGCCAATATAATACTGCAAAATATCTTACTGGAAAAACGAAATACTTTTATAACAAATTTCATCAAAAATTAGCACGGAATAAAATTGGCTAAACCATATCACGACCCAGCAGAAATTACTGCTTGCTTGGAAGCAATTTTGTCAGGGAAAGTTGAGCAGTGAAGCGATTGCATTATTGATGATATCATGCCTGATTTTTGTTCGAGATAGCTCGCGTGAAAGCACTTGTTCGAGATCCGAAAAAGCATGAATTCACCGATTTTAATTAGTGCTCCTGGTTTTCTTTTAAAATGTCGATAATTCATGCCTTCTCGGAGGTACATATTATAAAGCTTTTCAACTATTTAAAATCATTCCTTCTCAAAAGCACAATGCCTCTCATTTTCAGTAAAACCTCTTATTTTTATTAAAATAACTTTTTTCCGCATTTTAAAAATTTTGATAGAAGAACCGCAAAAATATTTATGCAATCAAAATGTATTGCTCATTTCATGCCTTTTTGAAAAGCACAGCAAAATGCGATGTAAACAATTAATCAACTTAGGTCTTTCATTAGTGCTGTTTACGAAGCTATACATTTTTAAAAGCGGTAAAAGTAGCGGTAAGGAAGCAGTAAACGTTTTTACTGCTTCCACATTTTTGCTGGGGACATATATCCGATGGATATTTTTTTGCCGAACTTTTCAGATAATTTCTAAATGAAATATAGAATTTAGAAATTCATATTTTTTTGCAAAAAAATTTAAAACGATGTCTCATCAAAAAAGGCCAAAATTGATTTTTTTTAAAATAAATATTTGGCAATTCTGGATAACAATTTTCTACTATTTTTAAGGAGAATTCCAAAAAACGTAAGTTTTTACAGGGTTTTTTTACACACCGTCAAACAATTCCCGACATAACAATACTTAATCCCATTAAAGGTAATTTTATGTGGAATACAAATCCATAAAGAATATTTTGAAGTACAACATTGACCAGTAAAGTATTCTATCCTAAGTCAGGGGTTAATAAAAAAGGTTCACATCTCGGATGGGTGATTCGATGAACTTTTTTTTACTTCAGATTCGGGCCTAGGAGACCAAAATTCTTAAAAAAAAACGTTTTATTATAAGGCTGTGCAAAAAGTTGACTACTATAAATGCCAAACGCAATTAAATTATTCAAATCTCGATATTTTGAAAATTGAGACCCTGGGATAATATTTTAGTCCCAGAATACTTTGGGAACCCAGAATTTCTTCTGATTTTTAAAATTTTTTAGAAAAACAGTTTTTCTATAAAGAAACAGTTTTTTACAGTTTTTCTAAACAAATATATGGTAACACTGATTCCATAGGACAATTGTCCCTGTTTAATTCACATGTATTCCTACGCTCTTGCTTTTAGTCGTCACTGAAACAGCGACGAATGAACATGAGTACGGAAATATGCTGATTTTTTTTAATGTGCTGAAAAAAAAAATTAATAACAACCCAAGAAACATTTTTACGGACACTCCGGCACATACGGAATCATGAATCCGGCTTTTACGGTACATTAACGGTCCGTTATACACGTATCCGCCAAAGCTTGTACGTATACGGAACATTAACGGACCGTGTAATCGGATTTTCGAACATAATACGTTTTAACTCAGTTTCTGTACCGTAAAATACGGACTTAATGGATTTTAATTTGTGTTCAAAATAAAAACAATTAAATTCATTTAAAAACTTTTTGTGGCGATAAATTGGTGACGGTAGCTAGAATATATCCAACACAACACATCATGAAGTCGCATACATATATTAGATGGTAAGATTAATAAACTTTAGTGCGTGTTTTACAATGGTTTAAGGTTTATGTAAGATCTTTTGTTTTTATAACAAAAGCTCTGTTCCACGTACGTTAACGCGGATACGCAATTTTTCCCAAATTGTGTGTAAATTGTTGTTGTTTCGAGTAAAACGCCATCGTAAATACAATCAATTAAACCATAACTGATTTATTTTTTCTTTTGCATGTAGATGATCGATTCTATTATGGGTGACTGTCGTGAATTGATGCGCTAGATAAAGAGGTAAACTGAGGTACTAAATATAGTGTAAATGTAAATAATATCGTTACAAATAAATCTATTAAAAATCAAAAAAAAAATTTACTAAAAATTAGTCAATTTAGATAGATATACAAGTCCGTTTTTGGTCCGGAGTCACTCCGGTTATACACGACATAACGATCCGTAAATGGTCCGTCATTGACGGACTTTCAACGGACTTGTCCGTTTTTTACACGACACAACGGTCCGGAAACGGTCCGTCAATGACGGACTTTCAACGGACTTGTCAGTTTTTTACACGAGATATCGGTTCGTAAACGGTCCGTCATTGACGTACTTTCATCGGATTCGAATCAGTTTCGATGTTTCTTAAAATCCGTTTTCTGGTCCGTATACGGATACGGAAAACGGTACGTAAACGGATTTGGATTCCGTTTATGACGGACCGAAAACGGTACGTAAACGGAACGATTTGTTTGTTGGGAATGTACGACAAATATTTTATGATTATAAATGAAGATTAAAGATATTTTATAAATATGTAAATATATTGAAATCATTGATATTGATTTAAAAAAAAATCGAAAACCTTTTGTTTTACATAGAATGAAAGAAGCCACCCTTATGCATAGATCACATACAATGTCACTCTACTTCTTCTTTTATCAACAAACTAATTTTTACATATCCATTGAAATTTTTTTTGTATAGATGTACCACGTATGTCTACCACATTCTCATTAGATACGTGCACTGACAGCGAATGTCAAAGAGTAAGATATCTATGTAATCTATGCCCTTATGTATGTATTTATTTATTTGTTTTATTTTCTTTCAAAAATTGTATTTTTGTTTACTTTTGTTTCTTTAAAACAGTGTAGTATTTATTTATATTTTCCGATAGTACTTCACTTTTTACACAAAACATTTTCATATTTTTAATAAAAAATAAATTCATACAGATTCTATTAACCCATGCAACATTTCTTACATTACAATTACAATTCTCATTTTTCACCAACACAACTACATTTTTACTTTTGAACAGCACTGGTTTCAGTGTTGCCAAGTTGTGGGTTTTCCCCCTAGATTTAGGGGGGTTTCAACCGCTTAGGGGAATTTTAGGGGGTACCAATTTGTTAGGGGGAAATTTGGGGGTAAGAAAATCATTTTAGGGGTAGTTTTGTATTAACGAACAATTAAATTTTAGAGTTTGATGATTGTTTTTGCCAAATTGTCTATAGTTTTTCACATAAATTTTTATTTTCTTTTTGAAGAATATTTTTCTATTTTGAATATTTTTGAAGTTGAAAATATAACGAAGTTTTTTATTTTAACAACAAAAAAATCAATTATTTGCAATTATTAAAAATAATTTGAATTAAAAACTTAGAAAACTACTGAATTTTGGGAAAATTTATTTTAGGGGGATGTTTTTTAGTTGTAGAGCAAATTTAGGGGGTTTTTTAGACAACTTAGCGGGATTTGTAAAAAAAGACTTGGCAACACTGTCTGGTTACCAGAATTACTCAGTCAGGAGAGAGGAAAAATAGAGAGTAAAGTGACAATTCGATGCCAGTGAACTTAAAATTTTTTACTGGATGAATTTTTGCTAGTTGGAATTTGTAAGAAACAAAACATATTGAAAAAACAAAACATTTGTTTAAATAATTTTTTGTAAAAATAAAAATAATTTAAATATAAGCTTATTTACGATGGAAGAAATAAGTGATCTTTTAATTGGGTTTTATTTATTAATCCAATAACTTGAATAGGTTTATTTCGCAATAAGCTATTTTAAATTAAAATAGCTAAAACTTTTAACTATTTTACTAATTCTTACAATTTTTCTGTTTGCGTACATTTTTAGATATTTGGTTTTTGAGAGTAAATTTTGTCTTACTCTCAGTAAATTTGTTACTGAGTAATTTTTACTGGACTTTACAGGAAAAGTAACCAAACACACCTAATATTAGACTTAAAATATGAGTTAGGGAACTCTATTTTATGAGTAATAAAAGCAGTGTTGCCACATTGTGGGAAATTACTTAAATCACGGGTAATATTTAGCTTAGTGGGCAGAGCATGGATGATAGCAATTATTAAATTGTGTTTTGGGCAATCGGATATTCCATACTCGTATTACAAATTTTCATTTAAATATCAATTCAAATGTTCATGTTCACTCATTGATTAAATTATCAAAAATGTAAATAAAAAAAGATATATATTATACATAAAAAAGAATTTTATTCATAAACTACCCAGTGTAGAAAATCATTACCAGATATGTGGTTATGTAACTACGTACTTGGTTTTGGTAACTAGTTACTTTTATTATTACATTTCTTATTACCTTTATATGGCGATGACGCGAAAAATAATGAGTTGTGGTTACACACCAGCATACGAAAAATCAAAAAATATATCGTTACCTATGTGCTTACCAGTACTGACAAGATTAATGAGTCTAAAAAAAATAGATTTTCAAAAAAATAAATTATATAAAAAAAAATCAATATATATCAATATATTCGTTTGCAGAATGTAAGCTGACTAAGCTTGTTAATGAATATTTTGTACCATTAAGGCTTTTTCGCGTTTCGCCATTATTTTGAAATTGTTTAAGTGCGGTTTTTTAATTCATAAACTATTAACTTTAATACTCATTTCTTATCAAAAAACTTGGTGGTTAGTTTGCAAAAAAATTCGGAAAAAAATTTTTGCAAAAAGGAAAATGTTTGTATCAATATATTCGCTTGCAGAAAAATCACTGAATAAGCCTTTTAGTAAATATTTTGTACCATAAAGACTTTTTTTGCGTTCCGCTATTATTTTGCAATTTTTTAAGTGCGGTTATTTTAAATTCATAATCTAGGCGCCCTATGCTCCAGTGGGAGTTAGAGGAATATATATATAATCTAGGAATAATAATACCCATTTTTTATAAAAAAAAAGTTTAGTGGTTAGTTTGCAAAAATAAAGAACTCGATATAGCGGATTTAGTTATATAGTTTGTATATTTAATTTTTTATTGTACTTTATTTCTTATTCAGTTTATCCACCAAACTATTATTCAAAGAGCCATTTTGCGAAATTTGAATATAAGACGCCATATAGAAATATTAATTTATTGATAAAATTTGCAAACACAGAAAATATAAAAAAATTCGAAATTGCTGGTTTGATTTCAAGATTTGTGTATTTAATATTTTTTATTGTAGGTGTTTGGGTTTTATTTTTTCATTTTGAATTTTTCAAATAAGTATTCAAAGAATTATTCAAACATTTGTTAAAAATAAAATTCTCTAAATTTTGAGATTTTTATTTTCCAAATTTAAAATTCATACATTTTTGGGAATTTTATTTTAAACGAAAATAAAATTTGAAATATTTATGGATTTTTAAATAAAATTCAGAATTTTTCCTTGTCTGCGTGAAACTCAAACAACTTACGGTGCTTAAAGAATAAAATTTTTTAAAGAATTCGGTAAGGGCAGCAGGACAGAATACGTATTTTCGGCTTTCGCTACACAGCCATCATCAGTGTCGTTTGCCTTGATGGGTAAACATTCATTTACCAAATAAAAAGATCAACTATACCCCTCATTCATTTTACACAATTTATTGTTAAAATATAATATTTTCATGTTTCTGTTATCCGGTAGTTGGCGCCACCAATAATTTAAAATTTTTAAATTTTCTTTATTACTCATACGTCACGTATAATCAATAGGGTGGCTATATGAGTGGAAACATTTATAATTTTCCACTTGGTTAACCCATTTTTGCCCACCGAGAATTTTGTGACTACCTTTGTACTGACTACCTTTGTGTGAAAAAAATATACGTTACATTTTACGAAATTTGAAATTCGGTGTAGACAGAAATTGAGTAATTTTTCGGAAGTAACGAAAACCTTTTGTAATTGTTTTAGAACAAACTATTATGGGCAAAAACTAAAAATTAATTTTTTCTAAAATTTGACTTAAGTAAAAAATTTTTAAACAAAATTTCTTATATAAGTTGCATTTAAGACAAAAATCGTTTTTAGTTCTGATTATCAAAATATTTCTTTTACTGAAAGGGGTTAAAAAATTATGGTTTTATTTTTTAAATAGGTAGTATTTAACATAGATGGGCACAAGTACATTAAGTACAAGTACAAGTACCATGGTACTTGTACTTGAAATTTTTTAAGTACAAGTACCAAGTTTCAAATGTACTTTGTAATGAGTACCAATTACTAGGGAAGTACTTGATACTTAAGTACCAATACCTTAAAATGTACTAGGTACTTGCTAAGTACACTTGGTATTTTCTAAGTCCAAGGTACTTGCTAAGTACACTTGGTACTTGCTAAGTCCTATGGTACTTGTTAAGTACTTTTGGTACTTGTTAAGTTCTATGGTACTTGCTAAGTACTTGTGGTACTTATTAAGTACAATGGTACTTGTTAAGTACCTTTGGTACTTGCTAAGTACTATGGTACTTGCTAAGTACCTTTGGTACTTGTTAAGTACTATGGTACTAGTTAAGTACCTTTGGTACTTGCTAAGTACCATGGTACTTGTTAAGTACTATAAGTACTTGCTAAGTACTATGGTACTTGCTAAGTACTATGATACTATATTTTGTCTGTTTATATCTTTTAAAAAAAAAATACAAAAAAAATTAAAAATTTTAATAAAAGACTCAGGAAGAACCAGTTAGCAAGCCTAAAAAAGATTAGTGGGATTCATGTAGCGTCGTATATTAATGTTACATAGCGTAAACCTTGTATTTATACCAGGATGGAAAGAAAGCTCGAGCGAGCCATAAATATATAAATTTTTTTAAAAAGCTCGGAAGCCAAAATTAAAAGAGCTGCTCAAATAAAAAAGCTCGCAACTGAAAAAAAATAAAAAGCTTATAAAAATGAAAAGGCTCGTTTACAAAACTGAATAGAGTTTTTTAAATCGAGCAGCTCGTTTAAAAAATTCCATAGAGTTTTTTTTATCGAGCAGCTCTGTAACGAAATTTAATTGAGTTTTTGAAATCAAGCCGCTAAAAAAGCTCGCTCCCATTAAAATAATTTAGATATTATAAAAAACAAAAACGGTAACTTAGTTACACTATATCCAACAGTAATATTAGCTTTGTTTGTGTGACTCTCTATCAGTGTTATCAAGAACGATTTTGACAGTTTTTCAACGTATTCCGGCTTTCTACTGTCAAAATTGTTCGAGATATCATTGATAGGAATGCCGCACAAACGCAGCTATAGTCCCTAGATTTTGAATTTTAAAAATTGAAAAAAAACATAGCTGAAATTGAAAAGTTTCAAATATCAGAAAAAATCGCCAAAACAAAAAAAAATGCAAAAATTTTAAAAAATGGTCAAAATTAAAAAAAAAAATCATCAAAAGTGAAAAAAAACTTTTAAATTAAAAAAAAAACGTCAAAATTGAAAAAAATCACCAATATAACAAAATCTAAAATTTTAAAAAATCGTCAAAAATTAAAAAAAAATCGGCGAAATTGGAAAAAATTAAAAAAATGGCAAAAATTTAAAAAATCGTAGAAATTGGAAAACAAATCTCCAAATTTAAAAAATCATGTAGATTTTATAAAAAAATTTAAAAAATCGACAAAATGTTAAAAAATCTTAAAAATTTCTCAACATCGTCAAAAATTAAAAAAATCGCCAAATTAAAAAAAATCGTTAAAATTTAGGAAAAATCGCCCAAAATTTGAAAAATTGCCTAAATTGAAAAATTTTGACAAAATCGTCATAACTTGAAAAAATGGTCAATATTTGAAAAATTTAAAAAAAATCGTAAAAATTAGAAAAAATCGCCAAAATTTCAAAATGTCGTAAAAATTTTGAAAAAATCGTCTTGAAAAAATTGTCAATATTTGAAAAAATTACCAAAATCGTTTAAATTTCAAAAAGTCGTTAAAAATTGGAAAAAATCGGAAAATTTTGAAAAAATTGACAAAATTGAAAAATTTTGTAAAAATTTTGAAAAAATCGTCATAACTTGAAAAAATCGTCAATATTTGCAAAAATTGCAAAAATAATCAAAATTAAAAAAACAATCTTCAAAAGAATTGGTATCGACACAATCATAAAATTGACAAATAAAATCTGAATTTTTTGAATTTTATTGTTGCTTTGTATGAAAAGTTGTGACTCTCAGTCTTAAAAATAGTCTTATGACGGCCACAACGAGTCAAAAGTAGGAATAGGCACCTAAAATGCACAAATATACACATAAATATTGTGAAACTGGACGAGTGCAGTAGTATTGAAAACTACTATATATATTATGTTCTATGGTTCCATTAGGAATAAAGGGCCACAAAAAACTACTATAGTACTTAGTAAGTACCATAGTACTTAGCAAGTACCAAATGTACTTAACAAGTACCATGGTACTTAGCAAGTACCAAAGGTACTTAACAAGTACCATGGTACTTAACAAGTACCAAAGGTACTTAACAAGTACCATAGTACTTAACAAGTACCAAAGGTACTTAGCAAGTACCATAGTACTTAACAAGTACCAAAGGTACTTAGCAAGTACCATAGAACTTAGCAAGTACCTATAGTACTTAGCAAGTACCATAGAACTTAGCAAGTACCCGTAGTACTTAGCAAGTTCCACAGTACTTGTTAAGTACCTTGGTACTTAGAAAGTACCAAGTAATTAACCAAGTAATTGTACTTAAGTACAAGTACATTCAAAGTACTTGTACTTATTTTTTGTAAGTACAAGTATTAAATACTTGTACTTTACTAGTACTTAAGTACTGAGGTACTGAATACTTCCCGACTATGGTATTTAATATTGCTAATGGAAGCCACCTTTTATCTATCCTCTAGCTTCTTTCCAAATGTAATGTAACAAATTTCTTGAGTTTTGCAAAAGTACGAGTAAGCAAATCTGAAGAAAAACTTAAAATTTATTCTGAACCTTCAGCACTACACAAATCATTATCTGCATGATCCCAGTGTGGAAAATCATTACCAGATATGTTGTTATGTAACTACATACTTGGTAATGGTAACTAGTTACTTTTGTTATTACATTTCTTATTACCTTTATATGGCGATGTCGCGAAAAATAATGAGTTGTCGTTACACACCAGCATACGAAAAATCAAAAAATATATCGTTACCTATGTGCTTACCAGTACTGACAAGATTAATGAGTCTAAAAATAGATTTTCAAAAAAATAAATTATATAAAAAAAAAATATTTTTTATTTAATTTTTTTTAAATAAAATTTCCTGGTGCGGGAATCGAACCTGGGTCTACAAATTGCCAGTCAATAGCTCTTCCATCTGAGCTATATCGACATGTAATATTTAATAGATAAAAACATAATTGACCTGCTGCACACAAGTAAGCTTACTCGCCAACATACAAAAAATTAAAAAATATGTGGTTACATATATCCTTACCAGTATTTAAAAAATATTGAAAAAAAAGATTTCAAAAAATTAAAAAAAAATCTAGAAAAGTATTTTCTATTTAAAATAATGATAAAAATAATTCATTATCAGTAACTCATTACTATATCTTTTAAAATAATGCAGAAGGTAAGTGGGTGTCATTACTAGTAGTCCAAAAAATAATGATATGTCATTACCGTTTCTACACTGGGTAGCCAGTAGAAAAGTGGGTCATATGAATAAAACTTAGCATTGTTGGTAACTGAAACGGTTCTATAATAAACACAAATTTATCAACCAAGTAGATGGTATTTTAAGGATAACGGTATTTCGGTAACAGTATTTTAAGGTAACGATAGTCAGTTGTAGCGGGTTTGATTTTTTGATTTGGTATTTCCTGCCAACCCTGCTTCGATGTATGTAATTACTTTTGGCTTAGAAATGACTCTTAACACCCCAGTGTAGAAACGGTAATGACATATCATTATTTTTTGGACTACCAGAAATGACACCGACTTGCTTTCTACATTATTTTAAAACATTTAATAATGAGTTACTAATAACTAGTTACTTGTTCCATCATCAAAATAAAAAACAATGGGGTAACAATAACGAGTTATTTTTATCATTTTTCAAATACGTATAAAGTATTGTTCTCCATTTTTTTGTAAATTTTTTTGAAATCTATTTTTAGATTCAATATTTTTGCAACACTGGTAAGGATATATGCAACCACATATTTCTTCATTTTTTGTGTGTTGGAGAATAAGCTAACTTTTGCGCAGCAGGTCAATTATATTTCTATCAATCAAATATTACATGTCGAGATAGCCCAGATTGTAAAGCTATTGACTGGCAAACTGGAGTCCCAGGTTCGATTCCCGCACGAGAAAATTTTATTAAAAAAGATTTTACACTAAAAAAATATTATTATTAAACTTAATTTTTTTAATACCAATTTTTAGACTCATTATTTTTGTCAATACTGGTAAGCAAATAGGTAACGATATATTTTTTGATTTCTCGTATGCTGGTATGTAATCACAACTCATTATGTTGTGCCACATCGCCATATACCTAAAGTAATAAGAAATGTAATAATAAAAGTAACTAGTTACCATTACCAGGTTTGTAGTTACATAACTACATATCTGGTGATGCTTTTCTACACTGGGACCTAATTTATCCATAGACTTGTATAATAACATTAAATATTAAAGAAAAAAAATTGTTATCTAATCGCAAGCAGACTAATATTGTGAGGTACGATAATTGCTTAAATAATCCAATATCACTCCCTGTTAGTAATATCTACTTTTATTTTTGTTGTTCATAATTTACTAGTATTTAGCAAAAAAATTTTAACTAATTTTTAGTAGCTTTTCTGCTATTTTCACAGGTTTATTTCTATGAGTGTAGAAACACAAATAAAAATATATACTAACATTGTACCACATATAATATAATAACAAAAAATCATATACTAATATTGTACCATATTGATTTTTTTTTTAAGACTACAGCAAAACAACCCATAATATAAAAAGTAAAAACTCAATGCGTAGAACACCTAGAGGGCAACCAAAATATATGCCATCATCAGCAGCAATTTATTCCATAAATAATGATAATACAACGGAAACGAAAACAATGACATATTATAAATATCTCAAAGAATTACAAAAACAACCGGAAAATATTTTATATGACAATAATCATCAACAAACGGATATGAAAGAAGAACACACTACCAATTGTCATATAGTTCATCATACAACAGAAAAAACGCCAATAACACTATCATCCAATAATGTAGATAATAATGGAGACAGTAAACAGGAGCACCAACAATATCATGAGAAATTTTTAAAACCACATGAAATTAAACAACAGCAACAATATCAGTTGCAGCAACAGCTGCAGTATAATAAAACAACTACTGGCAATTGTACTGAGATTGATAAACGTGACGGTGATGTAAGGGCTAATGTCAGAAGTGTTGAAGCTACTGCAAAAGGAGAGCAACAGCAGCAGCAACAATGTGTTATTGTTAATAATCATGATGTCGAACTCATGACAAATAATATTGGTCTTATTACAAAGAAAACAGTTGGTTGTAATGATAATGAAGATGTTCTGGAAACTAGAACAACAAAATCAAACATTACTTTTGATTTTAAAAGGTAAGATGGTAAAAAAGGGGTGTGTTGTTTCAATTTTGGCAATAACAACACACAAAGTAGGTCAATCAGAATACGAGTAGTATTAAGCTATCCCAGGAAAATTTGTTCCAATAATGGTGCTGTCACCGAAGCACAGTGGTTTTAAATAAACAACAATATGCTAATGAATACGCGAACACTCTCACAATATTTTTTCCTTTAAATCAATTGATTATGCACATTGATGTCGTTTATTTTTAATTATTAATTAACTAACTGACAAAATCGTTAAAAATAATAGATTTTTCGTTTATTTTAATACTCAATATACTACACTCAGGAAATTATGTATGTAGAATCAACTGCAAATCGCAGTTAAAATAACTGAATTTGCTGTTGAAAAGATGTACAATATAGAGATGGGCACGTGAGTGGATTTTCACTCACACTCACTCACGCTGATGAGATAAAAATTTCAATCACGCCTGATTCACGCAAATTCACGAAATAAAATCTTACGGGAAAACTAAAATCCCAAAATTAAGGTAAATTGTACATTTAGATAAAAAAGTTAGTAAAAATCGCACTTGACTATTTTGATATTTATTTTTAGCACAATTTTTTTTTTGGTGATCACTTTTGCTATTCTCTTATTACAAACTACGGATTTTTTTTACTAATTTTCGCTGCTGATTTCAGCAATACATTTTACTAATTTTTCAAAACCGAGTGCTAAATTTAGCAGAAAAATATACTAATTTAAAAATTTTTATTTAGATGAATTCGTTGATTTTTTACAATTCTTGTTTATATTTGTTACTATTGATATATTCTTAGTTTGGAAATAACATTTAGAAAATTTTATTGTATCTCCAATGCACAAAAAGCTAATAACTGGAGAACCGTTTACAATTTTGACTCCAAATTTCAAGTACGATGAATTAATTATACACTTGTTATAATCGAAAGAAAAAAAAAATTTTAATTAATTTTTTTTTTAGATTTTACAGCTTGTTTATTTTTTAGTACACTTTTCTGCTAATTTCAGCAGATTGATTTTAAATTACAGTTTACAACAATTTACTGAAAGTTAGTAGCAACTAATTATTTATACCAATTTCATTGTACTAAAATTATTGATATTTAGTAAGTTTTTTAACTGATTTTAACTACAAATGTAGTTAAACCAATAGACATATAAATTATTGTAAAACTGTAAAACTAATGTTTTTGTTAAACTTGCTTTAACACCAATTATTTATTTAATAAAATCAGATTTAGGTAAATACTGTTAACTTAATTGTATTTTCAAACAAGTTTCACAATTAAACAAAGTGTACACTTAATATCACTCCCAATAAGCATATAGGTTCTAAAAATTCAAGTTCTTTAAATTTAGCTTGAAGTAAAGTATATTTCAAATTCTAGCACTTGTTTATTTAACAAAAATATTTCAAACTTGAATTTTTGTTTCCCTTTTGCTGGAGTATGCTATTGAAATAAAATATAATGAAAGTTGTATTCAAGCCTTGAAACTGGAAAACAGGGCTGGAATTGAACTTTATTTCAACTTGAATTCCAGTGAAATTTGTATAACACCCAGTGTAGAAACGGTACCCAGTAAAAAAAGAGATGCCGAAGCAGTAGTAAAAACAGTAGACGTACTTATTTTTTTAACATAAACACTGATGATTTTAACATAGAGTTGTCAAGGAAGGGAGTACTCCCACTTCAACATTTTTTTAGTATTTTTGAACGAGCGCAAAAGAAGCTCTTTTTCACCAATTAAAACACTCACAATATATTTTCCATAACCGATTGAGGTTTATTTGAAAAGTAAAGTTTGTTTTCAATTGAAGAATCAATTAAAATACATTGAAACATATTGTTTAACTTTTTTTATCAGTCAATAAAAAACAAACCACAAAAAATAAGTATCGTCTGTAGGAGTTGATATTTTCAGTCAAATGTTCTATTTTTAGATTTCCATTTTAATTTCGTTGTTTTCTGTTTTAAAACAAAAAATTAAAATATTTTCGGTTTTCGTTTTTGTTAAAATAGTTTGTTTATATACAAAATTATTTCAATTCAAATTACAAGAAATTCTTTACTCATTCACACAAACATAGCCAATAAATATATGAACGTGTGTGTTGTGTGTGTAGTGTTTTGAAAATTCAAACAAAAAAAAAACCTTTGTGGGCGCTGTGGTGTAATGGTTAGCGCGTTGGACTGTTACACATGAGGTTGCGGGTTCGAGCCCCAACCAAGGCAACATCAATTTTTGAAAAATAATAATATGTATGAGTTTTTTCTATCCCTCATACATAACGCAGCGTCCTCCTTCGGTGTTCCCATAGCACTTAACCACACCGAAGTAAAATAATATAACAGGGCTATGAACTAAAATGCTTCAACAAATTTCGCCAACTCACCATCAGATGGCGCGCAACAACTGTTCTAAAATTCAACATCTCGCGCAATTACAGTGTTGCCATATTTGAAGCCCTTCATCTTTCACCACCTTTCACTTCTTCTCTATCTCCTATCCGAAGGAAGCAACACGTTAATTAATATGAAGAATTTCCTGAGTGTTGCTTCTCTTAAAAAAAAAAAAAAAAAAAAAAAAACTTTTTTAAATTGTGTTTTCAATTAATTTGATATGTATTTTAGGTTGTTTTTAACGATAGAATATTGTGAGTGAAGTTAAAAAATATTCTTCGGAAAAAAAATTATATTTTTTTTATTTTACAAAAGTTTTTTTATTGCTGCCACTGGGTATCGAACTTGCGACCTCATGATTCCTAGTGTAGCGCTCTACCGCTGCACTATTCTTTGAGCTAAAAGTTGACTGGCATAAAAACACCACTTTATTACTGCGAGATATTCCTTATTCTCTTCAATAAAAGTACTTATTAAAAAAGTGTAGAAGGTGCACTCCAGTTCATTATTGTTTTCAGTACTATTTTTACAGGTGCATAAAAAGCAATTTCTCATAATTTTATATACATATAGTTGTCAGCATAAAAAATGCAACACTACGCTAAATCATCTAAGTATGCTTTGATTTCTTCTAATGGTTTTTTATTTGCGCTTATCTTTTGTTATTATATTCGTCGATGTGTAGTTTCATATTTTAAGTGGTTTGATTTGCATTTATTTATGTGAATTAGTTTTTACGAAGTTTTTTATGAAACTAGTGCCTATTTTGTGCGAGCAAAAAAAATGCAACATTTATGTAATTTACATTTAATCGATTTTATTTGTTAAAAATTCAGCATATTAATTAGATTTTTATTATTTAGTGGAATAGCGGTTATTTTTAATTACTCCTTTCATTCGTGAAGGCATGGAATCCGCGAGCGCAACCAATTTTGTGAAGGTATGCCTTGCTACACCTGTTTGGCAACAATTACGAAATCCCTTAAATTTGAAAGGTTTTTCTTTCGCATTTCGCTGTCTACAAGTTCCCATAGATTCTCTATGGGATTTAAATCGGGTGACTGTGCTGGCCACTGTAAAACTTCTACACCGTTGTTACTTAGAAATTGCCTAGCTAAGCGACTGGTGTGCTTAAGATCACTGTCGTATTGGCATATGCTTCCAACAGCCATTTTTTCCTTCAAGTGAGGGAGCATGTGCTCTTGTAATAACCCTCAGCGTTTATTCTGTCATCAATTTTGGCTTCTGGTCTAACACCATCACGAGAGAATGCACCTTAAAATAAAAATTTAAACAAGTGTTATAGTTAAGACAACGATTTCATATACCACAGCATAAGGGATACTCCGTCGCGTTTAACGCGTTTTTTCTAGTATCTAGGAGAGTACCGTTTATTTGGTGGTCTGCGGATGAACTTCAATCCATCGGATCCAAATAAATTTGATTTTGTTTCGTCACTAAATAAAACCTTTGCCCATTATTTTTTTCCCCCAGTGCTTATGACGCTTTCCAAAATCGAGACGCTTCTTTGTATTCACTTTACTTATGAAGGGTTTCTTTGCTGGACGTCTTGCTAACAAGTTTGCTTCCTTTAAGCGTCTATGTGCGGTATGAACTTCGACGGTTGCGCCCAAACTTTCTGAAGCATACTGCATAACATCTACGCCGGTCTTATTGGTGTCGCTTTAACAATAGAGATCATATTTCTGTCCTGTCTTTTTATTATTTTTCGCGGTCTTTCACTTCGTATTTTCCTATGAATATAACCGCGAGCCTAATGCCGAGTTGCATAGTGGACTTGTTTCCTTGAAAGATAGCTCCGATTTCAAGTAAAGGTTTGCCTTCCCAAAGTGCTGTAATAATAGCAGCACAGCTATCACTTTATAGTTGTTTTTTGTAAAGAATAATCAATTTAGTTAATTTTGGTTAATTCACTTCAAATTTCGTGAATAAATTAAATTTTTATACTTACCTGATAAATATTATTATAGTTTCAAAAAAAAAGTTTGTAAAAACTAATTCACATAAATAAATGCAAATCAAACGACTTAAAATATGAACCTACATATCAACGAATATAATAACCAGGGTAGCGACTTTCATGCAAATGCATGTTTATAGCCATTAATCCAAAAATGATTTTGACCAAATACTTCTCCGAATCAAAGAATTTGCAACAAAATGGCATTGATTTGTTTGTTGCATATTTTGTTATAAATGCAGATTTTTGCATATTTTACATTTAAGTGCATATTTTTTTGCATATTTTATGTTTCTTTATTATATATTTTTGCATATTTTTCATTAAATTGCATATTTTTGCATATTTTTTTAAAAACTAAAAATAAGACTCAATGAACAATAAAAAAAGCAAGAATTACAAACCTTAATGCAGATGGGCATCGATTATCCGTGATTCAATTAACCGGGAACATCAATTATCCGGGATCTATAAGGAAAGGAAGATTTTTTTATTTCAATCGATTAACCGTGATTACATCAATTATCCGGGATTGAAAAACATCTATTTATTTTGCCGAAATTTGGTTTCAACGTGCTAGCAACACTAAAATTAATATGTGTCTAAAGCGAAATAAGGGAATTCCCTTGTTTGCATATTTTTCCTCTGGTATTTAGTTGCATTTAAAATTTAAGTAGTAAGGAGTGTTGATTTGTAATTTTAGAATGGCATCGATAGCAATAAAATCGACTAAAAGGCAAAGAAAAGTATTAACTATTCAAGAAAAAATTGATTTAGTGAACGACTATTTAAAAAAATATCCCAGTGTAGAAAATCATTACCAGATATGTGGTTATGTAACTACATACTTGGTAATGGTAACTAGTTATTTTTGTTATTACATTTCTTATTACCTTTATATGGCGATGTCGCGAAAAATAATGAGTTATGGTTACACACCTGCATACGAAAAAAAAAAATAAAATAAATTATATAAAAAAAAATATTTTTATTGTATTTTTTTTTTATAAAATTTGCTGGTGCGGGAATCGAACCTGGGTCTGCAGATTGCCAGTTAATAGCTCTACCATCTGAGCTATATAGACATATAATATTTAATAGATAAAAACATAATTGACCTGCTGCACACAAGTAACCTTACTCGCCAACATACAAAAAATCAAAAAATATGTGGTTACATATATCCTTACCAGTGTATAAAAAATATTGGGTCTAAAAATAGATTTCAAAAAATTTTCAAAATAATCTAGAAAATTATTTTCTATTTGAAATAATGATAAAAATATGTCATTATCAGTAACTCATTATTATATGTTTTAAAATAATGCAGAAGGTAAGTGGGTGTCATTACTGGTAGTCCAAAAAATAATGATATGTCATTACCGTTTCTACACTGGGATGTTTCTGTTCAAACACTATCACAAAAATATGGAGTGGGCAAACAAACAG
Source organism: Leucophora obtusa (assembly GCA_949987735.1). Classification (NCBI taxonomy): domain Eukaryota; kingdom Metazoa; phylum Arthropoda; class Insecta; order Diptera; family Anthomyiidae; genus Leucophora; species Leucophora obtusa. The sequence continues at coordinate 91,358,614 of OX465297.1, read as the reverse complement.
TTTATGACTTAAGCACCATAAGTTGTTTTTCACGTGGAAAAATTTCGCTCGAACTTTAAAGGCTTTAAATTGCAATTTAGTTTATAAAATTAAAAAATTTTTAATTTTATAACAAAAACACAATAAACACAAAATGTCACTTTTTCCCAAGAAAAATAACAGTATTGTACATTAAATTTGCGTGAAAACAAACTCTACACAATTTTCACGTGCAACCCATTATCGTGAAAAATCAATTTTTTACATGGAGTATAACAGTTCTTTTACGTGAAATCGAAAAAACTTACGGTGCTTTAGTAAAAAAAAAGATAAAATATTAAAATATTGTACAAAAAGTGATTCAGTTACTGGCTTCCAAAATCGAAAAACTTTAAAAAGTGCATTAGAGCCAAAAGTCAATTTTGCGACGTACGAATGGTTCCGACAAGAACGTTTTAAAGGGACCCTAATTTCCAGTTTAATCATAATGGAAAAGGGTTATATTCCATTCAAAATTAAATATAAGCTTTGCATGTGAATATTCTCCAGGCCGGTTGCAGAACTTTGAAAAACGACATGGAATTCATAAACTCAAGGCTGGAGGAGAAAAAATATCTGCCGATTATGTATCTGCCACAATTTTTGTAAATCAGTTGGAAGAATACATATTAAAGGAAAATCTTATAAATGAGCAAATCTACAATGGAGAGGAAACAGGCCATTTCTTTAAGTGTTCACGACCTCATTTAGTAAAATTATCATTAAGGCATATGATATCAATAAAATATCTTAAAAGCAGATTTTGTAACAGTTTTTTCGCTCTCCTGGAAATCTAATTAAAAACACATGTGACATTTTGCAGGCCGGTCGACCATAAATAGTAATTAAAAACTTATTAACATTATATTTTGTAGGTGTGTATATTGATTAAATTAAACAAACATTTACTAAATTTTATCTCAGTTAACCGGAAAAATCGATTATCCAGAATGCTTCCGGTCCCGACCATCCCGGTTAATCGATGCCCAACTGTACTTAACTAGAAGGAAAACATCAAGTTGTCTTCGAATTTAGACAATTATATTGGATTTATTTTTGAATCAAACGCTCTCGAGTAATAAATATAATTTTTAAAAATCGATAAATTTAAAGTGAATTTTTTGGTTTTAAGCATTTATTTTTGGATCTTTAGTGCATATTTTTTGATTTTTAGTGCATATTTCCATTTAAGTGCATATTTTGCATTTTGAACTGCATATTTTAAATTTTTAAGTGCATGAAAGTCGCTGCACTGATAATAACCATTAGAAGAAATCAAAACATACTTAGATGTTTTAGCATGGAGTTGTATTTTTTATGCTCGCAACTGTATATTTAATAATTGAAAAATTAAAGAAACATTGAATTTAAACAAATTAATTATAAATACTAGAAAAAAATTAATAAAATAAAAAAAAAAAAATAGAGAAACCCAAGACCCTCTATTTGGAAATGCAAAATGATACCAAAATCACGTTTTAGGATCACTTTAAGAGTAATTACTCTTTAGAAGCAATACTGAAGTGATTTTTTGGATGTTATTCAGAAGTACTTCTAAGAAAGCTGTAAAAATATACTAACGCATACCTTGGAAGCAATGAAAGAAGTGATTTTTTGAAGTTTTCCAGAATAACTTCTAAAAAAGCAGTAAAAATACACTAACGGATACTTTGGAAGCAGTGAAATAAGTAGTTTGTAAAGCATTACTTCCAATTTTTTTGCTGGGTAATGACATAACATTATTTTTTGGACTACCAGTACTGACACAGGCTTACTTTCTGCATTAATTTAAAACATATAATAATGAGTTATTAATAACTAATTACTTGTTCTATTATTTCAAAGTAAAAAATAATGCTTTACTAATAATGACTTATTTTCATCATTATTTCAAACCTAAAGTATCGTTCCCGATTTTTTGTAAATTTTTTTGAAATCTATTTTTAGACTCAATATTTTTTCAACTCTGGCAAGGATATATGTAACCACATATTTTTTAGCATGTTAGCTAACTTGTGCGTAGCAGATCAATTATGTTTTTATCTACCCAGCAAAATCTTTCATTACCAAATAAGTGGTTATATAATGAGACTGAAATTTTTTACTACTTATAATTCGGCGTCAGTACTAGTTATTTTTGTTTGGCGACGCCGTTTTTATAAGTAGTCTAGCTTACGCGCGACTACTTATTTATTTATAAAGATAATGTGAATTTGGTAACTACTTATACTTTAACCACTAGTAAGTACATATATAAGTCGTATTATTTAACAACTTGTAACCACTTATTTTTTAACTCGGTATAAGCACACGAATAAGTTTTTATTTTGGTAACTACTTATTTTATATACTTTTGTAATGCAGCGGGTAAGCGGGTGCACAAATTTTGTGCGTTTTTTCATGCAGCGTATATGGACAACTACTTACAAAAACGACCTTGTCGAACATAAATAATGGATTTTGATACCGAATTATAAACAGTAGACCCTAATTCTACTGCTTATTATTTAGATATTAGTAATGAGCACCCATTACTGAGATTTTGCTGGGTATCAAATATTGTATGGCGAGATACTCAGATGATAGAGCTATTAACTGGCAACCTGGAGTCTCAGGTTTATTAAAAAAATTTTTTATAATAAAAACATTTTTTTTTATAAAACTTTTTTTTTTGAAAATCTATTTTTAGACTCATTACTTTTGTCAATACTGGTAAGCACATAGGTAACCATAACTCGTTATTTTGCGCGACATCGCCATACAAAGGTAATAAGAAATGTAAAAATGAAAGTAACTAGTTAAATTAAAGTACCCAGTGTAGAAAATCATTACCAGATATGTGGTTATGTAACTACATACTTGGTAATGGTAACTAGTTACTTTTGTTATTACATTTCTTATTACCTTTATATGGCGATGTCGCGGAAAATAATGAGTTATGGTTACTCACCACCATACGAAAAATCAAAAAATATATCGTTACCTATATGCTTACCAGTACTGAGGAAAATAATGAGTCTAAAAATAGATTTTCAAAAAAAATAAATTATATAAAAAAAAATATTTTTTACTGTATTCTTTTTTTTTAATAAAATTTGCTGGTACGCGAATCGAACCTGGGTCTACAGATTGCCAGTCAATAGCTCTACCATCTGAGTTATATCGACATGTAATATTTAATAGATAAAAACATAATTGACCTGCTGCACACAAGTAAGCTTACTCGCCAACATACAAAAAATTAAAAAAATATGTGGTTACATATATCCTTACCAGTGTTTAAAAAATATTGAGTCTAAAAATAGATTTCAAAAATTAAAAAAAATATAGAAAATTATTTTCTATTTGATATAATGATAAAAATAAGTCATTATCAGTAACTCATTATTATATGTTTTAAAATAATGCAGAAGGTAAGTGGGTGTCATTACTGGTAGTCCAAAAAATGATGATATGTCATCTATTTACCCGTTTCTACACTGGGTCAATAATTATTTGAGCTAGCGGCTAGTTACCATTACCAAGTATGTAGTTACATAACCACATATCTTATGATTTTTTCTCTAGGACGAGGAACATTTTTGTGGAACATTTTAACCCTCCAACTCTTCAAAACTTACGTGGCTTTTTGTACCTTTTAAAATAGGACCAAAAAAGTCCCTTTAATTGAAGAGTTGGAGGTTAAAGTGTTGCACAAAAAAGTTCCTCGTAGTGTTTTACATAAATTCGCTAAACACATCCTATACCAAATATGGAAGTTTCACATGGTTTGCTATGCCGATTCACAATAAACATTTGAAAAAGGGGATACATTTTAACCCCCTAGGCTGAACTAAAAAATAATTAATTAAATCATAAAGCCTGGATCAGCCAGACGTAAACGTATCTCTGCATAGCTGAATTAATAAGTTAAATAAGAACAGAAGATGTGTTGTTTTTTTGTTTCATTCTTATGCATTCAATATAGAGCAAACGTAAATACACAACGAAAATCTGTTGTGAATAGATTTTTGTTGTGTATTTACGTTTGCTCTATATTGAATGCATAAGAATGAAACAAAAAACACAACACATCTTCTGTTCTTATTTAACTTATTAATTCACCCTATTAAAAAAATTAAGGAGGTACAACATGCAATCATAGAGCAATTCCATATGAAACCGATCAAAATTGGCAAATTTTTGGACGACCCCTCTCCGATTTTAAAATAAATAGTCTCAATCGATTGCCCAGCAAAAAATAATGTACCTACATATTTTTTTTTTTTTTATAGTGACTGGTTTAGTGGTGGTGTACACCACTGTCATGTGACAAAATTGAAGAATTCTTCATAAGGGACCTCATTGAAAGTTGTTTTAAAAAAAAACTACTAAAGCGATCGCAACGAGTGATAGCTCGTTGGAAAGGTATTGAATCAGGCTTTAATTGAAAAATAAAATTTTCCTAATTTTTCTCAGAAATTTACCTTTTTTCCCATGAAAATTAAATTTTCCCATGAAAATTAAATTTTCTGATTTTCCACAGAAGCTCCTAAATTTTCCGGCTAATTTTTTTTTTTTTTGGATTCCTCATAATTTTTGCTTTAAGAATCAGCAATAAAAAAATGGGCCCCGACTCCTTGTTTGGACAGGAGAGGAGCATTTAAGAGACCACCTTGTTCTCATTGTTTTTATATTTTTTATAATTGAATTATTTGTAATTATTTAACATTATTTTATTATTAAAAACACATTTTAAAAATTATTTTACAGTTAAAAATACATTTATGAAGAAAAAATCAATTTTTTTAAGAGCCCCAAGTTGAGTGTGTAGTGAATATGGTCTGCCTGCCTTCACAAGATCGGCCATAAATCCATGGATAATAGCAGCAGTGGCATGTAATGGCACACCAAACCCGACTGAGGCTACAGGTCATAAAATGTTTTGTAAATTTTTTAAATTACCAGGTAATAAATATTTCGCCTAAAATGACACGTGCAGAAACAAGTCATAAAACACGGATTTTCCATAAATATGGCGAAATATTTATTACCTGGTAATTTAAAAAATTTACAAAACATTTTATGACCTGTTGTCGGCTTTTTGGCAGTAACCAATTAAGTCCCTCTTTAAAAAACATTTTATGACCAGTAGTTCACGCAAATTTTCCTATTAAAGAAAAGCAAATATCGCTTATTTTTTTTTACCTATTTTTTAACAAAAAATAAATATAAATACTTCACACACTCTGAGTCAAATTTTAGTTGAATACTAAACGTGAAAGTGTTAAAGTGTTTTTTTTGTAAAGTAAAGAGTGAAGCTGTAAAGACAATTTAAAGTAAAATGAATAAATTTTGCTGCAATCCTTTTAACAAGAGTGGACATCGTTCGAAAAAGATAAAAGTATTAAAATTAACTGGTGTTTCGAAGCGATACATGAATGAATTAAATATACAATACGGTGAAGAAGCAGAATTCATTTGCCCCAAGTGTAAAATCGATTTGTCTCAACAAGCAAATGCATTGAAACAAATGCAACCACAATCCGAGAGTGAAATGACAATTGAACAAAATGTTTCATCTGATAGTGAGGCAGACATTCCGATGGTCAATATGTCTTTGAGTCCTTTGAATGAGGCTATTACCACTTTAGGTGAATCGCCTATTACAAAAAGAAAGTTGCGAAGTGAAAAATACAGGAAAGAGAAAAAGGCAAGGTTATGAGTGCAATCGCGACAATATTTGATGAAGGCTCTGATAACGAATGCAGTCAAGCAGATGACGTTGATGACAGCAAACAAATGATTGAGCAGTTGAAAAGAAAATTCAATTTAGCGACCACTTTTCCGGAGAAATATCTCATTTTATCTGTGCTGCCTCAATCATGGTCTATACGCAAGATTTCTGAACAGTTTCAAACATCTTTTTACATCGCGAGAAGAAGCAAAGAATTAGTTCGACAGAAGGGCATATTGGCGACTCCCACCAAGAAATTTGGCTCAAGGACCCTCAGCGAAGCAACGGTGAAATTGATTCAAGATTTTTACTGCAATGATGACAACAGCCGAGCCTGCCTAGGTACACGTGACTATGTTATCACACGTGAAGATGGAGAAAAAGTACACAAGCAGCGCAGATTATTATTATGTAATCTATCCGAAGCATACCATCAGTTCAAAGAGAAATACCCAGCAGAAAAAGTGGGATTTTCTAAGTTTGCCATCCTACGACCAAAAGAATGCGTGCTGGCATTAGACAGGCACGGAACGCATTCAGTCTGCGTTTGCATGTTTCATTAAAAACATCAAATTAATGTTCTTTCCATGCAAGAAATTGAAAGTATTTCACGGTGAAATTGAAACATATAGGGACCTCCTGTCGAAGTCGTTGTGCGCATACCCCACGGAAAATTGTCATCTGTCCAAATGCGACAATTGTCCGAAGATTGACGAGCTAGAGCAATATTTGGCGGAAAAGTTTGAACAGCTGTTAATTCAGGAGGTGCATTTCAAACAGTGGATAATTAGCAGCGGCAGATGTTCCCTTGAGACCGTGGTAAGGCAGATTACGGAATTCATCGAGGAATTCGGATTCAAGTTGAATGAACTGAAGGCGCACCATTTCATATCCGAGATGCAATCGAAATTTCTAAAGGAAAGTAAGGAGAAATTAGCCCAAAATGAATTCATTGTGATAAGCGACTTTGCCGAGAATTACACTTTTCTCGTTCAGGATGAAATTCAGGCTTATCACTGGGCAAACGACCAGTGCACGGTGCATCCTTTTTGCATTTATTTCAAAAACGAAGATAACGAACTACAGACCGTAAGCCTTGTTGTTGTCGCGGAGAGTTTAGCTCATAATTATGTGTCCGTTTATTTATTTCAAATGAAACTGTTTGAATTCTTAAGATCAAAATTCGATGCAATCGACAAAGTAACGTTTTTCTCAGACGGCGCGGCTTCTCAGTACAAGAATAAAAAAAATTTTTACAATCTTTGCATAATTGAAGAAGAACAAAACTGCAAGGTCGAGTGGCACTTTTTTGCGACGTCCCACGGTAAGGGCCCATGCGATGCGTTAGGGGGAACCCTAAAACGCATGGCGACTAAGGCAAGTTTGCAAAGGCCATATACTGACCAGATCTTAAATGTACAACATTTGTTTTCGTGGATTCAAAGCAAGGAAATTGCCATTAACACAGTTTTATGCACTCAAAAAGGACACGATGCCATGGAGCGACGAATTCAAAACAGATATAATAATGTCAAAACTATAACTGGAACGCAAAAGTTTCATTGCCTTATATCAAATATTTCTGATATGTCAATTAATGTAAAGCGGTACTCTTCGTCTGCCGACGTGCTAAATTTAAAGTTACTTTAATTTTATAATGATGCCAAGACAATTGAAATTTTCAATAAATATTGTAATTAAGTATAAGCAGCAAAATAAGAAAGATTTTTTCTTCATAAATGTATTTTTAACTGTAAAATAATTTTTAAAATGTATTTTTAATAATAAAATAATGTTAAATAATTACAAATAATTCAATTATAAAAAATATAAAAACAATGAGAACAAGGTGGTCTCTTAAATGCTCCTCTCCTGTCCAAACAAGGAGTCGGGGCCCATTTTTTTATTGCTGATTCTTAAAGCAAAAATTATGAGGAATCCAAAAAAAAAAAAATTAGCCGGAAAATTTAGGAGCTTCTGTGGAAAATCGGAAAATTTAATTTTCATGGGAAAATTTAATTTTCATGGGAAAAAAGGTAAATTTCTGAGAAAAATTAGGAAAATTTTATTTTTCAATTAAAGCCTGATTCAATACCTTTCCAACGAGCTATCACTCGTTGCGATCGCTTTAGTAGAACAACTTTCAATGAGGTCCTTTATGAAGAATTCTTCAATTTTGTCACATGACAGTGGTGTACACCACCAGTCACTATAAAAAAAAAAAAAAATATGTAGGTACATTATTTTTTGCTGGGCAATCGATTGAGACTATTTATTTTAGAATCGGAGAGGGGTCGTCCAAAAGGTGATCGCTTTCATATGGAATTGCTCCATATCTTTTTCTGATGTTGGCCAAAACAAAATTTGATCCGAAAAATGGTGGATCATGCTGTATTCATTTATATGCACCGTAGATCTAATATGATGAAATACGATCCGAAAATGGGTTTATCTAATCATATAAAATTGGATGTGACGTAATGACAATCAAAAACTAATTTCAATAGAATGGACGATTTAATGCAATATGAGCGAACTTTGAATGAAGTAGTTTTGTCTAATGGTATCAAATAAAATGTAACTTTATTGTACTAAATCTAATTATATATAGTGAGATAAACCCATTTTTCGGATCGTATTTCATCATATTAGATCCAAGGTGTATCTAAATTAATACAGTACGATCCACCACTTTTCGGATCAAATTGTAGTTTAGGCTATACCAAAAAAAGATACGTTTGTATTTTATAACATCTAACTTTTTTTACTCGGGCAGCTATGCAGAGATACGTTTACGTTTACGTCTGGCTGATCCAGGCTTAAGCCTAATAGAATCATGTCCATGAAATTTTATTTCTTTGTAAAATTATATTTTAATATAGTTTTCTTATTTAAAATTTCTGCATTTGTTATTTTTCTTAAATATTAAATCGTATTTTTTTCTCCTCTAATAATTTAAAAATTGCTTTCTGTTTGTGTATATGTGTTATGTAGTAGTGTGTGTGTTTCTGTATTGTTATTATTAATTTTCGTTTTCTTGTACCGTTGACAGCATTCCAAATCACAAAATTTTAGTGTTTGGTGGCATCGATCCTTATTGTTTCCATTGCCAGCATGTGCAACAGCATCATCAACACAAAAAACAACAACAACATCAACAACGGAAACGTGTACTTTCGATTGATACCATCATGAATACTCACCATCGTAGCAGTCATCATCATCATACTCAATCTAAAACACATACCAACAACTCCAACGTTTTTGCCAATAATAAATTTGAAAATTTTGGCGACCATGTGCTCTGGTACGATATTCATGGTAAAATGGAATGGCGACATTTGTCCCATATACCCTTTGGTTCACGTCATCATCATGCAGTTGTCGTATGCAATGGACTAATTTATGTTATTGGTGGCACGAGAACAGCATTGGGTTGTACTAAAAAATCGGTTTGTATATTTGTGTTTTTTTATTCTACTTTTTCTTTTTGCACAAAATTGTTTTTAAATTTGTTTTTCTTACTTAAAATTACAGAGTGAGAAATATATGTTTATACAATCACAATATATTTTCCATAACCGATTGAGGTTTATTTAAAAAGTAATAGATAAAGTTTGTTTGAAGAATCAATTAAAATACATTGAAACATATTATTTAACTTTTATTTTTATCAATCAATAAAAAACAAATTAGAAAAAAATATGTATCGTCTGTAGGAGTTGTTATTTTCAGTAAAATTTTCTATTTTTAGATTTCGATTTTTAGAAAAAATAATTTAAATAATTTCATTGTTTTCGATTTTAAAACAAAAAATTGGAATATTTATTTTCGGTTTTCTTTTTTGTTAAAATAGTTTGTTTATATACAAATTATTTCAATTCAAATTACAAGAAATTCTTTACACATACACACATACACACAAACATAGCCAATAAAAATATGTGTTGTGTGTGGTGTAATGTTTTGAAAATACAAACAAAAAAAAAAAAAAACTTTCAAATATGAAAAAACAAACCACAAAATCGTTTTTTTTTTACGTTTTGTCAGTTAAAAATTGATGATTGTTTTAACAGACTTTTCAATTATTTTTATTTCTTTTATGGATTGTTTAAACAATGTTTGAAAATAAATAGCAAAATGGTTTAAATATAATGGAAAATCAGTAGTCCTTTTTTTAATTGTGTTTTCAACAAATTTAATATGTATTTTAGGTTGTTTTTAACGATAAAATATTGTGAGTGTACCAATATGAGATAAGAGGTATCAATTTTATTTAGACATTTAACAAGCACATTTCAAGTTCCGATCGGCGCAAGATATTTTTCTACGCGGTTTATTTGTAACATGACCAACAAGAGTCTAAAGGAGCGTTTACACACAAGAGAAAACTGCTAGCGATAGAGAAAAAACATCCCTAATTTGTTTTAATCATTCACAATAGAGCTGGTTAGAGGTGTATTTTGTTATATCGCTAGCAGTTTTATACTTTTATACAGTTGTATACTTAGTCAGAACTTGGTCATCGAAAATGGCTAAATTTGTGTGAAAAAATGGCTAAAATAAAGCTAAAAATGGATGAAGAATTTTATAAGAAAAATCCCGTGATTTTGTTAAGAAATTACTAAAATTACTTTTTTCATTTTGGAGGATTATTAAGCTTTTAAATTAAAAATTTTTATGCAAAATTCGATAAAAGGGAATTTTTTATTTGTCCAGCCAACATTATTATCTGTGTTTTCACTTTAACTATATCTATTAACTCCTAACAAAAACTCAAAGTATACAAATGTGCGTCTTAGGCGAAAACTAGTTCACTACTTTTCGTATGCATGTTAACTTTCAACGTGGATAATTATCAACGTTTAAAACTCTACCTAACTTCTCCGCTTTGCTTTATATAAAAATTTGCCGACGTATATTCTATTATAACATGATTATTATAAACATTACTGGTTTAAAATTCGTTTTAACTTTAATCGGTTTAACGTAGATTTGCCTTTAATACTTAACGTTGATAGGTAAAAGCGAAAGTTCAGCTGTAATATAATTGTCAATAAAAACAAAATTTTTTTTTCAAAACTGATTTAAAGCTACATTTACATGCGAGATAAAAATAAGTCTCTAGTCCATGGTGCCTATTCCTACTTGTGACCCGTTGTGACTGTCATAAGACTATTTTTAAGTCGAAAAGTCACAACTTTCCATGCCAAACAACAATAAAATTTAAATAATTCAACTTTTGTTTGTCTATGTTATATTTGTGTCGAAGTTTAAAAGCAAATATTTGAATAAACATAATTTATTGTGACTTTGCAACAACAAGCACAAGGGGAATGCAGTCACAACTAAGGATCACAGACTTTTCGTAGGAACAGACACGTATGTATATCTAGTTTCTAACTTAGTTGTAAATTGGCTCTTTTTAAAAACATACCGATTTGCACCGATCCCCACAATAGCGGTATGATTCGATTGTGTACCCCAGGTAGTTACAATAACAAACTTTTGATTTGATTATTAAAATTGCTTTATTATCTTAAACCGGAAAAATAGGACTTACAAATTTAAAAGGTATATTACCACATATTTTTTGATTTTTTGTATGTTGGCGAGTAAGCTTACTTGTGTGCAGCAGGTCAATTATGTTTTTATCTATTAAAACACCTGTAATCCGAGGTGTTCCTCAAGGATCGATAGTAGGCCCACTTCTTTTCTCATTATACGCAAATGATCTTCCAAACAAACTAGAAAACTGCAAGGCTAGAATGTATGCTGATGATGTCCAACTTTACATAAGTTGTAAAGTTACAGCGATTGAAGAATGCGTCAGAACCCTGAACCAGGAGTTGCATCGAATTTATGAGTGGGCTACCGCTAATGGTCTTGGAATAAATCCTAGCAAGTCCAAATGCCTTATTATTAAAAAAAGATTACTAAAATTTGATCATGTACCTACTATAACTCTTGAAAATCAATCCATAGAAATCGTTGAGTATGCTAAAAATCTTGGTATTTACTTCAATAATACTCTCACTTGGTCGAACCATATTAATTATGCTTGCGGTAGATCATTCTCAATGTTAAGAAATCTTTGGCAAACTCAGTATTGTACTCCAACTAAGATTAGAATCCTTCTTGCCAAAACTTATTTGATGCCGATCTTATTATATTGTATCGAACTTTTTGCCAGCTGTGACAACGAAAGCAAAAGAAAACTGAACGTAGCTTTTAATAGTATTGTCCGCTATGTATATGGCCTGAAAAGATTTGATCATATTTCATCGTTTGCAAATCTACTTTATGGCATTAGTTTTGATGATTATGTTAAAACAAGGATTTTAATTTTTATGCATAAAATAATATATACCCGCCAACCTGAACATCTACATTTGCGATTAAAATTCTCAACACTTGATAGAGGCAAAAGACTATTAACTTTTAATCATCGTACTCAGATTTTGAAATACCAATTCTATATTAATGCAATAGGTCTCTGGAACAGAATTCCACATAGCACTCAAATTATTAGTAACGCACAACAATTCAGAAAAAACATTATTAGTTATTTCTCTAATTGAATAATATACACTCAAAAAAGTTTGACAGTGTAGTAATCCATAGTTATTGTTTTAATTGTATATATAGTTGTTTTTTATATAAAAATACAAAACAACTATTATGAGAGTTAATTAACTGAAAATAGCAGTACTTTTTGCCTGTTTTGTCAATTATTTAAAAATATTTTTAGCAAACTTAACTGACAATTTTACATTCTTAGTAATTTTCGATGCATTTGTTAGTTATATTTTTTTTTTTTTCTTTCAGCAATTAAAAATAACTACTTTTTTTTTTGTTGTTATTTTATTTTGTCGCCTTTTGTTTTACCTGCTATTTCCAATAGGTTTCTACCGGTGAACTTTTTTGAGTGTGTGTTTTGATTCTAATGTTTGATTCGAATTTTTAATTTTGAATTTTTATTTGTTAATAATTTTGAATTATTTTTATGTTACATTAAATTCTAAAATTGTTTAGTTTACAGTAATTTTAAAATTGTTTCGTACAAAAATATTTATCTATTCTATGTCATTAATGTAATTGTAATTATATTTATAAGTATTTACTAAATTATTGTTTTTACGCATACTCAGTTCCATACTGTAATATAAGACTTAAGTCTTGTGTATGGAATGACAAATAAATAAAATAAATAAAAAAATAAATAAAAAATATTACATGTCGATATAACTCAAATGGTAGAGCTATTGACTGGCAATCTGTAGACCCAGGTTCGATTCCCGCACCAGTAAATTTTATTAAAAAAAAAATACAATAAAAAATATTTTTTTTTTATATAATCTATTTTTAGACTCATTATTTTTGTCAGTACTGGTAAGCACATAGGTAACGATATATACACACCAGCATACGAAAAATCTAAAAATATGTCATTACCAGGCCAAGTTTTTTTTGCCATTTTTTCACTTATTTTGTAAAAATGACATTTTTACAAATCCTTGCCAAAAAGCCATTTTGTCTATTTTTTTTAAACTTTTCATTAAAAAAATGCTATAAATTTGAGTAAAAACTCAATCTTTGTAAATAATTTTTGGAAAAAATTTACAAAAAGATATTTTTGTTAATATTTAATAAAGTTCCAGATTTTTTTAAAATCATACTATACTGCGAATGCACTTTAGTAGTTCAACGGTAAATTCTTTCATATTGCATTTTTGTTAAAAACATTCAGAAAAACACTAAATCAACTATTATACTATAGAATTTTTGGAATAAGCGTGCCATTTTGCGTTTTTTGTGCTAATTTCAATATTTTTTCGAGCCATTTTGCCTGCCAATTTTAACTTTTTTTATGCCATTTTAAACTTGCCCTGGTCCGTACCTATGTGTGAAAACACATCAACTCAACATACCATTCGGATTTACTATCTTCGATTTGAATGAAATTCGCCATAACTGTGGTACACTACAAGAGATCAACGATGCATAAATTTTGGCTTCCGGACCTTTTCGGTTTCCGAAATATGACGTCACGAAAATTGGAAAAACGGCATAATTTGATTAAAGTATGACAATAACTTAAAAACTATTCAAGGTACAAAATGTTTTGGTATTATTTATTAAGTAAGAATGTACCCTTTAAAATGGTATGCATATCGATTTTCATGGAAGGGTCAAAGGTCATTTCTTGGGGCCTTGAGTTCAAATTCCCATTGCTCGAAATGCGCATTTTTTAAAATTCTTAAAAAATTATATGCTTATTGTTAAGCTCTCTTATACATTTGTGTGAAAAATTTAGGATGGTATCTCGATTTTTCTCTGAGTTATAGCCAAAAGCGTGTCCCTAAGTATCATTTGTTGCCCCAGTGTATGTACCTTAGGGTGAACCTTACTTTTCAACTTGCGATTTAAGGCCATTCGTTAGTTAGCTTTTAACCAGACTGGTGTAGGGTATTATATAGTCGGCATGCCCGACTTTAACTTTTTTACTCGTTTTTTAATTAATTTATAATAATACCAAAAAATGTGGTATATGCTATTATGGTATATATCAGCGGTTCCCACTAAGTTTTGTTTCACGGACCCCTTGAGACATTTCTACTAGCTTACGGACCCCCAAACGAGGGTTGAGCGAGAGGTACTTTATAAATTATGGGGCCAAAATTAATAAAAGCACCTGCTTATTTTAAATGATGGCCAATTTTAAGCAGGAATAAGGAAAAAAACATTTTCCAAATCAATAGCCGTTTTTTCCAATCACTTGGATTTAATAAATCCAAAAAGTATTTCTAAAAGTGCTCAACAGATGGGGTTAGATTCTCCCTATTTTAAAAAGAATTTTCTGTCCGACACTTCTTTCACCCTAATTTTAAATAACGAATTCGATGATGACGGATTTTACTTTAACTTTTAATTTTTAATTATATTTTGTATAAAACAGCGATAAACAGTCTGCCTTTTCAGTTTTATCACTTCAATTTATATTTTTACACAATTGAAAAATTCCATTGCAATATTTAATATTCACTAATTGGATTTAATTAAATTACTTACTGTAGAGTGAAAAATTGCCATTTCTATTTGAGCTATTTCTCCATGTCCAAGATCGAAAATATGTATTTACTGGGGTGTAGTTTTTTTTTCTAAACATATTTCATAAAAAAAAAAATTAATAAAAACCTTTTATTTGTTAGTTTTTCAATTTTTTTGTTTCTCTTTTAATTTTCGTTCGTATTTTTTTCTGTCATTAAATTAATAGGCTGTTTCATATATTTGTGCTTTTGTTATGGATTTATTAAATCCAGCTTTTTTTTTGGATTTAATAAATCCACTTTTTGTATGAAAAATTCTAAATCCAGGTAATTAAAAAAAACGCTAAATATTTTATTAAATAATTTAAAAATTATAAAAAAAAATTGTATTTTTTAAATAACTTGTTTTATGTTTTTTGTCGGATCTCTTCGCGGACCCCCTGGAATTCTGCTACGGACCCCTGGGGGTCCGCGGATACCCATTTGGGAACCGTTGGTATATATGTATGTACAGGTATTAATTCACAAAAATCCATACCTATGACAATGTTTTTGGCTATAACTCAGAAACGAATCGAGATACCATATATTTTTTAAGAATTTAAAAAAATGCGCATTTCGAGAAATGGGAATTTGAACTGAAGACCCCAAGAAATGACCTTTAAAAAAATCGATATGCATACCATTTTATATTTTTTTTTTGGCTATAACTCAGAGAAAAATCGAGATACCATCCTAAATTTTTCACACAAATGTATAAGAGAGCTTAACAATAAGCATATATTTTTTTAAGAATTTTAAAAAATGCGCATTTCGAGCAATGGGAATTTGAACTCAAGACCCCAAGAAATGACCTTTAAAAAAATCGATATGCATACCATTTTAAAGGATACATTTTTACCTAATAAATAATACCAAAACAAATTTTATACCTTTTTTTAAGTTATTGTCGATTTTGTAATCATACTTTAGTCAAATTTTGCCGTTTGTTCCAATTTTCGTGACGTCATATTTCAGAAACCAAGAGAGTCTTGGCTCTGAAATTTATGCTTTAATGAGCTGTTATCATGTACGATAGTTGGGGCAAATTTCATTGAAATCAGAGATGGTGAATCCGAAAATGCCACTTTTTACTTTTGAATTGAGAAGTTTTCACCCCTATATGCTTACCAGTACTGACAAAAAGAATGAGTATATTAATAGAGTTTCAAAAAAATAAGTTTTATAAAAAAAAATATTTTTTTATTGTAAATTTTTTTTAAATAAAATTTTCTAGTGCGGGAATCGAACCTAGGACTCCAGGTTGCCAGTCAATAGCTCTACCATCTGAGCTATATCGACATATAATGTTTGATAGATAAAAACGTAATTGACCTGCTGCTCACAAGTTAGCTTACTCGCCAACATACAAAAAATCTAAAAATATGTGGTTATATATGTATATCCTTACCAGTGTTGAAAAAATATTGAGTCTAATACCTCATTCATACTGAACCCAAAACTAGTAGTTTTCAAATTAATTTAGTTCTCGATTGTCAAATCCCATACAAATTTCAAATCGAAAACTTAAAAAAAACGAAAACTTCTAGTTTTGGGTTCAGAATGAATGAGGCTTAAAAATAGATTAAAAAAAATTTCAAAAAAAATTTAGAAAATTACTTTCTATTTAAAATAATGATAAAAATAAGTCATTATCAGGAGCTCATTATTATATGTTTTAAAATAGTGACGCAGAAATTTGTCCAATTTTTATATAATATCAGGCTCAAAAATTATATTTTGCTAAAAAACGTAAAAATGGCTAAAAATAGCCAAACAGTTTCTAAAAATGGCTAAAATAATGGCTAATGGCTAAATCCAATTTTTTTCTGGGTAAGCGTGTTCAAAAATGGCTAAATTAGCAACACTGGTCAGAACTAATAACGAATTTTTCTAAAATTGTATTTAAGTAGGAAATTTTTAGACAAAAAATTTTTATTTCTGACAATAAAACTGGCCCTAAGAGCCCAAAAAGCATAAAGGAAATAAATTTGCTAAATGCTCTCCCTATCCGGATTTCATTATTGCCTAAGGAAATCGTTACTTAGGGTTTAATTACAAACTCAATGAGAATTTCTCGTTATCGTCTAGGAGCATTATTCAATATTTAAAATATCAAAGAAAACACAAAAAACAATACATAATTTTTGTCTCAATTTGCTTTGTCGACTTCCAAAATACTACTTTGTTGTTTTGACATATCTAACAATTTATTCATATCAATTTGTGTATAACCACCCTGCGAGAAATGGATCAGTCACAGAACTGATCCAGTGACTGGAACTTTGAGGGAGTTACCGGTCCTCGATTCGGGTTTTTTATATGAAAATAACCCACAACTTCAACATGGCCTTGTCATAGGATGTGGCAGTTTTCACCTTTTGAGCTACTTGTGACTTGTCGGGAAAGTTTGTACTGCTGGACCTATGGGACCTTTAAGTGTACCGATTTACTCAGAATCACATTCTGAATCGATTTAGCGACGTCCGTCCGTCTGCCTGTCCGTGGATCCTTGTGCGCACGCAACAAGTCGTATATACATACACTCAGAAAAGTTCTGCAGTTACTGCATGACAGTTATTTGTATAGTAATGCAATTATAGTTATTTTAACTGCAATTGCAATTATTTTACTTGGGGAAGAAAATTTCAACGTTTTTGACAGTTATTTTTTTAAATAACCCACCAAAACTACTGCATTTTAGTTACAGTTACTTTATGCAATTCTTTTGGATTTTCTAACAAATACATTTATTTTTAGGTGTGTGCGTGTTCGCCTCGTTCAAATATTCCACACATACAAAATATGTTGAGCACATACACAAAAACTATATAGTTTAGAAATTTCTAGTGGAAGAATATGAGAAAAATGTTTTTTCTCTTGTGTCCTTAGTCAAAGAAAGGACGCTGAAGAAAGCAAACTGAAAATTTCCCAGTAAGAAATTTGATTGAATAAAGAAAATAGGAAAGTTTATAATAGAAAAATATATTTATTTACGTAAATATAAAACTTCTTTCCTTTCAGAAGCCAAACAAATATTTTATCCCCCGCGTGCAGAAATTAACAACAATGTATGTATTAGAAGTGAAAAATAAAAAAAAATTATATTGTAACATGTAGTTAAGAATAAAAGGAAGTGAAGAGTCCCGACTAAAAAAGTTTTCATATAATCTTATATGATTTGATATAATTATAAATGTTTATATGCGTGGCTTTATATAACCGTATTGACACTTTGGTTTTATAAATATGTTTGACATGACGTTATATATAATCATATGCGATTTGCTCTCCAGCCATATATTAAGTGATCTGCGATATAGTTTATACATAATTATATATAATGGCGTATAAGCTTCTGTAAACAATCTTATATCAAAATATAAAACAAAGTTAATAGAAAATTGTATTAATTTTATATATAATTATATCTGATATGATATCTAATTATACAAAATTTTATAAAGTTTAATTGCACTATAAAAATTAAGAAAAAAAAAATTCAGATATTGTGGATCAGGTTTTGAATATTTGAATTTAACATCTATTTTTCAAATATTTGGCAAAATATACTCTTTAATAAAATAAAAATAATTTTAAAGAAATAAGGAAAAAAAATTTTACATTGTGGAATTAAAGGTCGAAAGAATTATTTTGAAGTTTAAAAATAAAAATTAGACAAACATATGTTGAAATAACTATGGTTTAAGTTCAGTTACTATTTCCGTGAAAAAAAAAATTAATTGTGAAAGTTAATTTTTTTTATTTTATAAGAAAGACACACATTTTATAAGAAAGACCAAAACACTAACCTAACCACTAACGGACAAATTTTTGTAATGATGAGTTAAACTGAAAATTAATTTGGCAGCTATTTCCAAGTTTATTAGCAAAAATTTTTTTAAACAACTTTTTCCCGTTTTGAATTTTGGTGTTAACAACAAAACCACATTTCAAAGAAGGATTTCAATTACAAACTGCGTTATTCTAAGTTTAACGACAATCTGCGTTCTAAAAACGGCCCAAATCGCATTCAATCCTCATTTCAAACATCTTTCCATCAATAAAATTTTTTTGTATTTCATCAAAATATCAAAGATCGACCAATACCCACTATGTTAGCCAAACTGTTCTGTCGGGCATTAGTATTTAATATGAATGAAAATAAGTGATCTCAACAGTATTTACTAAAATTTTATTTGAAAATCTTCATTAAATTATATGTATTTATATATAGTTTGATGCAGTTAGATAGACCCATTTTTCGGATCAAATTGTATCAGGTTAGATAACACGCTTATCTCGCTTGATGTAATTATGTATTCCAATATTCGAATCAAATTAGATATTGACGTATATATGGGTTTATATATGGTGATATATGATTATATATTATCTTTTTTAGTCGGGGTGTTAACAAAAGTTAGTTCTTATTAAATCAACAATTCGTGTTAGTAAGTTTAACTAACAAAAACAATAGTTTTTACAGTATTACAATAATTTTTATATCTGTTGTTTTAACTACATTTGTAGTTGTTTGTACAGTTTTACAATAATTTGCATGTACCCGCAAAATACTAGCGTGTGTGATATTATATAATCATGTTTGTTGAACACGATTTCCTACAGAAAAATATAGTTTTCATTAGCTTAGCTTAAATCAGGCGCTTAATTTTTTATATAAATTACCTAAAAATATAACTTTTTATTGGTACATTCAAAATTCCTTTGTACATTCCCAGCAAAACCTTCTATTACCAGGTAAAGGGAAATGTAATAAGAGACCAAAAATTGTAACTACTTACACTTTGGTCGCATAACACATTATTTTAACATGGGAGTGTCATTGGGGGTAAATGGTTGCCTAAATCATACCGGTATAGGCTAATATAAGTGATTACGAAGGAACTACTGAAATCAGTTGTTACTTGTAATATTAAATTCACTAGTTAGCTAAAATAAGTACACACTTTTATAGAGTGAAGTTAGTCATTACACATTAGTACATATTTCATTGGTTACATATAGGGAATAAAATAAGACGTTACCAGTAATGACTTTGTTTAAAAGTACACCGATCCGAACAATGTAATTAGATACTAAATTTTTATTAAATTGTGCTTTCACATAATAAGTAGTCATATAATGCAATACTAATAACTTATTATTTTTACCCCTATTAATAAGTTATTATAAAACACAATATCGGTAATATATTATTTTAAAGGCTCCAAATAAGTAGTGATATATCTCCATATCGGTGACTCATTATTTCATACCACCCACATAAGTATTGATGTATCACAATATTAGTAACGTATTACTTTATGTTTCTAAGTAAAACCAAGGGTAAAGGGGTACCCATTGCCAGGCAATGCGTGAAAAAGGTCAAACCCATTACCAAGGTTTTGCTGGGTTATGTTAAATCACTTTCTTTTCCTACCTATTTAAAAAATTGCCAATCCCAGCCAGCAATTTCGGAGCGCTCATAAATAAGATTTTTAAATGGCTCATAAAAATGATTATTGTTTTTTTGAAAACACTTCTTTTTTTGGTAGAAAATATGAACCCTCAGAAAAGAATCCAAAAAATTGTCCCTACAATCTAAAAAGCTGTCTCGAAACGAGGGTTCATTTTTCGGACTCAAAGAAGATTCCAAAATTATTTAAATTTATGAAGAAAATTTAGATCTTTTTTCTGAGTCATTTCTGAGTACACAGGGGGCTCTTTTGGACGGACCACTTTCATAGGAAAAAGTGAAAAAATATTTATGTTTTTGGAGCTCATTTCTGAGTCATTAATGATCATCTTTGTTTGCTGGGATATTTAATAATATGGGAAAATGTTTTTTTCGAATTTTATATACCCAGCAAAAAAAGAGGTGCCGAGGCAGTAGAAAAAGCACTACAATTAATGATCTAGATGTACTTCTTTTTTAACATAAACACTAATGATTTTAACATTGAGTTGTCATAGGAGAGGAGTACTCCCACTTCAACATTTTTTCAGTACTTTTTGAACGAGTGCAAAGGATGTTCTTTTTCACCAATTAAAAGTTAAAAAAAGCCTTCTCATTGAGTTTGTAATTTAACTTAACAAATATTTCCAGAAGTTCTAAAAACATCGTCCCCTGACGAGTTCCTTAGGCAAGAATGAAATCCGGATAGGGACATGCCTCCAACAGATTATTTTTCACAATTTGTAAAATACGTTTGGGATTTTAGCATATTTAGTTCCTTTAATGCAATTAATGTATGTCCCGATAAAAATAAAAAAAATTACATTTTTTTATTTTACAAAAGTTTTTTCATTGCCGCCATCGGGTATCGAACTTGCGACCTCACGATTACTAGCCTAGCACTCTACCGCTGAGCTATTCTTTGATATGAATGTTGACTGGCATAAAAACACCACTTTGTTACTGCGAGATATTGTTCCTTACTCTCTTCAATAAAAGTACTTATTAAACAAGTGTAAAAGGTGCACTCCAATTGAATATTGTTTTCAGTTCTATTTTTTCAGGTGCATAAAAAGCAATTTCTCACCATTTTTTTTATATATACATATTTTTAAAAATTAAAAAATATTGAATTAAAACAAATTAATTATAAATATTTAATAATAGAATAAAAGAAAAATTAAAAAATAAATTCAAAAAATATTGGTCCCGCCGGGAATCGAACCCGGGACCCTCTGTTTGGAAATGCCCAATGATACCAAAATCAATTTTTGCGATCACTTTTAGAGCAATTCTTCTTAAGAAGCAATACTTAAGTGATTTTTGGATGTTGTTCAGAAGTAATTCTAAAAAAGCAGTAAAAATACACTAACGGATACTTGTGAAGCATTGAAAGAAGTAGTTTGTAAAGCATTATCTGGAATTTTTTTTGCTGGTCAATTATTCCATACAAATTTAAGCATTTATAAAATATTAAGCAGGTATAGATTTAGCTTCTTAAAAATTATGTAGTTATTAAAATGCTGCCAAGTCTTGAAAATTCTTGGATTCTCTCTTTTAAATGTAAACAAAAATATCTGTCATAGAATATTTTGAAATTTTAGTATATGTTTGTTTTTTGTCGAATTTTCAGTGTTGCCACTTTTTGAATAATTGTTCAAAAACGGGACTGTTTACACATTTGTTGGATATTTTTTGAATAATGACATTTTTGTGTAGTTTTTGTGTAATTTCACTTTTTATAGAAATTCCCGTATATTTTTAAAAGTCACGGAGCTTTTTAATAAATTAATAAAAATTAGTCGATATTTAGACGAAACGAGTTTGTCAGTGAAACATTTACCACAAATCTCCATTTTCTGGTGAATTACTTTTGTAAATTTTTTCAACACTAAACCTAATTTAGAAGAATTGTGCTATGTATTTTTTTGTTTTGTTTAAAGCACCGCCTTTTGTTTATTTTTAGTGAAAATAATTGTCAAGCTTCTTTTAAAAATTCTCTTGGTTTGCAAGAACATTTAAAAATTCAGCGAGAGAGTGGGAAAGTTTGACATCGTTATGATTGTGACTTTCTAATGTCTGAAAATTTTTTTGCAGTAGTTATTATTATACTGGGCTTTGACCAGACAAAAATTTTGTTAACGCAGCAAGGTGGAGCAGAATCATAATATTTTAGAATTCAGATTTCAACAGAAAAATTTCATAATTTTGAAAAAAAAATGTTATATTTTTATTTTTTAAAAGAAAATTGGTTGATACACATACAAGAAATTTCATGTTAAGGTCTGCCTTGCTACCATTAACATAAAAATTAAAGAAAACAGGCAAAATTTTATAAATACGGAATTTTTAAAATTTTCCCTGTCTTGCCGACATTTAGAGCTAGGGTTGAACAGGGCTTATGCCATCACATTACGGACGCCTTGGAGGATCTACTCCAGCTTTTTTTTAAATTCCAGATTTGTACTCAGAGAAAAATTGGTTTAATTTAAATAGAAACGGTTAAATTTTATGGAGTATGGGAGAGAATAATTAGCAAGTAATATTTTTGCATGCAATGCATCTGAATGTAGCCTTTCTGAAAAACATACTTTGTTCTGAAATAAACTTTTAATATGAATAAAATACCATTTTTTTGATATTCAAATTTCAAAAGCACGCTATTTTAATCCTGAAAAAGATATTGCATTGAAATTCCCTTTAGTTAATAGAATAATTTGTTATATTTTCTGAAAATTGGCCTGGATATGCTTTTGTAGAAGGCAAAAACACTTTGTAGATGATAGAAATGTTACGTCTTTAAAAATCGGTTTGTAAAATAGAAAAATGGCAAAACTTTGGATTCGAATGGCATAGCTCCCGCAGTTTCGGCCATCCAAAACTTACAGTGTGAAATTTCATATCAGTCGGTAAGAAATGTCGAAATTCTTCCCAAAAGTTTTGTATTCTTCTCCACTGTGCCCAGGAGTGTTTATTTTGAAATAATATGAAAAATATATTTTTTGTGTAATTTTATACGGGTTTGAATAATTTTTGACCTACAGCTGTGTAATTTTTTGTTTTACTGGTGGCAACACTGCGAATTTTATATCTATATCTATAACTACTTGTAAAAAAACGACTACCCGTACTTGCCTGACTTTTATTTTATTTTTTGTAAACAAATAAAATTTAAACATTTTGAGGCGCCTTTGTACAAAAGCGTGTTTTGTAATCGGAAGAGCCAGAAGTTACTTCTATACATGAGCAATTTATTTCTCAATTTGAAGTCCTTCATCTTTCAACACCTTTCACTTCTTATTTATTCCCTTTTAAAAGGAAGCAACAGGTTGATATCAGTGCAAAGGTAATGAAATCATTGTTGCCATTTTACCATATTTTCTTCTAGATTTAGAAGATTGCGTTCGGAAATTGCATATTTTTTTTAGAAAAATATGCTAAATGGTTTTTAGCATATTTCGTTTTAAAAACGCAGATTTTAAGCATATTTACGTATCTACGTGACAGCTGATATTGCATGATATGTTTACTAATCAAAATTGCAAAAAGGCATACAGTCAGTGTGTTCGTTTACTCGAATTTCATACTACTTTTACTACAATTGGAAAGTTTTGTTTACTTTTGGTATTGAATTTTTCCAGCTGTAGTAAAAGTAGTAACTTGTAGTAAGTAAACGAACAGGGTTAGTGTGTTCGTTTAATCGGAATTCTTACTACTTTTACTACAATTGGAAAGTTTTGTTTACTTTTTGTATTGAATTTTTCCAGCTCTAGTAAAAGTAGTAACTTGTAATAAGTAAACGAACACGCCTATAGTACAAACAATATTAAGTGATAAAATTTAAAAATTGTTTAAAACTAATAATGAATAACAATGAAAATTAAAAGTTATTGTTAAAAACATATTATCCGTTTTTGTTTATCTTTAACCGCAAAATTTTTTGCCCCGTCCCGTTACGTTAGGCTACGTTACGCCTATGTATAGGTAACGAGCCCTTTACGCAATGTGGGAAGCACAGAAATGTTTTTTTTTAAAAAATATTAGAAAAAATAATGAATTAAACACATGTTTTTTTAATTTACTAATATTGTAAACAAATAATTTATTAACTTTGTAAATATATAAAGATGACTACCCAAGCCAGCAAATTCGGAGCGCTCATAAAGAAGATTTTTAAATGGCTCACAGAAATGATTATTGTTTTTTTTAAAACATTTTTTTTTGGTAGAAAATATGAACCCTCAGAAAACAATCCAAAAAGTTGTCTCTACAATCTAAAAAGCTGTCTCAAAACGAGAGTTCATTATTCGGACTCAAAGAAGATTCCAAAATTATTTAAATTTATGAAGAAAATTTCGATTTTATACGTTCTTTTTTCTGAGTCATTTCTGAGTACACAGGGGGCTCTTTTGGACGGACCACTTTCATAGGAAAAAGTGGAAAAATGTTTATGTTTTTGGAGCTCATTTCTGAGTCATTAATGATCATCTTTGTTTGCTGGGTAATTAAATTTTTTTCTGATGATAATTGCTAACTGAAGTATTCGTGAATTTTGTACGTCTTACTCAACAGAATAGGGTTTTGATTAAAATGCTAATAAATCCTAAATGCAGATACTTATGCCACCGATTTTTTGTTAACAGTTAGAAAGCTGCCCACAGTATTTGATTCATTCGCTTTTTTAAACAAAATAAAATTTTTCATACCGAATTTGAACTTATTTCAGCTGGACGTATATATACGTCTTACGCAGCTGAAGGGTTAAAATGAGCTCTGCGGTTTGGTTTGGTGGGGTGCATTCGAGAGGTAAATTTTTGATGATTGGCGCATAGATCTGCCTCAATTTGAGCGATGTCACGGATTAAATATATCGACTTTGAAGGTACCAGTTCTTTATGGCTTATTGTCGCAAATTGTGCATTTTTGCATCAGCTGTGCAGCGGCGCCCTTTTGGAACCACGTGCCGTTCACATCCATAGCATACAATTTTGGTTAAAATAAATTGGTTGCAGTCCCTATTGGAAAATCCTTTAGAAAACCCTTTAATGTGCAAATTCATTTTAATAAGCCTTTCTATTTTTAAATCTTCTTTGTTAGACGGCTCTAGTATCAATTTATATTTCTCACTCTATAAGTACTTGAAATTGTAATCATGTCTGGGTGTTTGTGGGCTTTCTGTTTGTAGGAATGTTTCTGTATACTCTTTACCCATCCATATGTACATCACATCTCTCTATACAAGTTGTTTGTTTCCATCTAAGGATATTATCATGTTTGCTGTTCTAATTTTTTCCATAGATTTTTTTATATTTAGTTTTCTTAAGTTTGTTGTTCGTAAATGTTCCCAGCAAAATTGTCGGATGCAAAGAACTGGTTGTAGGACAACTTGTACTTGCATGCAACCTGTTTCAATTGTGTTCTATCATCGGTGAATTTTGTTTGAGTTTGTCCCAAATGCAACAGATTCTGTTCCCCCAAACTAGAACAGGTTGCAACCAGTTCAAAAAAATGTTGCTGGGTTGTTTGTTATCTTCTTTTTGCTCTTATTTTTAGTTTGTTTTTAGTTTGTTTTTATGGGTAATAATATTATTAAAATTGTACAATTTGTGGTTTTTAAATCGTCATATGGTTGTTATTGTTTCATCTTTTATATATTTTTTGTGGTATTTCGTTTAAAAAGTTATAAAATAATTTAAGTGAATTTATGTTTAAAGATTTAATTATATTTTATGGGACTTACTTAATCCCAGCAAAATTGTCGGATGCAAAGAACCAGTTGTAGAACAACTTGTACTTGCATGCAACCTGTTCTAATTTGTGTTCCATCATCGGTGATTTTTGTTTGAGTTGGTCCCAAAAGAAACAGGTTCTTTTCCTCCAAACTAGAACAGGTTGCTTTGGAACTGGTTCTGCGACAGTGATACCTTACATTTTGACTCCCAGGAATCAGTTCTAGAATCTGTACCATGGAACCGGTGGTAAAAAGACCTGTTCTAGAACAGGTTCAGAGGTAACCAGTTCAAAAAATTTTGCTGGGATGTTGTAAATGATGCGGTGTAGTTGGCTTACAATTAGTCAAGGATTAATATTCAGTGTGTTCGTTTACTCGAAATTCTTACTACTTTTACTATAATTGGAAAGTTTTGTTTACTTTTTGTATTGCATTTTTCCAGCTGTAGTAAAAGTAGTAACTTCCCAGTGTAGAAACGGTAATGATATATCATTATTTTTTGGACTACCAGTAATGATACCCACTTACCTTCTGCATTATTTTAAAACATATAATAATGAGTTACTGATAATGACTTATTTTTATCTTTATTTCAAATATAAAATATTTTTCTAGATTTCTTTGAAGATTTTTTGAAATCTATTTTTATACTCAATATTTTAAGGATATATGTAACCAAATATTTTTTGATTTTTTGTATGCTGGCGAGTAAGCTTACTTGTGTGCAGCAGGTCAATTATGTTTTTATC
Organism: Leucophora obtusa; assembly: GCA_949987735.1. Lineage (NCBI taxonomy): Eukaryota > Metazoa > Arthropoda > Insecta > Diptera > Anthomyiidae > Leucophora > Leucophora obtusa. The sequence goes on along the minus strand of OX465297.1, from coordinate 91,331,853 downwards.
TATTAAATATTATATGTCGATATAGCTCAGATGATAGATCTATTGACTGGCAATCTGTAGAGCCAGGTTCAATTCCCGCACCAGCAAATTTTATTTAAAAAAAAATACAATAACAAATATTTTTTTTAATATAATTTATTTTTTTGAAAATCTATTTTTAGACTCATTATTTTTGTCAGTACTGGTAAGCACATAGGTAACGATATATTTTTTGATTTTTCGTATGCTGGTGTGTAACCATAACTCATTATTTTTCGCGACATCGCCATATAAAGGTAATAAGAAATGTAATAACAAAAGTAACTAGTTACCATTACCAAGTATGTAGTTACATAACCACATATCTGGTAATGATTTTCTACACTGGGTTGTAGTTAGTAAACGAACACTTATTTACACACGGATGTCATAAAATACAAAAAGAGAGAATTGGAAATAAATATAAAAATTATTTAGAGATTTTTTACTGACTTTTTGGATTGCAAAGATACTGAACACAAAAAGTAAGTTTACAAAGACAACAATAGCTGTGTTTTTGCGTTAACTGTATCCATGAACTCATAAAAGAACTCAAAGTATACGTTTTAGGCAAAAACATACACTTAGAGAATTATATGCATACTATTAATGAATTTTTGCACAAGTTTCAATGGAACTCGTCCATTGAAACTTTGCATTGAATTAATGGAGTTTTTCATAAAATGTTGTAAAGAAATTCATGTGAATTATTAAAAATTTCATACACTCAATGAAAAAGTTTCATTAAAACTGGATTCATAAAATATATGAAGCTTTTTCATTAAATTTAAGAAATTTTTAATTTTCTTTGTGAAAAAACTTCATATCTTACTGAAAAATTTCATTAAAACTCATCCAGCAAAATTCTCTCTATGTACACTAGACTGTACCACCTTACAGGAAAAAAAGTACGCGGTACACCTTTTTTTATTTTTGCAAGGCACTTTCTAAAAAATATTTTTTCCGTACGTAGGGGTCGCCTTTTTAATTTTTCGTTATATCTTCGGCATTTACCCAGTGTAGAAAATCATTACCAGATATGTGGTTATGTAACTACCCTACGGGGAAAGGGACCGGTCCCAGATGACACGCTGGATAGGTCCCAAGAGGGCGGAGACCGGTCGCTGATCGGTCTTTTTGTTTGAAAGAGACATATCACTTTAACATGGCGTTGTCATTGGAAATGACCAATTGCCACAGTTTAGACACATTGTGGCAGTAAGGTGGTGTGTCTAAAAATAGCTTTCCAATTAAACTAATAAAAAATTAAGAATAAAAATAATCTACTTGGGACTGAAGTAAGGCTCGATAACACAACCTTCTGCTTGTAAGGCAAACGCTCTACCGTCTGAGCTAATGCTGCTTATGCGTGATGGCTGGCTGATGGTTAAGTTATATGTTTTTCGTTTCTGTTCAAATAAAAAAGAGAAAGAAAAAACAAACACACACACACAGCCAATAAAATAACATGGAAAAAAAATAGAAAGAAAACAACTTTAACACACACACAAATATGGTGGAAGTGCCTTGAGTATGCACCCGATTGACCGGTCATGGGATAGGTCCCTTAATGGCAGTTGACTTGTTTTTTGCGTTGGCCATAATTAAATTAAAAAATCAATTAAAAATTAGAAAATTACATCAAAACCTTTGATAATTGAAATAAAAATTTTAAAAATTCCCCTTAAGTTACAAAGAAAAGTTAAATGAAATACCAATTGTTAAAACTAAAACAGCTTTAACATTAAAAAAAAACGCTGAAAACACAAAACCTAAAATTTCTTAGCAAAACATTATAGAAATTTAAAATAAGAGCTAAAATAAGCAAATCGTGAAAAAATAAAGTTAAAAATAAATAAAAGAGTAAAATAAATAAAAAAAATTTTTAAATATATGCCGCGAATTTTGTTTTTATTTCGGTATCAGTCAAGTGTTTTTTAAAAGCAACAGTGAAAATAACGGATCAGAAAATACTTAAAAAATTAATTCATTTTCTTTTGTTCATATTTGTACTAATTTAGTAATATGCCTTCTGTTGACCGGTCACGGGATAGGTCCCTGGAGGGCAATTGACTCCTCATTCCCCGTAGGGTACATACTTGGTAATGGTAACTAATTACTTTTGTTATTACATTTCTTATTACCTTTATATGGCGATGTCGCGAAAAATAATGAGTTGTCGTTACACACCAGCATACGAAAAATCAAAAAATATATCGTTACCTATGTGCTTACCAGTACTGACAAAAATAATGAGTCTAAAAATAGATTTTCTACAAAATAAATTATATAAAAAAAAATATTTTTTATTGTATTTTTTTTTTTAAATAAAATTTGCTGGTGCGGGAATCGAACCTGGGTCTACAGATTCCCAGTCAACAGCTCTACCATCTGAGCTATATCGACATGTAATATTTAATAGATAAAAACACAATTGACCTGCTGCACACAAGTAAGCTTACTCGCCAACATACAAAGTATCAAAAAATATGTGGTTACATATATCCTTACCAGTGTTTAAAAAATATTGAGTCTAAAAATAGATTTCAAACAATTTTCAAAAAAATCTAGGAAATTATTTTCTATTTGAAATAATGATAAAAATAAGACATTATTAGTAACTCATTATTATATGTTTTAAAATAATACAGAAGGTAAGTAGGTGTCATTACTGGTAGCCCAAAAAATAATTATATGTCATTACCGTTTCTACACTGGGTACAGTCGGATCTTAAAGTGTGGTATGTAGATATTTTTACCTCGAGGAGACCAATGTCCAATGAAAAATCCAATAAAAAAAGTTAGGAAAGTGACCCCTACGATCCACAGTGGGAGATTTTGGAAAAAAATTTAAATGATTATTGATTTTATAAACGGTTTGTCAGGTGGTAATTAAGGACTTATATTTGTGTTTAAGTTTTGTACTGTCTATAGACCTATCAGGAGGAACGCCATAGGTCCCCAAAGTCGGGCACCTCGGGTATTACAAAAACGAGTAAAAAGGTTAAAGTCGGGCATGCCGACTATATAATATCCTACACCAGTCTGACTTAAAGCCAACTAATGTTTGGATCCGAAATTTGAATGGGTTAAAACGGACTTGTGTGAAAATTTTCTATAAAATCATAAAAGAGAAAATCGAAAATATAGCCCATATGGGCGATAGGTCCAAATATGGACCGATCCTAACTAGAATCAATAGGCTTTTTCCTTGGCACCATGTAAGTCAGCAAACCAAATTTCATTGAAATATCTTGGTATTTGCGACCTGCAGCGTGTAAAAAAGAAAATTTGGGGGGTACCCTTATATGGGCACTAGGTCTAAACATGGACCGATTTCAACCAAAATCAATAGGCGTTGTCCTTGGGCTGACATAAGTCGGTGTACCAAGTTTCATCAAAATATGTTAATATTTGCGACCTGTAGAGTGCGTACAAGAATGCATGGACAGACAGACAGACGGACGGACGGACGGACAAACGGACATCGTTAAATCGAAATAAAAAAAACTCTGAGCCGATCGTTATACTATAAGGTGGGTCTAGAACCAATATTTTTTGGTGTTACAAACATCAGCTCAAACTTATAATACCCTCTCCACGTAGTGGTGTAGGGTATAATTAACGAGTAAAAAGGTTAAAGTCGGGCATGCCGACTATACAATACCCTACCCCAGTCTGGTTAAAAGCCCACTAATGTTTGGATCCGAAATTTGAATGGGTTAAAATGGGACTTGTGTCAAAATTTTCTATAATGTGAGTAAGCGACCCAAATTTCATTAAAATATCTTAATATTTGCGACCTGCAGTTTGTAACCAAGCCAATTTTGGGGGGACCCTTATATGGGCACTAGGTCTAAACATGGACCGGTGTTAACCAAAATCAATAGGCTTCGTCCTTGGGCTGACATAGGTCGGTGTACCAAATTTCATCAAAATATCTTAATATTTGCGACCTGCAGCGTATAAACAATATAATTTTGGGGGGACCCTTATATGGGCACTAGGTCCAAACATGGACCGATTTTAAGCAAAATCAATAGTCGTCGTCCTTGGGCTGACATAAGTCGGTGTACTAAGTTTCATAAAAATATTTTAATATTTGCGACCTGTAGAGTGCGCACAAGAATGCATGGACAGACAGACAGACAGACGGACATCGTTAAATCGAAATAAAAAAAATTCTGAGCCGATCGGTATACTATAAGGTGGGTCTAGGACCAATATTTTTTGGTTCTACAAACATCAGCACAAACTTTTAATACCCTGACCATGTAGTGGTGTAGGGTATAAAAACCGTGTTTGAGTGTCATATTGGCAAAAAACCTTCCGCACCAAATGAAATTTCTAAAAATAATTTTTTGTTCGGGGATTTTGTTTAATTTACATAATGAATTATTAAAAGAATTATTGTAAGCGACAAAAATGTTTCGAAAAGTCCCTCCAAAGTGTTACGTAATTTTTACCGTAAATAACTTTTAATACGCATCGATTGAGCTTCATTTGTTTAAAGCTTCTGAGAAATATTTTAATTGAACTAAAAAAATGTAGACAAAATTTCAACCCTTTTGGTGCGGGAATTTTTTGTCATGGCCTTTTTGGCTAGGTCATGTAAAATTTGATATTTGCAAAAAAAAATCAAAAAGTTATAACCCTAGTGCACTGTGTTATCAACGTTGACAATTCAAAGTTGACACATTTTCACTTCCAAGGTAACAAAATAAAACATCGGCTTCCCGTAGGATAACAAATAAAACACCAATTTTTTTTTGGCAAAATTTGACTTTTTTCATCAACGTAGTCCCCTTCAAGAGCAGTACAATCACTCTAAAGCCTTTCTAACATTTCGATATTTATACCCTACACCACTATGTGGTCAGGGTATTATAAGTTTGTGCTGATGTTTGTAACACCAAAAAATATTGGTCCTAGACCCACCTTATAGTATACCGATCTGCTCAGAATTTTTTTTATTTCGATTTAACGATGTCCGTCCGTCTGTCTGTCTGTCAGTCCGTCCGTCTGTCTGTCTGTCTGTCTGTCTGTCCATGCATTCTTGTGCGCACTCTACAGGTCGCAAATATTAAGATATTTTGATGAAACTGGGTACACCGACTTATGTCGGCCCAAGGACGAAGCGTATTGATTTCGGTGAACATCGGTCCATGTTTAGACCTAGTGCCCATATAAGGGTCCTACCAAAATTATATTGTTTATACGCTGCAGGTCGCAAATATTAAGATATTTTGATGAAATTTGGTACACCGACCTATATCAGCCCAAGGACGAAGTCTATTAATTTTGGTTAATACCGGTCCATGTTTAGACCTAGTGCCCATATAAGGGTCCCGCCAAAATTGGTTACCAACTGCAGGTCGCAAATATAAAGATATTTTGATGAAATTTGGTACACCGACCTATATCAGCCCAAGGACGAAGTCTATTGATTTTGGTTAATACCGGTCCATGTTTAGACCTAGTGCCCATATAAGGGTCCCGCCAAAATTGGTTACCAACTGCAGGTCGCAAATATTAAGATATTTTGATGAAATTTGGTATACCGACCTATGTCAGCCCAAGGACGAAGCCTATTGATTTTGGTGAACATCGGTCTATGTTGAGACCTAGTGCCCATATAAGGGTCCCCCCAAAATTATATTTTTTATACGCTGCAGGTCGCAAATATTAATAAATTTTGATGAAATTTGGTACACAGACCTATTTTGGCCCAAGGACGAAGCTTATTGATTTTGGTGAACATCGGTCCATGTTTAGACCTAGTGCCCATATAAGGGTCCCCCCAAAATTGGCTTGGTTACAAACTGCAGGTCGCAAATATTAAGATATTTTAATGAAATTTGGTGCGCTGACTCACATTATAGAAAATTTTGACACAAGCCCATTTTAACCCATTCGAATTTCGGATCCAAACATTTGTTGGCTTTTACCAGACTGGTGTAGGGTATTGTATAGTCGGCATGCCCGACTTTAACCTTTTTACTCGTTTTTTTTATAAAAAATAGGCCTCTGTTTCAGCAATAACCCCATCATTCGAACCAAATCAGGTAAAAAGCGCTAGGAGCGCGGGTGCGGAAGCAATTGAAAGTGTAATTCGTGCAATTTGGTCATGTTTGCCAGCGACTTGTAACATGGGGCATTGTCTTGGTGAAAGAGCAAATTTTTTTTTCATATGGGGCCATTTTTTTTTGCGATTTCCTCCTTCAAACGCACCAGTTGGGCCATGTAGCGATCGCTATTGATGCTCTGCCCTTTTTCAAGCTAATCGGTGTACAAAATTCCAGCCGCATCCCAAAATACTGATGCCATAACTTTTCCAGCACACTGCTGCTTCTTTGGTTTCATCGAGCAAGGTTCGCCAGTTGCTGTCCACTCAGCTGACTGCCGATTCAAATCTGGAGTGAAGTGGCAGATCCAAATTTCGTCCATTGTTTCATACGGACACAAAAAATCCTTTTTATCTCGCCGAAACAGCTCTCAGAATCATCGACACGTTGTTGTTTTTGGTGCACTGTAAGCAAACGCGGCACCCGTTTCGAAAACAGCTTTCTCATGGACAAATGTTCACGCAAAATAAAGCCGACACGTTCCTTCGACATCTTTAAGGTATTAGCTATCTCTTGCAACTTCACTTTACGGTCTGCCAAAACGATTTTGGGAACTTTTTTGTTGTTTTCCTGTATCACCACCTATTTTGGGCGACCAGAGCGTTTGGCGTCACGTTTACAATCAGCAAACCACTTTTCTACCATTTGTCTCGATGGAGCAGAGTCCGATCAACACTTATCAAACCATGCTTTGGCTGGAACGGTGTTTTTGCCAGTTAAAGAGCAATGATAAATCAACACACGAAATAGCTATGAATCCATTTTTTCAAAATCGCAAAAGTAGCGTCACTAAAACCGCTGTAACTTGTTCACTAATGAACGAATTGTGATTCAATTTTTACAGGTATCATATGAAGGTTGGTAGTTCCAAAAAGCATTAAAAAAACATATTAAATAAAATTTTGAAATTAGTGTGTTAATTTACTAAATTTGTGGGTAAAATAGCATGTTTTACGTGTAAATGTACTCATAAAATGCGTAAAAATCTACAAAAAATGCGCAAAAATCCTTCAAAAATGCCTATATTTACTACAGCTGTGCTTTAAGTTAAAACACCCAAAAACATTTTTTTTAATAAAAAAAACAAAATTAATTTTAAGAACGTATTTTATTAACAGTCCAGCAAAATTGTCGGATGCAAAGAACTGGTTGTAGAACAACTTGTGCTTGCATGCAGCCTGTTCCAATTTATGTTCTATCATCGGTGATTTTTGTTTGAGTTTGTCCCAAAAGCAACAGGTTCTGTTCCTCCAAACTAGAACAGGTTGCTTTGGAACCGGTTCTAGAACCAGTTATAGAACTGGTTCTGCGACCGTGAATCCTTTCATTTTGTATTCCAGGAATCAGTTCTAGAACCTGTTCCACGGAACCGGTGGTAAAAACACCTATTCAATGGATTACGCGCCAAAAGAAGAAAAAAAAATTTTTTTTTGTTGTTGTTTTTGTGTTTTCTTCGATATTTTAAATGTTTAATAACGCTCCTAGACGAGAACAAGAAATTCTCATTGAGTTTGTAATTTAACTTAACAAATATTTCCAGAAATTCTAAAAACGTCGTCCCCTGACGATTTCCTTAGGCAAGAATGAAATCCGGATAGGGACATGCCTACAACGGATAATTTTTCACAATTTGTAAAATACGTTTGGGATTTTAGCATATTTAATTCCTTTAATGCAGTTAGTGTATATCCCGATAAAATAAAATTAAGAGAACTGCTGCTCATTTTTTGAGGCCTAGAACAAATCAAACCAATTTCGGGTACCCTGTTCTGAAGTGAAGCATACGGCGCAAGTTCTAGATTAGAAGGCGGGTGAGGAAAAAATTCTCAATTACGATTTTCTTAACAGTTTTTAGTTCTTGCAACATGCGTCCGAGCGTTGCTATGATGGAATATTATGGCTTCATGTCTGGTCGCATATTCTTGGCGTTTTTGGCCAGTGCTCGCTTCACACGAATCAACTGTGTTCGGTACAGGTTCACTGTGATCGTCTTGTCCGATTTTAGTAGCTCATAATAGATAGGACCCTTGTGGTCCCACCAAATATAGAGCATTACCTTAGGGCCATGGATATTGGACTTCGGCGTTCATTTGGCTGGTTTGCCGGTCTTCAAGTACGATTTCTTGCTCTTCGGGTTGTCGTAATGGATCCATTTTTCATCGCCAGTATTATTTCGATTCAAAAATAACCCAATTTCCTTACTTTTGGATGTGGAAAATTCACAAAAAATAATCCGTTTTAGCTTGGTTTTATATTAAAATTTTTTTCCAATTTCAAATGTCAGAGTATTTATTACTACAATAAGTTAGTATATTTACCAACTTTATGCGTAAAAATTTCATTTAAAAAAATAATACTAATTTTAGGCATAATGTGTTTATTTCTAAACACATAATGTCTAAAAATACTCTGTGTGTGTGTATTATTGTATATGGAAGTGTGTACTAAAAAAGTTTACAACATTTTTTGTTTATATTTACCGCATTATCGTAAAATTAAACAAATCTTTACCCATTTTGTAGTAGTAAATTTACAAACATTTTTTAGAGTGTATATTCAAGCCTAAGTTCTAGCTACGAAGGCCATGTACCTGCTGGGAACTGCCCCATGAGCCCCCTCGTTAATAAAATAACGTCAAAAAATCACCAATTGTTAATTTATGAAATTCGTTTCAAAAAATATACATAACTGTGTGCGTTATATCTTAAAGTTTCCGATATACATAAATTGTTGCATTTGAAAAATGTGTTTTCCTTTTTTTTACCTTGCCCTAATCAGTGTTTTTACTCAAAGTTGGTGCCTAGTAGGGCCGAATATTTTTGAAAAATATTTTTTATATTTTCAAGAACATGCCAAGTTAAATTAAAAACAAAAAAATCATTGAAAAATCTTATTGCAGTCAAAAATAGTATCAGTTAAAAGTTCAAATGACAAAAAACACAATTATTTTTTACTTTTTTGCAAAAAAGGTACACACTCTTTTGTCTCCTAAAAAAAGATATTTCAGAACGTGTAAAGTTATATTATTATTCTTAAAGAGAATAGGGATATCTTTCGTAAAAAAATTTCTCGGATTTATTTATGATGCTTCTTCTAGCCTGTGGTGACCAATTTTAGAAAAATTTTCAATTTTGACTAGTTACCAAAATCTGGGCAAAGCAAATTTTACAAATGCAAAAGACGTTTTGTATACTTTAATATACATAAATTCATTCGATCGTACACTCAAAGAAATAAATCTGTAAAAATAGCAACTAAAAATTAGTTAAAAATGATGTTGCAGAAAAAACTGTTAAATAAGCATATTTTTTTTTTTTTGCTAAAAAAAGGGTTCTTCAATAAGAGCGCTACAAAAGTTTTTTTAAATAAAACAAAAACGGTTTTGGATATCAATGAAATTCTTTATTCCTGTGAAAGTACGTTCGATGCCATTATGTATGGAAATCGATGTCTTTTGCATGGCCACCACGGGCACGCTTGCAGAAGTCCAGACGCTGAACCCAATTTTCGACGGTTTTCAAGCATAAATCGGCCGATATTCGTACGAAGTTCATCAATCGTCGCTGGCTTGTTGGCATAGACCATATATTTGACGTAGCCCCACAGGAAATAGTCCAACGGCGTCAAATCGCACGACCGAGGCGGCCAGTCGACGACCATTTCGTGAGATAACACGTTCTCCAAACTTGGTTTGCAATAAATTGATTGTGACATTCGCTGTGTGGCTTGTGGCGCCGTGCTGTTGGAACCACATGTCCTCCAAGTCCATATCATCCAATTGGGGCCAAAAATATTCGGTTATCATTGAACGGTAGCGATTTCCATTCACAGTAACGTGCCGGTCTTGATCATCACGGAAGAAGTACGGCCCAATGACGCCGCCGGCCCATAAACCGCACCAAACCGTAATTTTTTCGGGATGCAATGATGACTCATGGAGTTCGTGTGGATTGCTGTCTGACCAATAACGCATATTTTGTTTATTGACGAAGCCATTCATTATGACGACCATAAATTGAACGTAGCGCTCTTAACGTTGAGGCCACTGACTCCGAATGTCGGTAGTAAATTTTAATAATTTCGACTCGTTGGCTCGTATATCTTTCCATCATGAAATGGCAAACCTTACTGAAGAGAAATGTCAAAAGAGCGGCAAGAAATATGGCGTCGTTTGCTGTCCCTGTCTTTCTACTTTTGTAGCGTCCCTGTTGAAGAACCCTTTACTAGTAAAATAAGAACAGCAAAAATAAAACTGTTAAATTAGCAGAATTTAAGTTAATTTTTAGTTGATTGAAAATGACAAATTTTACTGTTAAATATTAGTAGACTAAAAATGGAAAAAACAAACTGTTATATCTACAAAATGTTTGTCATTTTTAAGGTAAATTTAGTTGAATGCAAATAGTAGTCTATCCTGTTAAATTAGCAAAAATATTTGCTAAAATAATTGTAAACTGCTGATTTCAAAGGCTCGATTTTTATTTGTATTAAAAAAAATTAAAAAAAAACTTCGGAAATTTAAAATTTTCTGGTTCTAACAGTTTTTCTACGATAGCTTTAAAAAATTTAATTTAAATGACATAACTCCAGGGCCTCCCAAAACCGAGAGTTTTCTAATATTTCGACCATCCATTTATATAACAAAGCCTTTTTGATATTCCCCCAAGCAGCTTTAGATAAAATATTTAGAATTTTTTCAATCACCTGCACCCCGTTTCTGTATTTCTCGCATCGAAAAAGTTTGCGGAAAAAACATGTGAAATGCACCCCTGCTTTGCTTTATAGAGGGTGAGTCGCAGACAATAAAATATATATGAAACGAAATCAGCTAGTAATATGTTGCATAGTAAGTTATTTCTAATTAAATTAGGTGTTTTACAAAACAACATGTGTCAACAGTTCTTAAAGTTACATTATCTGAACGAATTATAACAACTGCAGTCCATTTTATCACGTCTTTAATCAGCCTGTATAATGCAGGGTGAACATGCATTTCTCGATGCGAAAACTTCTCGCATTAGATACAGAAACGGGGTACTGGATATTAAATTTTTCATACAAAAGGCGGATTTATTAAATCCAAAAAAAGCTATATTTATTAAATCCACAATAAAAGCACAAATATATGAAACAGCCTATTAATTTAATGTCAGAAAAAAATACAAATGAAAATTAAAAGAGAAACAAAAAAATTGAAAAACTAACAAATAAAAGTTTTGTATTAATTTTTTTTTTTACGAAATAGGTTTAGAAAAAAAAAACGAGTGAAAAGGTTAAAGTCGGGCATGCCGACTATACAATATCCTAGACCAGTCTGGTTAAGAGCCAACTAATGTTTGGATCCGAAATTCGAATGGGTTAAAATGGGACTTGTGTCAAAATTTTCTATAAAATTATAAAAGAAGAGAAAATCGTAAATATAGCCCATATCGGCGATAGGTCCAAATATGGACCGATTCTATCTAGAATCTATCGGCTTTTTTCTCTGGACCATGTGAGTCAGCAAACCAAATTTCGTTAATATTTGCGACCTGCAGCGTGTAACCAAGCCAATTTTGGGGGACCCTTATATGGGCACTAGGTCTAAACATGGACCGGTGTTAACCAAAATCAATAGACTTCGTCCTTGGGCCGACATAGGTCGGTGTACCAAATTTCATCAAAATATCTTAATATTTGCGAACTGCAGCGTATAAACAATATAATTTTGGGGGGACCCTTATATGGGCACTAGGTCTAAACATGGACCGATTTCAACCAAAATCAATATGCGTCGTCCATGGGCCGACATAATTCGATGTACCAAAATATGTTAATATTTTCGACCTGTAGAGTGCGCACAAGAATGCATGGACAGACAGACAGACAGACGGACAGAGAGACGGACGGACGGACGGACAGACGGACATCGTTAAATCGAAATAAAAAAAATTCTGAGCCGATCGGTATACTATAAGGTGGGTCTACGACCATTATTTTTTGGTGTTACAAACATCAGCACAAACTTATGATACCCTCGCCACGTAGTGGTGTAGGGTATAACTACACCTCACCAAATACATATTTTTCATCTTGGACATGGAGAAATAGCTTAACTAGAAATGGCAATTTTTCACTCTACTGTAAGTAATTTAATTAAATCCAATTAGTGAATATTAAATATTGCAATCGAATTTTTCAATTGTGTAAAAATATAAATTGAAGTGATAAAACTGAAAAGGCAGACTGTCTATCGCTGTTTTATATAAAATATAATTAAAACTTAAAAGTTAAAATAAAATCCTTCATCATCGAATTCGGTATTAAAAATTAGGGTGAAAGAAGTGTCGGACAGAAAATTCTTTTTAAAATAGGGAGAATCTAACCCCATATGTTGAGCACTTTTAGAACTACATTTTGGATTTATTAAATCCAAGTGATTAGAAAAAGCGGCTATTATTAATATCGATACATGCCTTCAAAAGTTTTGGAGAAAGATTTGAGTACACCTCGAAATTTTCTATACAAAATACTTAGTACGTATTATTGCTTTGTAAAAATGTAACTTAGTTTGGAGGTTTCTATGATGTCTTCATGTTTTTCCCACATCTAAACCGCTACACTGATTGTGATAATTTTTACCACAACCTACTTGAGAGAATAGCAGATGAACTATATCAGATTAATGGTAAAAATAATTTAAAAGATCGCATTTTCAGGGTTCTCTGAGCTATAATTTTCAAATTCAAATATCCCTTTTTTAAGAGTTAACCTAGAAAAATGGCTAACACTACTGTATTCAGGGTATTTAGTACTAGGTTTACCAACAAGGTGCCCCGCTTTTGAAAAAAATCTGCAATTGGATCACAGTGTAATTACATTTTCGGCTATTACTTCTCTAAGGTTTTTGAAAAATCAGTTTGGCGTTTTGATCCACAAACTCTCAAATGGACTTTAGAGAGTAATCTACCAGAATCTAGACGGGATTTTGCAGTTATAGCTATTGATCAACAAAAATGTGAACGTTGTAAGGGGACCAAGAATTTAAAGGAAAAAATCCATGAAAGTGGTTTTTATGTCATTGGCGGAGAAGGTGTTAATGGAACCGCACTCAGTTCAGTATGGTTTTATAATGTTAAACGTAAAATATGGATAAAGGTATATATTTGTGTTGGCATAATTAATATTTAAACAAAATAAAACAAATAAAAAAACATTAAATTGCAATTTTAAATTAACAAATTAAATAACTAAAATTACCATCACTAATACTCAGATTTTTTTCATTTTCTGCTCGCTGTACATTATTCAGAAGCCTTCTTTGAATATGGGACGTTATGGTTTAGCGGCTGCCATGGTAAATAACGAGATTTGGGTAGCAGGCGGCATAATCAATGACAATACTGCTGGCATTTGTGGTAATAATAATAACGGTGAGACTACCAAATCCACAACAGCACATGTAATCACCGATACAATGGAGATTTACAATTTAAAATGTACACATGAAATATTGGCCGACAATAATGGTGTAGAAGGATTTACAAATGTTACTTATAATGGAGATGGTGAGAATATTAATAATGATAATGATGGCATGAAATGTAATTTTGATGTAGCTATACCCATGAAACATGAAACAGGAGGAGGAGATGCCATTTTTAGCGATTGTCTTAATAAGGATTGTGATTGTACTGTTGGCCAGTGGATTATATCTAAGTTACATTTACGTGTACCACGGTAAGAGGATTATTATGAATTTTTTTTTTTTTATTTAGTAATTTTAACAAAAATAAATAGTTTTTATAAAATCGGTTTAAGTTCGTAAAAGCAGATAAAACTATTGAGTACTACATATAGATTATAATATTGTTTATCAAGGAAATATTGTATGTCAAGAAAATATTTAGAAACAAAAGTTAAAGTTAACATTATTTTATAATTTGTATTTGTGTAAATTATGCCTGCTAAATTATCTTAAAATAATCAGAGCTTATTGTTGGGTTAATTAGTGATACTTTTGATGCTACAGATCAATGTTGCTATCTTCGATGCGAGATTGCAGCAGATGGTGAAAGTTGATGAAGTTGATGAAGACGCACGAATAAACAAGGGTAGGACATATTTTGGCATACTAGCCCCAATCAGGCAAAGTAACAACATAAGCCAAAGAACCAAACTTAGAATTTTCGAGTCATATGTAAAATCAGTGCTCTTATATGGATGTACAACTTGGAAGGTTACTAACAACATAACAAAACGCATTCAAACTTTTATTAATCGCTGTCTAAGAAGAATATTGCGTATCTTTTGGCACCGAACAATATCGAAAACCGAGTTGCTGGCTAAAACAAACCAGATGATAATGTGATGATAATGTTTCAATGCAAGCTCTTAGATGGAATCCATTTCATCAAGATGGAAGAGAAAGTGGTAGGCCACATACATAGGATTGGAATTAATAAACGGCGAACTAAAAGATGATATCCATTTTTTTAATTAATAGTTATGATTTTCAAATTTAATTTCATAGACTAATGAGAATAGTTTTAAATTTCATTACCATATTATGTCCTATGGTTCCTATAAGGAACAAAGGGTCACTATAAAATGATTCCATTCAATTCTATTGGATGATAATTGCTTTTTTTTTTTTTTTTTTTTTTTATAAAGAGAAGCAACACTCAGGAAATTCTTCCTATTAATTAACGTGTTGCTTCCTTCGGAAAGGGGATAGAGTAGTAGTGAAAGGTGGTGAAAGATGAAGGGCTTCAAATATGGCAACACTGTAATTGCGCGAGATGTTGAATTTTAGAACAGTTGTTGCGCGCCATCTGATGGTAAGTTGGCGAACTTTGTTGAAGCTTTTTAGTTTATAGCCCTGTTATATTATTTTACTTCGGTGGGGTTAAGTGCTATGGGAATACCGAAGGAGGACGCTGCGATATGTATGAGGGATAGAAAAAACTCATACATATTATTATTTTTCATAAATTGATGTTGCCTTGGTTGGGGCTCGAACCCGCAATCTCGCGTGTAACAGTCCAACGCGCTAACCATTACACCACAGCGCCCACACTTTTACTTTCTCTCCAGCTTAGGCCGCTTTGTACAATTTCGCATTCAAGTTGGCACCTCCATGTATGCAATGGACGACCTTTTCTTCGTGTTCTACGCTGAGGAGTCATATCGATAACGGATTTAGCTATGTCACCTGGCGGTCTGCGTAATGTATGACCAATCCATCGCCATTTGCGGTTAAGAACTTCAATTTGAACTGGTCTTTCATTTGTTCTGCTCCAGAGATGTGTGTTGGATATAGTTGACGGCCAGAATACTCGTAGAATGCTGCATAAGCAACGGTTGACGAATACCTGCACCGCGTGTATATCCCATGGTAATGCGTTCCACGTTTCACTAGCTTACAACAGAACAGATTTTACGCAAGTATTGAACAGCTTTACCTTGGTGTTAATGGATATGACTTTTGACTTCCGTACTGGTCTTAACATTCCAAATGCTTGGTTGGCTTTTGAAATTCGGTATGCCACATCATTACTAGAGCCACCACTATTCGTGATGATGCTACCAAGGTAGCAGAAGGACTCTACATCATTCAGGTCAACATTACGAACTTTAAAATTCCCAGTGTAGAAACGGTAATGACATATCATTAATTTTTGGACTACCAGTAATGACACCGACTTACTTTCTGGATTATTTTAAAAGAAATAATAACGAGCTACTAATAACTAGTTATTTTTTCCACAAGTTCAAAATAAGAAATAATGCATTACCAATAATGACTTATTTTTATCATTATTTCAAACATAAAGTAATGTTTTAGAATTTTTTGTAAATTTTTTGAAATCTATTTTTAGACTCAATATTTCTTCAACAGTGGTAAGGATATACATATGTAACCACATATTTTTTAATTTTTTGTATGTTGGCGAGTAAGCTGGCTTGTGTGCGGCAGGTCAATTATGTTTTTATCTATCAAATATAACATGTCGAGATAGCTCAGATGGTAGAGCTATAGACTGGCAATCTGGAGTCCCAGGTTCGAGTCCCGCACGAGAAAATTTTATTAAATGTATTTTTAGAATCATTATTTCTGTCAATACTGGTAAGCATATAGGTAACGATATATTTTTGGATTTTTCGTATGCTGGTGTGTAACTCATTATTTTTCGCGACATCGCCATATAAAGGTAATAAGAAATGTAATAATAAAAGTAACTAGTTACCATTACCAGGTATGTAGTTACATAACCACATATGTGGTAATGATTTTCTACACTGGGTTATTCCTGTTGACAGTATTGCATCGCATAATTTTGCTCTTGGCGGTGTTAATTTGCAGACCAGCCTTTGCTGCTTCAATCTCTAGAGCCTTAAGTTTTACTACCATGTCTCTGTGGCTGTGTGACAATAAGCAGATATCGTCCGCATATTCCAGACTTTCAAGGCGTTCGCTGAGACCCCATCTAATATCTCGGCTAGCGCGAGTTGCATTGCTCACGATAATGTCGAGGATAATGTTAAAAAGCAAAGGGGATAATACGCATCCTTGCCTGATGCCCATTAACATATAGAAACTTTTGCTAAGTGCATGGTCAACCCTGCACTTTACATCCAGATAGAGTGATTGTATCAGCGAAATAAGTTTCGGTGGGATACCCTTGCAACCAAGAGCGCTCCATATTGCATAGTGCCTTAGAGTATCGAGTGCTTTCTCGAAGTCGATGAAGACCATATACAAGGGAGATTGCCATACGGTGGATTGTGCCGCAATCATCCGCAAGGTATTGATATGATCCAGCTTGCTCATGTCGTAGGTCCGGCAGAATAGCGTCGGATATTCTTCTGTTCAAGATATGCGCTATGATCTTGTTTACCGCGCTAAGAACTGTTATACCTCTCCAGTACCGACACTCCGTACACTCTCCTTTTTTAGGGATGTTGACGATTATACCTTCTTTAAGCTGCGGGTCCAGTACATTAGTAACCCAAAAGTTTCTAATCAGTGCACTGCAGTGGTAAAAGAGAACTCGATGATGTTTGGCTATCTACTTTGAGCATATCAGGTGCTATATTATCCGCTTCTGGGGCATCATTTGCTTTTAAGGTAGTTATAGCGTTTACTACTTCGGTGAGTTCAGGTGCCTCATTTGGGATGTCCTGTCTGACCACATGGCTAACGCATGAACATATATTTTCGTAAATAAAAGGAGGGTTAGATAGCATGTCAGGATAATGCTGCCTCCAAATTTCGAGTTGTTCTGACCGAGATGTTGTTAGCACTCCATCGTTGTTCTTTAGGGGCTTAGAGAGCTTTTTAGCGATGGCGTAAATATCTTTTGATCTGTGCTCTTCCGCGTCTTTTTGTGCATCACACGCGAGTTGCCTGTAAAATCGCCTCTTATCGCTTCTGGCACTTCGTTTTACATGCTTATCGTGGAAATTGCAGTGTTGCCATATTTGAAGCCCTTCATCTTTCACCACCTTTCACTTCTTCTCTATCCCCTTTCCAAAGGAAGCAACACGTTAATTAATAGGAAGAATTTCCTGAGTGTTGCTTCTCTTTAAAAAAAATAATAAAAAAAAAACTGTATGCTTCTCTCAGCGCAGCTTTCTCGGATCGAGTCCTGGCTGCATTGAGTTTGGATTTGGCTTCCTTTCTCGTTCGTATCAATTGCCAGGTCTCATCAGATATCCATTGTTTTTTCCGCGGTATTCTGTAACCAATATGCTCTATGGCAGCGTCTTTAAAGTGTGCTTGAACGGTCGGCCACTCTAAAACTGGGTGAGCACTTTCGGCATTTAAGCCTCCTTTTAACCCTTCGATGTAGTTTTGGCGCTTTGTACGATTTTGCAGGTTTTTTACATCGAATCTTTTAGCTGCCTTTTCGGGTCTTAGGATTGCCGCAACCTTAAGGCGGATAGAGGCGATCTAAATGGTGATCTGAGAAGCAGTCGCCCCTCTTTTATCTCGTATGTCGAGAAGGCTTCTTCGCCAAGTTTTGCTGATGGTTACATGGTCGATCTGGTTTTCTGTCGTACCATCTGGCGATACCCACGTTGCTTTGTGCACAGTGTGCCTCCGATCACAAGGTTGGTATTGCTGCAGATTTCGGTAAACAGCCTCCCGTTCTCCGTCATTCTGCCGATGCTATACGTTCCCATGATCCTCTCGCGACCCCTGTTATCTGATCCTAGTTGCGCATTCATATCGCCCATTAGTATCACTATGTTACTTGAAGGTATTGAGGATAATACAAGGTTTACATGGCTATAAAAGTTATCCTTTTCTGTGGAATCGGATGTCTCTGTGGGTGCGTAACATTGCACGTATGTCAGATTTCTAGCTCTTATTCAGAAATTCGCAAGGATTATTCGATTTCCGAATGGTTTCCAATTAATTAGAGCATGTCGGGCTTCTTTGGACAATGATAAACTGACACTATTCGATCTTGGCTGGTGTTCCGGCTTTCCAGAGTATAAAAAAGTGATGTTGTCAGGTGCTTTGAATTCACCTGACTCTGGCCATCTGGTTTCGCACAATCCTAGAAGCAGCAGTGAGTATTTTGTGAATTCACTTCGTACTTGGGCCAGCTTTGATGGATCTAGGAGTGTGCGTACGTTCCATGTTCCGATTCTCGTTGTCCTCTTCATGCTCAAGGTAGTCATCGTTAGGATTTGTTGGTTTCTACGCTAGGATTTGTTGGTTTCTACGCATACATCTTTCTAATTCAGGCTCAACTTTATAAAATGCTAAATTTACGAGAAAGGTTTACGATGTGGTTCTCTCCGATTTGGCTAAAATTTGAATATGAGACAAAGAGGACAGGAAAAATAAAAATTTTGACAAAATGTGATCTCAATTAAATTTTTTTAGTAAAGTGTTGTTTTTTCAAACGCGTCACATAGACCAACTGCAATTAATATTGTAATTAATATGCATTTTTATTAATTTTAATTTAGTAGGTTTGAGGTTAAGAAGAATAATAAATATTTTTTTTCAAAAGTTATAAACACATTATTAATTTGCAAATCAGACTAGATCTAGTTTCTGCCTTTTTTTTTAATTATGGACAGTAGACCGTACCTCAAAAAATAAGTTCGCCGTACACCCTACAAAAAATTTTTTTTTTACCGACCGTAGGGGTCGCCTTTTTTAATTTTTTGTTATAGCTTTGGCATTTAAAATCGGATTTTAAAGTGTGATATATAGATTTTTTTGCTCGAGGAGACCAGTGTTTTGCTATATAGTAAAAATCCAATTAAAAACATTTTAAAAAGGCGACCCCTACGTTCGGCAACCAATATAAAAAAAAATTTATACTGGGTTTATCGAAAAACTTCCTTACCAAAAGTTTAATGATTTTTTGCGAGCTTTAATTTTCTGACATTAGGGCCGTACATTAAGGTTGTAGCAACTGAGATCTGGTGGGTAACTACTAGAACGGGATACTTGAGGTCAAAATGTGCTTAGAGCAAAACACTGGTCTCCTCGAGAGAAAAGCATCGATGTATCATACTTTAAAATCCGACTGTAAATACCAAAGATATAACGAAAAATGTAAAATGGCGACCCCTACGTTCGGCAAAAAAAAAAAATAAAACATTTTTTTTTGAAACCTCCTTGCAAAAATACTTTATATTGGAGGGTGTACGGCGCACTTTTTTTTTTGCCTGTAAGGTGGTACGCTCTAATGGACAGGCTTCATCAGTGATTTTCCATTAAATTGTATTATTGTTTTTATTTTATTGTCAGATTGTCTCTATATGTGACCTTCTCCGAGAAAAGGGACCTAGTGTGTTAAAATGAAGTTTTAAATTAAACATTAAAATTTTAATGTTTTTCTCATTTTTATCGATTTTCCCACTCTTAAGTCCAAACCCGTTTTTGGACACACTAGGTCCCTTTTCTCGGAGAAGGTCACATATGGTAATTTTTTCAACAACCTGTCGGCTGTAGGAATCGAACCCATGCACTCCTTCATTACAAACCTAACTATACTAGAGTTCGACAGGTAAGCCATCTCACCCACGGTAAGGCCTTGCTTATATTGTGGCTAATTCATAGTTTTCTTTCCTATATTTTTTATTTTTATGAATTTCAGAAGAGTTGCTGAAATTAATTTTGTTCCGTTTTTTTAAATCGATTAATTTTAAAATTTTATTCAATTAATCGGTTAAGAAAAAAACCCGAATAATTATTTTAAGGATTAATCTAATAAAATAAAACGTCTACTAATTGAATCCCCTAATATATATCTACTAGGGCGGGTCGATTTAATAATCGCCCATGTGAAATGTGAATCAGTGAAAATCGTATTCTAGGGATCAAAATAAGAAACTTTGCCGAAGGAACCATACCTCTAAGTATATTCTACTACCCCCCAACTGTTGACTTTTGTCCCGTAGGGTCAAGTTTTGAAAAATCCCACTTTGACCCATTTAGAATGCCCCAATCGAGTCCAAATATATGACCGACCCCCACTAATTTTGGAGGGCCGATCCACCCATGCCAGTGGCACACCCCCTGGAACTCCCCTGGGGGGTTCCCCATACAAACATTTTAAAAAATCACCATTTTTGGCACTTTATTTTATTATTTTTTATTTATTTTATTTATTTTTATTATTTTATTTATTTTTTCTCTTTATAAATTTATTTAGTCAGAACATATGTAAATGAAAAAATTAATTTAACTTAGTAATTGAAAAGAAAATAAAAAAAAATACTGTTTGAAGTCTTTTTTGCTTTCAAGTCTGGGCAATTTCGCACGGCTCTCTAATGTCGTCACCATAACAGCCTCTACATTTTCCGGTATAACTCGTTTGGAAACGCTAGCTAGCAATTGAACGTGTCGTTCTGTTGCAGGTCGTAAAATAGGTTGTATGGGTTTTTTAAGCCACCACAAGACACAGCTGCATGTCGTAAACTTAAGCTAAATCGGTTACAGGTAGAATTGAGCATAAAATTATCATAAAGGATTTTCCAGAAGTAATAAAAGGCGAACTTGCTTAACAGAATTTGTGGTCAGATTAACGTTTAATTTACATGTAAGTACTTTATGGGCAGTTTTGACAACAAAATCGGTTACAGGTAGAATTGAGCATAAAATTATCATAAAGGATTTTCCAGAAGTAATAAAAGGCGCACTTGCTTAACAGAATTTGTAGTCAGATTAACGTTTAATTTACATGTAAGTACTTTATGGGCAGTTTTGACAACAAAATCGGTTACAGGTAGAATTGAAATTACCATTTCATTCTTATTACCTCGTCTCCTAGACCATATATAACGCAACAGTTTTTGTGAATGCATTAAGTCGTTGTGAAGAACTCGAAGTGTGAAGTGCTAATTTGAGATAAAAAAATATTTTAAAAAAAATCATTCCAAATCAAGAAGTTTACAATGAATCCACCATTCTCTACACCGCAAGATGAAGCAATAACAATATCAACAACTATCGAAAACCCAATGAGTCATATACCCAGGCATGATGTTACTGTTTTTGGTGTGTCTACTGATTTGACTGATCTTAATTTACCAACCCATCTGGATATCTTGAGATATTATTTTTACTTGAGCGAACAAAAAAAGTTGTCCTATAAAGCATTCACTATTCAAGTACAAGATAAGCTGATTGGAATTTGGGAAAAACTTGGTATGGAAATAATGCTGAAAAAAAGTGTATGTAATAAATTGAATAGATTGCTTGACAAATATCAAGAGCAAATCAAGAGAAGAAACAAACCCCAACAATTTACAGAGTATGTAAAATCTCTGGAAACAATTTTTTTCATTGGAACATGTAAATGCGATTTGAAGGCAGCTCCATGTGCATGCGGTTTGGTTCCCGAACGCCTCAAAGAGTTTATGCACGATCAACATAATCAGAGAAGTCTAACAATGGATGGATTTGCGATGGAAATTGAAGAGCAAGGAGCAACGTCTATGTCATCAATGCCAACATACCAAGATCCCGATGATTCAACATACGCACCGCCACCGGTTCAAGAAGATTTGGATATAAGCACAAGTTCACAATACACACAGAGATACGATTGTTTTAACTTTGCCTTGGTATGTGACAGATTTGGCGTGCCTGATAGAGTAGCATCAGCAATGGGAACAGCTCTTTTCCAAGATTTTAAAATGAAAGATATCCATGGCAAACCTCTCATCATGGATAAATCGAAAGTTCGCCGAGAAAAAGAGAAATGCAGACAAGAAGTGCTTCGCAAACGGTTAGATGATACCAATTTGTTAGCATTTTCATTCGATGGCAGAAAAGATGATACTTTAACGAGAGATACAATTGATGAGAAGTATCATACTAGAATGGTAAAAGAACCTCATCTTGTTATTTTGAGAGAACCGAATTCTGAATTGATTGGTTACGTAAGACTGGAACATGAAACCGCTGAATACAAAACAACCAAATTAAATGATTTTTTCAACGATAAAAATATATCACTGGATGCATTAATTGGCATATGCACTGACGGTGAGCCAACAAACACTGGCCCAAACGGTGGAATCATACGACGATTCGAATTGCTGTTAAAAAGACCATTGCATTGGTTCGTTTGCCTTCTACACTTCAACGAACTTCCGTTTCGGCATTTGTTTGAAGCTTTGGATAAATCAACCAGCACTGGACCAAGATCGGCAACCGGAAAATTGAGCCGTCAAATCGAAACTTGTGAAACTCTTCCCGTAAGTTATTGCTATCACTCATTTATTATAATTGTCAACCGTTTTTAATTGTTTTATTTTTTTTATATATTTTCAGGTGGTGGACGGCTTTCAGAAAATTGAGTTGAAAAATATGCCCCCTGCTCTAGAAAAAATTGAATTTTCCACCGATTCCGTGGATCTGGCAAACATCAAACCAGGGAAAATTGTACATTCTCGGTGGCTCACCAAGGCCGCTAGACTATTACGATTATATGTGACAACGGAAAATCCAGATGCAAATTTAAGAATACTGGTTGAATTTATAATTACATGTTATGTGCCAATGTACTTCAATATCAAGTATTACAGCTCTGTCGTGTACGGTGGTAGATTATTTTTCAAATTCATTAGTTGGTCAAGATTTCTAGAACCTCGTTTACGCAAAATTGTCAATAAAGTAATTACAGATAATTCATATTATGCGCATTCGGAAAATATCTTGTTATCAATGTTGTTTGATGATAGCAAAGAAAAGCGCGACTGTGCTATCAAGATAATTCTACGCTATCGAACCGATGTTGACGACCCAACGGGACTTAGAGCTTATAAAAAACCAGATATAAACTTTTATTGCACAAGTTACACGGAAATGATCAATATGAATGACATAAATGACGTATTTGAACCACCATTCACGCGAAGCATTCCATACGATACTTTGAAAGAATATTTAAATCAAGATGATCCACCGTTTAATGATCCAAAAATTCCATCACACATACAAGAAACAGAACGACACGTTCAATTGCTAGCTAGCGTTTCCGAACGAGTTATACCGGAAAATGTAGAGGCTGTTATGGCGACGACATTAGAGAGCCGTGCGAAATTGCCCAGACTTGAAAGCAAAAAAGACTTCAAACAGTAATTTTTTATTTTTTCTTTTCTATTACTAAGTTAAATTAATTTTTTCATTTACATATGTTCTGACTAAATAAATTTCTAAGGAGAAAAAATAAATAAAATAATAAAAATAAATAAAATAAATAAAAAATAATAAAATAAAGTGCCAAAAATGGTGATTTTTTAAAATGTTTGTGTGGGGAACCCCCCAGGGGAGTTACAGGGGGTGTGCCACTGCCATGGGTGGATCGGCCCTCCAAAGTTAGTGGGGGTCGGTCATACATTTGGACTCGATTGGGGCACTCTAAATGGGTCAAAGTGTGATTTTTCAAAACTTGACCCTACGGGAGAAAAGTCAACAGTTGGGGGGTAGTAGAATTCGTTTTAGAGGTATGGTTCCTTCGGCAAAGTTTCTTATTTTGATCCCTAGAATACGATTTTCCCTGAGCCTTTTTTTTTGCCTTTTTTTTTGCCTCCCCACAAATCGACCCGGCCTAATATCTACCATTGGTCGTGAAGGGATTAATACAATTTTAATATTGATGAAAAATTACCAAGTATGATTTAATTCCTTGAATTGGTTTTAATATCATCAACAACTGATACTAATATTGATATTTCTACCCAAAGTTTGTATTGCTGACTTTACAGAACTTATACAGACGATTAAAGTTTTAAAAATTTAATAGCTGCTTCTAAAAAATAAACTAAAATATTTCCATATTTTTTTTTAAATATATTTGCAGACTTTTTGGTAGATTTTGTAAAATGTCAAATGGTCATTTGTATTTGGTGGGTGGCATTGGTTTAAATGACAAAGGAGATTTAACATCATTATCCGACATAGACAAATACAATATGGAACAAAATAAATGGGAACACTTTGGTGACCTGAATTGGGCCAGGTATGTATGATTTTATTGTGTATTAATGTCTGCCTTTAATGATTTTGTTAACTGAATTTTGCAAAACGCAAAGAGAATGTTAAAATAACTAATAGTTACAGTTGTTTAGCTACAGACAAAACAAAACACCATTATAAAGTCATTAATTAAAAGTTTTGTTGTTTTTTCTGATTTCCGGACAAAAACACTTAAACCAACATACAATTCACTCTTTCATTCCCATAGACATGGTCATGATGTTGGCACACTTAATGACCATTGTTTTGTTGTTATTGGCGGAGTGTCAACGATGGAAAAATGTACACTAAGTAAAGTGGAGGCTTTCTGTACAACAGCACGCAAGTGTCTTAAGGATTTGCCGGACTTACCGTGGCCAGTATCCGGATGTGGGGTTGTAACATTAAATTGAAATGTTTTGAAGCACGAAAACTTTGTATATTTGTTTTGTAACAAAACTTTTGTTTCGTATATTGTATTTACTATTATTAATAGATGTTTTTAACTTCATGAAATTGTTTTAACAAAACAGATAATCCTCAATTTGCGCAATAGTGCTTTCGATACAACACGAACAAAAAGTTGTATGCAATTTTTTAATTGCGAATTACGAGTATTTGTATAAAATTCTAAAAATAAGCAAAGATAATGTACATTTTCATAAATTCGACTTACACGACTTAAATTTACTTGATTTTTGTCGGTTATATTAACCGCGTAAATTGAGGGATACCTGTATCCGTGTTATTTTCTTATTACTAGGTAAAATGTATACTGAATGCGTTGTTTAAGATATTTACTGGACTTCGACTATAACTCGAAAACTATCAACAGTACGCAAACCTAATTTCGCCAAATTTTATTCATTGGGACATTCAATGAATAAAATTTATAAATTGTTGAATTTCATTGCTAACCCCCTTCACTCTTGTTCCATATAGTCACAAATGTATGAATTAAATAAAAAACAAGTAAAAAATTCCGGCAAATTTTAGCTACAACACAAATTCCGGGAAGGGAACTGAGTTGCAAAAATTAAGGGTACAATATATAAATGTATACGAAATTGTCGAAAAATATCATTCAGACTAATACCGGGGAGCGGGGTTTATGTGGGGACATAATATTCATAACCCAAAAACAACCATCTATTTACGGTTTTGTGTGCCTAATGCCGATTAAATCCAATTCGTTTAGGACCTTCATGTTGAAGGTAGGTCTGAATTTCAACCAATTTTAACCAATTTCAATAGGGTTCGTGCCACCAAGGTCATGTGCCTAATTTCATCAAAATATCTTTATATTTGCCACCCGTAGTTTGATTTCAAGGTTTACATGGACAGACGGACGGACATCAGCAAAAACTTATAGCACCATCTCTACGTAGTGGTATAATTAACATCACCACGACGCATTATGCTTCGTCCCATGGACAAAAATAAAAAAAAAAATTTCTCTCAAATTGTGATTAAAGAAGGAAAGAAGAAAGTAACTCAAAAAAATGTGAAAAAAAATTTTTGGTGTGACTGCTTTTGCCGCCAAGAGAGGGCGCTAAACTCAGAGAATTTTATGCAAAAATGACTTAACGGAAAAATGGGTTTTAATTGTTTCACGAAAATAATTCTCAAAAATATATTTTTTTTAAAACTTGTTCGAAAATATATTTTTTAATTACTTCAATATATTTGTAATTAAATTAAAATACGGATTTTAGTGGATGTTTAAAAAACAATTATTTTTTATTGCTCCGAAAAACACATTTTTTTTGTTGAAAATCCAAAAATTACTTAAGTTTGATGGAGTATAAAAAAAATATATAAAATTAGATTTTTTTTGTTAGTTTATACTGTTATATAATAGATCATTAAAAAATTAGTTACTATTTTTTACCACAAATTAAAAAAAAAATGGATTTTTTAAATGCCTAAATTCATGATTTTTACACAAATTTCACGCATTTAAGATTTCTTAGTATTCAAACTATGTGAACCTTCCATTTTAGGTATAGGATGTGTTGAGCGGACTTTTGTAAAACACTGCGAGGAATATTTTTGTGGAACATTCTAATCCTCTAACTCTTTAATGAAAGGCAATTTTTAGGCCCCTTTTTAAAAAGGGACAAATGAAAAATGTATTAAATTTACAAAATTCTAAACTATATCCACTCAGCGATGATTTACTTGTCAAAAGAAAAGTTTTGGTATCCATATTGCTGTATTTAGAATATATTGTTTGCACCACATTAAATTTCTGATATAACGCGGAAAATCGCGAATTTAAAAAAAAATCTGAAACACGTATTCACTTAAATCGTCTATAGATTATGATATGTAGGTTTGACATTTCAATCACAAATATCTACGTACAAAAAAGTAAAAATTTTGTTTTTATTATAGCATATCCTTTAAAAAAAGGACATGTCAGGATATGCTTCAACATGTTATATATACCGGTGGATGCGCCTCTAAAAATCCTTTCACATGATATCCATATTGAGTATATTCTCTTCAGCTAATAAGCAAATTTCTTACAAAAACTAACTTTTTTTAAAAATGGTCTCACGATGTCATTGCTAGACCCGAAATATTTTGCGAATCATCATAAAATAAACCAAGGTTTATTTTGAGGGGGGCACTTTTTTTCTGTCCATATAAGGTGAGTCGCTCTAATATACATACAGTGATGGGAAATATAATAGGGATGTTTAAGTTTTTTCTAATTTTATTCTCGCTGCATTTATTTTCAAAGATCAAAATAGTGCCAAAATTTACCCCGAAATGCTAGAAGATGGTTTAGAAAATTCTGCAGAATTTTAGCGTGACGCCTGTTTTTTATTTTGACACTTGTTTTAAGAGGGCGTGGCTTTTAATAAAAAATAAGCGATATCGACCTTCTAGCAAATTACATAGCAACATTTAGCGAGCACAGACCGGATCCATACAAGCTGTATATTTTTGGAAATTCTATAAAATTCTCCTAAATTTTGCGTTACTTTTATCCACAAAGGGTCCCCAGACTTACCATGACAGGGCCTTAGACATCAACACATTTTTCTTTGTTTTTAGCGATTTAATAAAATAAAGTTAACACTACTGAATTTTAATACGAAATGCTTTATACTTAACGTAGAGAAAACTTGACTTATTTGTTATATCGAGATAGGTATAGCATAATCCGCCTCACTTAAAAATTTCAGTGTTGGTAACTTTATTTTAAAATCGCTAAAAACAAAGAAAAATTTGTCAATGTCTATGGCACTGTCATGGTAAGTCTGAAAACCCTTTGCGGATAAAAATAACTCAAGATTTAGTGAAAATTTTACTATGTAATTTGATAGAAGGTCAACATTGCTTATTTTTCATTTAAAACAAGTGATAAAATAAGAAAACAGACATCACGTTAAAATTCTGCACAATTTTCTGAACCATCTCCTCGCATTTCTGGGCGAATTTAGCCAATATTTTGAACTTTAAAAATAAAGGCAACGAGAAAAAATTTAGAAAAAATTTGAATGTCCCTATTATATTTTACACTACTGTATATAAAAATAAGTTGTCCTAGTTCGTCATTTTATAACTTCAGAACCACTCAACCGATTTACAAACCAATACATGAGTTAGAAAGGTCTACTCACTGATGGTTCTTAAAAAAAACGTCGAAAAATGTATACGCATACGCGTTATGCACACTTTTGTGATGCTGTATTTTCCCATATAAAATGTGTGATCACTAGGGCAAGGAATTCCATGCAAATGCATATTTTTTCTCGATAGTCCAAAACAAATATAGACTAACCCCTAAATTCATAAACGCTTTGTAAAATTATAGGAGATTGAACACATTTTTTTTCCCTAAAAGAGGAGCAACACTCAGGAAATTCTTCCTATAAATTAACGTGTTGCTTCCTTTGGAAAGGGGATAGAGAAGAAGTGAAAGGTGGTGAAAGATGAAGGGCTTCAAATATGGCAACACTGTAATTGCGCGAGATGTTGAATTTTTTTTAGAACAGTTGTTGCGCGCCATCTGATGGTGAGTTGGCGAACTTTGTTGAAGCTCTTTAGTTCATAGCCCTGTTATATTTTTTTTGTATGAAAATGACGTTTTGTAAACCTGTTATAACTTTACAAAGCATTTATGAATTTAGGGGTAAATATTTATCCGAATCATCAAATTTAAAACAAAATGGCATCGATTTATAGTTGCATATTTAGACAAAAATGCATATTTATTGCCTTTTTAATGCTTATTTTGTGCTTTTTAATGCATATTCGTGCATATATTTCGTTTTTAGAAGCATTTTATAATTTGTAAAAAATATAAAAAATTGGTTCGGTTTCGTATTTTATTCGATCAAAATATTTTTTTTTATTTTTAAAAATAATAAACTTTCCCAGAAAAATTTTTTACAATCGGTAGCCAATCACACCTATTCTACAACTGGTTCCACTGCAACCGATTCCGTGGAACTGGTTCAGGAACCAGTTCCTGGGATCCCATATGGAAGGTATGACTGAAGTAGAATCAGTTCTAGAACTAGTTCCAGAACTGATTCCAAGGCAACCGGTTCCACTTTGGAGCTATATAAGTGGTTGCTTTTGGGACAATTTCAAACAAAAATAATCGGTGTTAAAATCGACAGTAGAAGGGGTTGTAAATGAAAAGTAGCTATTCTACAACCGATTCTTTGGAACAGAAAATTTTCCTGGGATGTTTAAATGCTAAAACGATTGGATCATCCGTTTCGTTACTACTTCACATTTAGCTCCAAACATCTAAGAAAAGCTAAAACATTTAGCCTAAAACGGCTCTGGATACCAAAATAATAGTACGATCCATTTAGCACTTACACACAATAATAGTATTACTGATACATACCGATCATGCAGGACTGCAACTAGTTATTTCTCAAACTGCGAATATGCACTTCAAAAAATATAAAATTTTAAGTTCTTCACGCATAGACATGAAGAGATTATTATTGTCATATCTTCTTTATTTCGGAAGGCACAATAATCAACTTTACCTCATTTATTTTGTTTATTTGTCCGTTATATACTAGTTAGACTTGTGTAGTTCATGAAATAACTAGTTCAATTGAACTAGTCACTCAACTGATCAAAAGATCTAGTTCACTTCTTATCGCTCTTCTAGTTCAATCGTTCATTTTATTACCTTTGGCGGTGGATAATTTTATTTCTTTTTATTTATTAAAAATATTTTCTACACTAAACATTTTACTTTTTTTCTTAAAATTCTTAATTTGTCTGATATTTTATATCCCTGTTAACTAAAAGACGAGCTATATGAATTACCTACCTATTGAAATTGCCAAATGAACGATAGAAAAAATTGTTTTCTGAACGATTGAACGAAATTGTCAAAGAGCTATTGAACTTGAAGAGCGGACTAGTTCTTAACAACAAATTGAACTAGAAAGAGCTGTCACCAACACTCTAAAAAATACTTGTAAAATTACTGCTATAAAATATGAAAACTTTCATGTAAAATTACTGAAAATGCGTAACTTTAGGCACAAAGTGCCTGTAAAATTTTTTTTACGCTTTTTTGTACATGAAGTTACATTCAAAGTATAGTATTTTGTATGTTGATAAATATGTTTTTATTAGAATAAGCATTATCTCATTATATTTACATATATTGTATGTAAAATTTGTTTTATACGCAAAGTATGTAATCGTACTTACTTTAAAGAAGTAATGTTGAAATTGTCAAAATTTCATTTATAAAATAAGGAAAATTTGCAAACTGCTTCAACAGCTCTTAGTTTTAATAAATTGGTGCAAAAAATATGAAAAAATTGTAAAGAAAAATCAACGTCGATTAAAAAAAATTGTGCGGGTAATAGTATAATTGATAAACTGCGCAATCAGTTAATTGAAAATGTATTAATGTAATATTTGCAAAACAGCATTTGAGAAATAGCGGTTTTAATCAGCGTTTAAAAAACTACGATTCAAAAAATATTTTTGCTTTTTACTACTGCTACTACTACAAACAATTCATGTAGCTTTAGTAAAAGCATCTGCCTGCTACTTAAGTAGTTTATACAAAGTAGGCAGTCATTGTTTTTGATCAACTCCATTTTTGTTCTTGTGCTACTGCTACCACTACAAACAAAACACGGAGCATTTGTAACAGTGTTGCCATTTCAGTGCTTTTCGGGTATTTTTTGGTGCTTTTTTCCTTCCCGTACCCGGTGATTTTTTACAAATACCCGTTTATAAAAAGCGGGTATTTACAGTGCTTTTTCATATTTCTGGCAGTGCTTTTAGTGCTTTTTGTACAGTTTATATTTTTGGTATTTGTTCTCCTTTTTTAAATTTTTCTTGAATTTTCTGTCAAAGTTGAAAAAATAATACGAAATATACAAAAAATATATTTTTTCACAATGTTCGTAGTGCAATTTTAAATAGCAACTTCGTCATATTTAAACTTCAAAATTTTGAAATATTAGTTTGGTGCTTTTTCACCCTTTTTTGGTTATTTTTTGAACCTTTTTTACACGATTTTACAAAGCTAAAATGTGTTTTTAAAATCTTGACTTAAATTTTTCAAAAAATTATTATCGTGCTTTTTTACCCCTTTTTTGGTAAATTTTTACACTTTTTACCCGTTTTCACAATGCTCACGGTGCTTTCCTGCCTTCAAGAGTTGGCAACACTGATTTGTAAACAGTAAGAGCAGAAAAACGAAATGAACAACTACTACTGCTACTGCTACAAATACTGCTGCTACAAAAAAAAAAAAACAGCAAGAGCAGAAAACGAAAAAACAAAGTAGTAAAACATAGAAAAACGAAATATGACTCCTTTCATGCTGAGTAGTTTGTTTTAGCGAAAGAATAAATGCTTTTGGTTTATCTGATGTGTATTGGGCGCATACAAAATTACATAATAAACTTGAAATGTTTTAATTGAAAAAGCGGCTTATAAATTAATAAAGGTTTATGAGTTCATATTTGAATATGTTTGACCCTTTGTATGCAATATGATTATAATCAGCACCAGTACACTCACAAAAAAAGCCCGTACAAATAGTTTAAAATTCTACTAAAATAACAGAATATACTCGTATTTTTGATGAAGTTGAGCATCACGGCCTGCTAAATTTATAAAAATACAATAATTTAAAAGAAACGTTGTTTAATGGAAATTAAATTATTCAGTTGAAATCAGCATATCGTTGCTGCGCCTAAGAAAATAGCTATTTGTTTTCAAAAATTATTTGTGGAACACCTAAATTAGGTCTGTGTTGTGTATCTTGGCCATTTTTTTTGGAAGTAATTTTTTTATAAATGAAAAGCTTGAAGTTTGGTTTATATGTGTGTAAAAAAATAATTTCCAAAAAGTTCCGAAAAACGCTGAAATAAAGCAGATTTGTATGTCTCCTCACAAAAAAGTTTATCGACAAATATGTAGCTATTTTCTTAGGAGCAGCGACGAATATGTTTGTTGATTAAAAACAAGTAAAAATTCAGTTTTATGTTCCTATCTTATGGATATATAACAAAAATAATCTGCTACTGTCAGTAGTATTTTCTACAAGGTCATTTTAAAGTACAGATGGGCATCGATTATCCGTGATTAACCGGGAACATCAATTATCCGGGATCTATAAGGAAAGGAAGATTTTTTTATTTCAATCGATTAAACGTGATTACATCAATTATCCGGGATTGAAAAACATCTACTATTTATTTTGACGAAATTTGGTTTCAACATGTTAGCAACACTAAAATTAATATGTGTCTAAAACGAAATAAGGTTATTCCCTTGTTTGCATGTTTTTCCTCTGGTGTTTAGTTGCAATTGAAATTTACGTAGTAAGGAGTGTTGATGTGTAATTTTAGAATCGAGTAAAAAGCTAAGAAAAGTATTAACTATTCAAAAAAATTTGATATAAGCTGTATTTTGTCTCATGCCTATCAACGTTAAGTATTTAAGGCAAATCTACGTTAAACCAATTGTAGTACAAAAAAAATTTAAAAACATTATGTATATAATTGTTTCGTTATAATCAAACGTACCTCAGCAAAAGTTTTTAGGAAGTAACACGAATAAGTTACGTTAGATGTGAAAATGTATAAACGTTGAATTTTCAACGTTGATAATTATCCGTGTTGAAAGTTAACGTGCATACGAAAAGTCATATGTTATTTTCGTCTTAAGCGCGTTTTTATGCACTTTAAATTTTTTTATGAGTTAACGGATATAGTTCAGTCGAAAACACGGCTATAGTCAACGACTATTTAAAAAAACATGTTTCTGTTCAAACACTATCACAAAAATATGGAGTGGGCAAACAAACAGTTTATGACTGAATAAAATATTAAAATATTGTGCAGAAAGTGATTTAGTTACTCGCTTCCAAAATCGAAAAACTTTAAAAAGTACATTAGAGCGAAATACGAATGGTTCCGACAAAAACGTTTTAAAGGGATCCCAATTTCCAGTTTAATGATAATGAAAAAGGCTAAGTTCTTCCATTAAAAATTAAATATAAGCTTAGCATGTGAATATTCTCGAGGCTAGTTACATAACTTTAAAAAACAACATGGAATTCACAAAGCATCTGCCGAATATGTATCTGCCACAATTTTTGTAAATCAGTTGGAAGAATACACATCAAAGGAAAATCTTATAAATAAGAAAATCTACAATGGAGAGGAAACAAGCCTTTTTTGGAAGTGTTTCCCTGAAAGCAGTTTTAGTTGCCATTATGAACATTTCTTAGATGGCCATAAAAATTCAAAGGACATATTATAGAAAGATTAATATTATAGAATATTAGAGAACAAGATAAAATACAAGTCTACCGTATCTAAGAGAAGCTTTTAGCGGAAAATATGAAAGTTAAGGAAAAGAAACAAACCACAATAAATGAATTTTTTTAAGTAATTACATATGTAGCAATTAAAAACTTATTAACATTATATTTTGTAAGTGTGTATATTGATTAAATAAAACAAACATTTATATTAAAAAGCGTAAAAAATTTTACATCAGTTAACCGGAAAAATCGATTATCCAGAATGCGTCCGATCCCGACCATTCCGGATAATCGATGCCCAACTGTAGTTTTTAGTACACTCATATAAAAAAGTTAGTGCAAAATTTAAACCCGTTCTGATTCAATTAAACTAATTTTTCCGTTATTTTGTCTTTAAATTTAACTCAGTTTTAGCGTTCTTAAGCCTAAACCAGATAAACGCACTGTCAACAGCATTTTATTTTAGGACTTCGGTTAACGATTTTTGTCGAAACTTTATAAAAAGTATATTTAATAATCTGGCTAATTATGGGATAATCTTCAATGTAAAAAATAAAAAACTCTAAATCTGAAGTGACTAAATTGTTTTCATTAGCACCAAATAATTATAAAAATATTATCTTTTCAATCAAAGATAGGGATTATATAAAAGGTTAAAATCATAATCTGTGAGATTAGATACTGAGTGTAAAAAATATCCATAAAAATCTCCAACCACTTTCTAAATCAGCGTAAAAACCATCCGTCGCCATTTCAAGAATAAAATCTCCAAATGTGTTTGTAAATCGCCACGTTTGGCAAGAAAGTGCTATATCTGACAACCCTAACAACAAATACTGATATACGTATGTATTTTGTGTGTATCCTTATTTTGCGACAACCCTAACAACAAATACTGATCTACGTATGAATTTTGTGTGTATCCTTATTTTGCTCTCGCCCACCACTTGTTAACAATTTACCGTTGAAACAGTGCTGTCTTATTGTGACGTAAATTTATGTACCCTAATTCTATCATTATGTGTCTTACAACTGTTAATTCTTAAAACAATAAATAAAATATTGAAAAGTGAATTGGTACCACGGGTGGGTGCGGCTGGCTAAACTAATTCCAAACTAAATTCAGGTTTAAGAGTTTCTTTGAATGTAGAACATTTTTTAAAACAATTTTTAAAGAAATTTTAAACCCTTTTCTCTATTTGTATTTAGTTTAGAAAAAATTTAGCCACCTCGCACAGGGCCTACGTAATGAAAAGAAATTGCAAATTATTCATAATTAAGGGTGAGTTAAAAAATATATAATATAGTATAAAATAAAAAATTTAAAATACAAAATATAAATCATAAATCAATCGAATATTCCAAAACGGCAAATTAGCATCTTCATGCTCTGTTCTGTTTAACAAAAACAATATAAAATACATACACACACACACACAGTACTGGAAAAACCAAACAAATAATTCATTTTTAAACAACCAAAAATATTTCTATGACTACTCTGCTGAGTAGTAATTTGGGAGTCATGTATGTTTGGCTGCTACTGCTCTTGCTTAATTTGTAAGTAGACGATTGGTGCTGCGGTAGTTTTCAATTTCAAAACAAATATGTGTGCTACTGCTTAGCTAATAAAATTTTTGTGTATTGGTAGTAGTAGCTGAGTAGTAATTTGGGAGTCTTGTCTATTTGGCTGCTACTGCTACTTGTTGAATTTAGTAGCAGACAATCGATTGATGCTGTGGTGGTTTTCAATTTCAAAACAAAGCTACTGCTACTGCTGAGCTACAGAAAAGTTTGCATAGTGGTAGTAGTAGCGATGTGATGACTTTTAGTTTTGTTGTTTTTTTTACTACAATAATCGTCATTTTTAGTTACTACTGCTACTTTAGTCGTAGCTTTTTCAACCCTGGTTTTAATATGTTCTTTGTGGCAATATATTTTAAATTATCTTTCTCCTTCCCAATCCTGTATTTAAAGATGAAAAAATGGAGGAAAAGCAGATGTAGTGCGCAATTTTCTATTTATTTTCCCCATTTTTTTTTCGGAAATTTATTTAAATCACTAGTTCCGGTTTGGCGGTTTTTAACAGCAATGATTAAATTGAGTTGCTTAATATGTTGTATCGAAATTAGTGATGAGCAAATCTTCTTGAACATTATATTGAAAGGAGAGAATTAAATTAAATTTAATTAAATTAAATTTACGTCCTAAACATCATTTTGAGGTCTATTATCCAGACCAAATAATATTTTATAAATGGCACAGAACAAACATAAGCTAGACAACCGTGTTAATGCTTCCATTTGCAATGACTCTTGAAGAAGTTGCAAATCTAATTCCCACAAATGCACCATTCACTGCTTTCCTTCGTAAGTATATATTTATGAATATTTTCATTATTTATCTTAAATACTACTTATTTTGTTCTCATTTTAGGAAATTGAAAATATGACCAAAGCATGAATTTTTATTGAAATGAAAACAGTGGTTTACGAAAAGGCAGATGTTGTTAAGCAGTTAATTCAAAACACCAATTTTGTTTTATATTAATACATTATATCCTCTACAAATTTCTCTTCAACGTAGATTTGATATAAATACTTAACGTTAATAGGTATAAGCGAAAATACAGCTTATTGTTTTATTTAATTGACTTATATTAGTTCTTTTATTGTTTTTAAATGTTAGAAAATTTACATTTGCAATTTCGAATAAAACATCCGTTAAAAATATATATTTTTATTTAAATCCTTTAAATGGAAGTGGGAATCATTTGGGTTGCTTTATATAAAGCACCAATGATGTATATATACATATTTTACGTGTGGTTTTAAGCATTTCACCTGTATCTTTACATATTTTTGAATGCCATTTTAATCACAAACACTGTAATTTTACATGAAAGTCGTATGTTCCTAAACATTTTTTAAGCACATAAATAGGTACGGTTACATACTTTATGCCTAATTAATGTACACACAATGTATGTAAATATTTGAATTTAGGCACAAAAATGTATTTTTACTGAAATTATAGTAGGAGAAAAAATACCTACTATATATTGGGTAAAGTTACATGAATTTTTATTAGAGTGAAAAAGAACTAAAATGCCCAAGTCTAATGCCAGTATTAAAAAATTTTCAATTTCATTGAGGCCGAAAACACAAAAATTTAAAATCTCTGAAATTACTCTTTATTCAAAAAATTTATTCAAAGTTACGGAATTTAAAATACTACCATTATTATCCACCAAAGGCTTTAGGCGATTTCCTTTTATGCTGAAAAAGTTATTCCCAAAAGAGTGGAAAAACTCTTGAAAGTTACAAGCAAAATTAGGGTAAATTAGGATAGTTTTTAATTGAGTAGAGCACATTAACAGTATTAATATTAAAATATAAGATATTCGCCTGATTAAATTCGTTGCCTTGGAAATGTTGATACCACCAAAAATATTATGTATTCTTCTTAAAATGGTTTAAATCCTGAGTTACATTGAATCGATCCGGTTTCGTACATTTTCCCATGTAAAAATTTTTTTAAAAATAAAACCCTGCAAACATTTCAATACGAAAGTGTTTCGCAATCGTATCGCCTTGAGGGAAAATTGTATTGTGGCAATAATCATATTCTTATTGCGGAAGTTACCTCCTTCGGGAATAAATGTCAGCTCCAGTGCGATACTCCTTACCAAGACGATATTAACACTTCTGGAAGATAATATTGCGACATTTGTTATCGCAAAATTATTGTCTGGAAGATAAATCCGCTATATTTTAGGACATTTTTGTATCGCAAAATTATCATCTGGCAAATAAATCCGCGATATTTAAGGACATGTATTATGGCCAAACTATCGTCTGGAAGAAAGAAAAATGATATTGCTAAAATATCACCTGTAAGTTAAGAACAAGATAATTTCCTACTATACCTAGAGTTTGCTAAAAACCGAAAAATTTGAAAACCGCGGTTTCGGTTTTTTAAAATTATAAAAACCGCGGTTTCGGTTATTTTTCGGTTTTCTTGTAATATTAATAGAATTGTTTTAAAATAATTTAATATGTATGTATAACAATTAAATATTTTAATACATTCAAGATATTTATTAAAATTCGATTGAATTTCTCAAAATAAAATTTTTTATTCTTTTTTCGGCAGATTAAACTGTATTTAAAGAGTTTAAATTTGGAATTTAGCAATTTGTTTAAAACAATATAAAGTTGAAATTTTATACAGTAAGTTTCGCGGACTACGAAATAAAACTTTTTGAAAAATAAGCGGTGAAAATCTGGACTGAATACGTGAAACTCAATATCTCTTAAACTACATGACTTTTGGTGCAATTTTTTACTAAAATTATAATCCTCAGCTTATATTATCTGTAGTAGTAAAAACAAAAAATCTTTAAAGTAATATTTAATGGAGAAATTGTTCATTACAATTGAATACAGAATTTTGTAAAATAAGAGGTGAACCCTTTTCGAAATTCTAGGCTCAATAATATGTAATTTAGGGTGGGTGCGAACTGCCTAAACTAATTCTAAACTAAATTCAGGTTAACAAATTTCTTTGAAATTAGACAATTTTTTAAAACAAATTTTAAAGAAATTTTAAACGCTTTTGTCAATTTGTATTTAGTTTAGAACAAATTTAGCCACCTCGCACAAGACCTTAATTAATTATTTTAATTGATTTAAGTATTTGCTAAAAACCGACTTATTTTTGTCGGTTTTCGGTTTCGGTTTTGAGGCCTCGAAAACCGCGGTTTCGGTTTCGGTTAAAACCGAACAGCAAACTCTAACTATACCACACAAGTCAAAAATGCAATTTTTATATTTATATTTCATTTACATTTGACGTTTCATCACATCTTACATAAAAAAATGATTACGGCAAACTAATATAACTGATTACGCTCTTTATTTATTACTCTACGCCTTCAGTTCCTGCTCCAAACTAAAAGTTTAAAGCGCGAAAAAGAAAAATGTGGTTTATTTGTATGGTCAACAACTTAAAAATTAAGTTAAAAATTCTTTTACCTCAATGGGATTGCGGTTACGCAGTGTATCCCAAACCTCGATTTTAAAGGCGGATTTGATTTACAGGTTCCCCATACTAGATATCCAATTCTTTGTACAATATTTGTTTCCGTTTTGTCAAAATATTTCAAACAATTTGACTTTATCTATTATAATATGGTGATATTTTCTCAATATCTGTATAAAAAATTATGACACAAAAATTATAACATTTGAATCATTTTTCCAAGTATCGCCGAAATATCTTCCAAACGATTAAATGAAGATAATTTTAAAATACTCCTTGATTTTTTTCTTCCAAATATAAAATATACAATATTTCTTTAATATCTTCTTAATATTCTTCTTTGAACTTTCTATACTATTATGTATATATTTAGTTAGAATATTGTTCAACCTCAAGTTCAAATTCTAATATGATATTCACATATGTGACCTTCTCCGAGAAAAGGAACCTAGTGTGTCAAAAAACGGGTTTCGATAAAAATGAGAAAAACATTAAAATTTTATTTTTAATTTAACTTTAAATGCGTTCTTCTTAAAACTTAATTTTCACACACTAGGTCCCTTTTCTCGGAGAAGGTCACATATTAAATTTTATTTGTTGTTTCAAAAAGGTTGAACATTTTCATGATAGACAATAGAGATGAGCGATATTTTCATACCGGTGATTTAATCACAGTTATTGATAAATCACTGGTAACGGCAGTGATCAAATATTTCAAGTCGCAGTTACTCGGAATGTCGTTCTTTTAATATTTTTGTACTATTCTTTCTTGCAAACTTCATTGTGCACAGTAATACATGTTTTTTTAATAACAGTGACTTGCTTTCACACTCTTCTGAATAAAATGTCTCCATCTATCATGTCTTTGTTACCGGTCGCAACTATTCTTCTTTTAAGGCCCAGTTTTTAGGAAGTGGATTATCTTTAAACTTAGTTTAACGCAGTTTGTAACTGGAATACTGCTTTTAAAATGTGGTTTATTTTGTTTTATTTCAATAAAGAAATAAATTATACTCGAGAAAAAGATTTTCCGGCAAGTTTTTGTTAATAAACTTTGAAATGGCTGACAAAATTCGTTTTCGGTTTAACTAAACCAAGTTTAACTGACATCTTAAAAACTCGCCATAAATATTATTTCGTTTATTTATCAGAAAATCGTAGTCTTTTCCATAGAAAAACTGTGATCACGATCACAGTTCAAAAGAACAACGATTTGCAAATCACATTCACTGAGAACAATGTTACTGAAATGGCGCCAGATCGCCCATCTCTATTACAAACCCGTGATCACGGTCACTGTTTAAAAGAACGGCGATTTGAAAATCACGATCACTGGTAGCAGCGTTATTCAAAAATCACCGGATCGCTCATCTCTAATAGACAATACAATTGTTTCGTGGGCATCACCCCAACTCGTAGTTGTCCGCAATAAGAAAATGATGATTGGAACACACAAACCGAAACATTACATAAAGTACAAAAATTCAACGGAACGAAAATTTTGTACTTTTGTGTTTGTCTGACTTGGTAGAACCCAGTCATAACTCAGCACTTTTTCAAAAATTGTAGTCCACGTTGCCATACTGTATGCAACATGATAGACATACTTCGTGGAACACTGCACTGACTAAATCCGGTTAGGATAATCGGATATCGGGAAGACGTTCCTCATAGGGAGTGAACTTTGAGAAATGAATTACAAGGGGGAAATATACTAATAATTTCTCAATGGGGCATATAGGCCCCAACAGCCGTTAAGGATTAATTTTCTCAATTAAAATTAACAACCCAGCCAGCAATTCCGGTGCTGTCATAAATAAGATTTTTAAATGGCTCATAGAAATGATTATTGGTTTTTTGAAAACACTCTTTTTTTTTTGGTAGAAAATATGAACCCTCAGAAGACAATCCAAAAAGTTGTCTCTACAATCTAAAAAGCTGTTTCCAAACGAGGGTTAATTTTTCAGACTCAAAGAGGATTCCAAAATTATTTAAATTTATGAAGAAAATTTCGATTTTATACGTTCTTTTTTCGGAGTCATTTCTGAGCACACAGGGGGCTCTTTTGGACGGACCACTTTCATAGGAAAAAGTGGACAAATGTTTATGTTTTTGGAGTTTAATTCTGAGTCATTAATGATCATCTTTGTTTGCTGGGAATATTATCTTTAGACCCAACATAAAAAATATCATGAAATTTCATCAATAACCGCACAGAAATGTCTGTTAGATTAATATGTTTAAAAAATATTAAGTTCTACTAAAATTTTACTTTTGACCTTAAACAGGGGCTATTTATTGGATCTCCATTTAGCCCCAATTTATATGCAATTAAAAGAAAACCTGGCAAAAAGCTAAATAATTCACAAAAATAGCAAATTTCGAGAAATCCGCTGAAATAAAATCACTGCACTAACTAATTAAAAAAAGAAATCCTACAATTTTAGGAGTTTTTAATCCCTTGTATTTATATCCTTTAAAATTTCTTTAAACATTTTTTTGAAAATGCAAAATTGGAGTTTTGAAAACAGTGTTTCAAAATTCCAACTTTTTGGTATTAATTTTAACTGAATTAGCAAAACGCAAGATAAAACGAGTAAAAAGATTAAAGTCGGGCATACCGACTATACAATACCCTACACCAGTCTGGGTAAAAGCCAACTAATGTTTGGATACGAAATTCGAATGGGTTAAAATGGGGCTCGTGTCAAAATTTTCTATAATGTGAGTCAGCGCACCAAATTTCATTAAAATATCTTAATATTTGCGACCTGCAGTTTGTAACCAAGCCAATTTTGGGGGGACCCTTATATGGGCACTAGTTCTAAACATGGACCGATGTTCACCAAAATCAATAGGCTTCGTCCTTGGGCCAACATAGGTCTATGTACCAAATTTCATCAAAATATCTTAATATTTGCGACCTGCAGCGTATAAACAATATAATTTTGGTGGGACCCTTATATGGGCACTAGCTCTAAACATGGACCGATGTTCACCAAAATCAATAGGCTGCGTTATTGGGCCAACATAGGTCTGTGTACCAAATTTCATCAAAATATCTTAATATTTGCGACCTGCAGCGTGTAAGCAGTATAATTTTGGTAGGACCCTTATATGGGCACTAGGTCTAAACATGGACCGATGTTCACCAAAATCAATAGGCTGCTTTATTTGGCCAATATAGGTCTGTGTACCAAATTTCATCAAAATATCTTAATATTTGCGACCTGCAGCGTATAAACAGTATAATTTTGGTAGGACCCTTATATGGGCACTAGGTCTAAAAATGGACCGATGTTCACCAAAATCAATAGGCTGCGTTATTGGGCCAATATAGGTCTGTGTACCAAATTTCATCAAAATATCTTAATATTTACGACCTGCAGCGTATAAAAAGTATAATTTTGGTAGGACCCTTATATGGGCACTAGGTCTAAACATGGACCGATGTTCACCAAAATCAAACTTGTTCGTCCTTGGGCCAACATAGGTCTGCGTACCAAATTTCATCAAAATATCTTAATATTTGCGACCTGTAGAGTGCGCACAAGATTGCATGGACAGACAGACAGACGGACGGACGGACGGACAGACGGACATCGTTAAATCGAAATAAAAAAAAATTCTGAACCGATCGGTATACTATAAGGTGGGTCTACGACCAATATTTTTTGGTGTTACAATCATCAGCACAAACTTATAATACCCTGACCACATAGTGGTGTAGGGTATAAAAAATACTTGTTATCTGGGTATCTTGGGATTAATAGACTACAAAAGTGTTTTTGTAGTAGATTATTCCAGTAAATTACAAAATTTGGGCTGGAATTTCATGAATAAGTGGTCTGCGACACATCAGAAATGTAATAACTTGCTTGTTTTTTAACCGATTTTTGTTGCCTTTTCAAAAAGAAAATTTACTGCTGATAACGATTCTTTAAACCTTTTGTTTCACATTTAAATACATTTTTCTGGAGGGTGAGCCGGTCAATAACTCATACAAAGTAGGAGACCCAATATTGTGGCAACCGATAATTCGATTGTTGCAGTCAACTCGGTTGGCATAAAATTGGGTTTACTTTCTTACATTTAGTTGTTCGTTAGAGTTTTGAAGAACAACTGCGTCTTTTAATGAGTTAGAAACATTTTCAATTCTACAATATGTCTATTCGCCTGTCGATATCATTCCTCTCCTGAAAATGGGCTTGAGGAGTGTTGATATG
This sequence comes from Leucophora obtusa, assembly GCA_949987735.1. Lineage (NCBI taxonomy): Eukaryota > Metazoa > Arthropoda > Insecta > Diptera > Anthomyiidae > Leucophora > Leucophora obtusa. Next base: position 91,289,172 of record OX465297.1, on the reverse strand, counting down.
CTTTTGTATATTAATACTGAAGTTAGGCTAGTTTGTCCTAGTGTTACTTCGGAACTATATTGGTTTTGGTTGTGGGTATGGCAGTTAAAACAATGTACAATTGTGGCCACGAATTTAAGACTATTCAAGTTTTTCTAATTTTTTTGTTGTTGCCTTTATTTTTAAAGATCAAAATAGTGGCTAAATTCGGCACAAAAGGCAAGGAGATGGTTCAGAAAATTGTGCAGAATTTTAACGTAATGTTGGTTTTTTCATTTTATCACTTGTTCTAAGTGGGCGTAGATTTTAACGAAAAATTAGCGATATCAACATAGTAAAATTTAAGCAGTACTGATCGGTTCTGTACAAACTGTGTATTTTTGGAAATCCTATAAAATTTCCTTAAGTCTTGCATTATTTTTATCTACAAATAGTCGCCAGACTTAAAATTGCAGCCCTTTAAACATGACCAAATTTTTCTTTGTTTTTAGCGATTTTTAATGAAGTTAACATTTGTTGATAACAAATTCGATTTGCTTTCAATTGTCACATAAGTAGACAATTATTAACCCATTCCAAGCCGAATGACACTGATGATGGCTTTGTAGCGAAAGCCGAAAATACATTTTCTGTGTTGCTGGTCTTATCGAATTCTTTCAAAAAAAATTTTTATTCTTTGTAATTTACTTGTAAAAATTGTATCATCTTTCTTTAATTTGAAAGTAATTTAAACACAAAGTGATATTAATTTATGATCTAGAGTCAAAATAAAGAACATTCATTTACTAAAATAAGAGATCAGCTAAACATTCCCCTCAAAAACAAACATTAAGTTAAAATTCTGTACAATTTTCTGAACCATCTCCTTGCCTTTCGTGGCGAATTTAGCCACTATTTTGATCTTTAAAAATAAAGGAAACAACAATAAAATTAGAAAAAACTTGAATTGAGATAAATTTGTGGCCACAACTGTATATTATTTTAGAGTAAATTTTTTAGATTAATCGATTAATTTTAAAATTTTGTTCGATTAACCGGTTAAGAAAAAAACCCAAATAATTATTTGCACGATTAATCGATTAAAATAAAAAGCCGATTAATTGAATACCCTAGTTAGTACTTTACATGCTATTAAAGATTACTTTTTCGAAATGTTTTTAAAATTATTTATTTAGATTAAAAGAATTTGCCAAAGTATGATTGTAAATGATTATCTTAAAGTGTCGAGTATTAAGTATTAATACCAGCCATCAGCATGATTCCTTATGTCCAATTTACACTACCCTATACCCTGATTTTAACTTTTCTTCATCTTCGCTTGTATAACAAAATTAGCGCCAAAGAAAATCTTTAATGGTTTGATTTTTAGCTATAAAATCACTGTGCTTAAAATTAAAATATTTTCTCATAACTTTTTAGTTTCGGGTATCTCATTTATTATATTTTCTAATTTTGTCTCCTCTCATGATTCTAAACTTCTTGCTATTGTTTGTATGGTATGAATAACAAGAAAGATTTCTTATCATTTATCTTATTCTTTTTTTGTTTAAGATATAAAGAAGTGTAAGAGTTTTAGGTACATACCCAGCAAAATATTGGTAATGACACCTCATTGCTGTCTGCATTACCAATAATGATATATCATTACCTTTTGCATTATTTTGTAATATAAAATAATGACTTGCTAATAACGGCTTATTGTAGTCATTACTTTTAAATATAAAATAATGACTTACTCGCAATAGTTTAAATAAGAACTTTTTATAAAGTTAAATTTTATTTATTATATGTTAATATGTTTTGTGTTAAAATTTTTATGGCGAGTTCTAAAATTACACACTAGCAAAAACTTTAATTTCTCTGAATGTATTTTCTGTATTTGTGCAACTCCTTATTTTTAAGAATCAAGTAAGCAGTCGGATAACCACTTATAATTCAACTTTTCGTAACCATTTGTGTAACCACTTATTATTCTATTATATAACTACTTATTTGGTAATGAAAGATTTTGCTGGGTAAGTTTCTAAGTATGTCAAAAACAGTAAAATATCTACTACACTCAAAATATTACGTCTGTTGGCTGGACAGAAAAATTTGTTATTTTAACAAAATTTTTTCCTGTTTTTTGGCTTAAAATAAAATTCGTTTATTTTAACAAATTCTTTTGTTAAATTTAACAAATCTAAATTTAATTAAGAAATTTGTAAAACTACAGTTTTATTTGTAATTATACTGAGTCGTAGAATTGATCCAAATTTAGGGTCTGGGGACTCTCCCCGGGCGTAGTCCATATCATGGAAAGGCATATAAAGGCACTCCATTGGAGCAAACATTTTGTCCGTTTTACTCTATCTCGCTTAGTTTTCGAGATATGGCCATTTTATAAAATGGAAAATTTTTATTAAAAATTTCCGAGGGTCCAAGGAGGGTCCATTTTTGGATAGAGATAAATTTTCATCAATTTTGCTCTATCTCCCTTAGTTTTCGAGATATGGGACATTTAAAAAAATCGGGAGGGAATGAAATAGCGCCATCTTTAAAACTTCGGACACATTGGCGGCGCCATCTACTGTGTAATAACAGTAACAGTAAAGTAAAAATATTATATTCTAACAATAAATTTTGTTAAATTTAACGAATGGGTTCTTAAAAATTAGTTTTAAATAGCAGAAAAGGCAACTAAAAATTAGCTAAAAATGACCTTGCTGAAAAAGCTGATGGAATTAGCTGATTTATTTACTAAATACTAGTTAAAGTAGTATCTGAGTTAAATTTTAGTTACTAGAGAATAACTATTTAACTTACTAAAATTTGTAAAAGATTTTGCTAAATAATTAGTAGACAAAAAAATTACAAAAAAGCCCTTCTTATTTTTTTTTTTGTAATTTTTCCGAAAAAATAATTTAGTCTCATAGGTCGTTTAAATTTTTAGCTGCATACGTTCATCTGTGCAATTGGCGGATAGCTACGCTAACAAATTATGCTTTTAATTTTACCCAGTAAGCACTAAAAAAATTTAAGTGAAATAAAATTGAATACCACATTCTTAAGTCAAGGCCTACATTTTATTCGAACTGTTCTTTAATTTTTGACTTGCTCCAGCAATATTAATACACTGATATAAATAAATCTGTGCAAATAGCAGAAAAAGCTACTAAAAATTTACAAAGAGAAAAAAATCAAAAAAAAAAAATTTTTTTTTTAACAGAGCCCTGCAGAAAAAACTACTGATATCAGCAGAATCTATTTGATAAATGTTAAATAAAAACAGCAAAACCAAACTGTTAAATAACAAGGTTGGTTACCGAAACGAATAACGGTAAGGGTAACGGTAACGGTATCAGATTTCGTTTGTTTAGGTAACGGTAAAGTTAACGGTATTTAAGACTGTTTCGGTAATGGTATATACGAAACAGCAATACCGGTACGTACCGGTATTAAAAATTATGTTAAAAACATATAAAAACAAGTAAAAACATGGCATATTTTTAATTTTAAGTACTGAAAATACAGATTTTAAGCTATAAAATCAATACTGGTAGTTTTAATAAGTAAAATATAAATTTTTTGTAAAAAAAAACACTCAAGATTATAAAATAAAAAATAAAAAAATTGTAATTTTTATATAAAATAATAAGTACCGGTAAAATACCGGTAACTACCCATAAAAATAACGGTATCGGTAACGATAACGGTATTTAGAAATTTTTTTAGAGGTATCGATAACGGTAACGGCATTCAATTTGAAACGGTATTTTAGCGTTAACGGTATTATAACGATAACGGTAACCAACCTTTTTAAATATACAAAATTTCAGTTACATTTAGGTTATATTTCAGTCTATGTGAATAACAACTTACCCTTCTAAAATTGGGGAAAAAACTTATTTCAATATTACTAGACAAAAAATAGAAAGAAAAAACTGCAATATCTACAAAATTTTGGTTATTTTTATGTTAAATTCAGTTAAATGAAAACGACATACTATCCTGCTGAAATTAACAAAAAATTTTGCTGAGCATTTTTCACTGTTGATTTCAGAAGGGAAGACTTTACCTTAACACTTTTTTCTGAAATTTTTAGCTTAATAAAATTCAACAAAATTTATTGCTGATCTGTTCAAGTTAAATTGTTACTTGAAATTAACTAAAATATAGCCAACATTTTGTAAATTTATACTTAATACTTAGCAAACTGACTACGCTAATTTGAGCAGTTTTATCCGCAGGTGAAATTAGTTAAAGCGTAGACCTCTATATTTATTTAATTATTATTTTTTGTGCGAAAAAAGCCTCAACCTTCCCAGGAAAAAATTATACAATCGGTTGCCAACCACACCAACTTCACAACTGGTTCCATTGCAACCGATTCCATGGAACTGGTTATGACACCAGTTCCTGGGATCCTATATGGAAGGTGTGACTGACGTAGAATCAGTTCTAGAACTAGTTCCAGAACTGATTCTAGGACAACCGGTTCCTCTTTCGATCTATAGAAGTGGTTGCTTTTGGGAGAATTTCAAACAAAAATAATCGGTGTTAGAGTCGCCCGTAGAAGGGGTTGTGAATGAAAAGTAGCTATTCTGCAACCGATTCTTTGGAACAGAAAATTTTCCTGGGTGTTTTATAAAATAAAGTTATTAAGGGAAAATTCCAAAAATTTAAATAAATTATATTTTATAAGTTTTTTTTTCAAAAAACAATTAATAAATGAAACCAAACCCAGTGTAGAAAATCATTACCAGATATGTGGTTATGTAACTACATACTTGCCCAGTGTAGAAACGGCAATGACATATAATTATTTTTTGGACTAACTAGTTACTTTTGTTATTACATTTCTTATTACCTTTATATGGCGATTTCGCGAAAAATAATGAGTTATGGTTACACACCAGCATACGAAAAATCAAAAAATATATCGTTACCTATGTGCTTACCAGTACTGACAAAAATAATGAGTCTAAAAATAGATTTTCAAAAAAATAAATTATATAAAAAAAATATTTTTTATTGTATTTTTTTTTTAAATAAAATTTGCTGGTTCGTGAATCGAACCTGGATCTACAGCAGTGGTCGGCATCCATAGGCACCAGAGCAGTGTTGCCATTTCAGTGCTTTTCGGGTATTTTTTGGTGCTTTTTTCCTTCCCGTACCCGGTGATTTTTTTCAAATACCCGTTTATAAAAAGCGGGTATTTACAGTGCTTTTTCAGATTTTTGGCAGTGCTTTTAGTGCTTTTTGTACAATTTATATTTTGGTATTTGTTCTCCATTTTTCAATTTTTCTTGAATTTTCTGTCAAATTTGAAAAAATAATACGAAATATACAAAAAATACATTATTTCACAATGTTTGTAGTACAATTTTAAATAGCAACTTCGTTATATTTAAACTTCTAAATTTTTAAATATTAGTTTGGTGCTTTTTACCCCTTTTTTGGTTATTTTATTACACGATTTTACAAAGCTAAAATGTGTTTTTAAAATCTTGACTTAAATTTTCAAAAAATTATTATCGTGCTTTTTTACCCCATTTTTGGTAAATTTTTACCCTTTTTACCCGGTTTCACAATGCTTACGGTGCTTTCCTTCCTTCAAAAGTTGGCAACACTGCACCAGAGGCCGATCATAATCGGCTTTTCACACGTACACAACACGAATGGCAACAAAACTATCAACTAAGAGCGTAAAATTTATTTAGTAGCATCGTAGCTTTCAACAAAGCAGGTTGACGTCGCTTTGTTTAAGAAATTTTAGAAAAATATAACACTCTTAAAATTTTACAAGAACAGGAAATTTATTATGAATTTATTTTATTTCTTTAGTTCATTAAAATGTACGAACTAATGGAATACTTTTTAAGAATAAATAATTTATATACAAAAAAATACATATTTTTTAAATAATGTGTATAATAAAATTTATTATGAATTATTTAAAAAAATTAAATTACTATAAATTATTTTTTTTTATTTCTTTAATTCATTCATGCATTCATTATTACATTTCTTCATTAATTCATGTTCTTAATAAACAAATATAAATTTAAAAATGATAAACTAATTTCTCACAGTGAAGAAACACAATACATTCACATTCTCTCTTTGTGCCGACCACTGGTCTACAGATTGCCAGTCAATAGCTCTACCATGTGAGCTATATGGACATGTAATAAAGGGTTTTTCAATAAGAGCGCTACAAAAGTTTTTTTAAATAAAACAAAAACGGTTTTGGATATCAATGAAATTCTTTATTCCTGTGAAAGTACGTTCGATGCCATTATGTATGGAAATCGATCTCTTTTGCATGGCCACCACGGGCACGTTTGCAGAAGTCCAGACGCTGAACCCAATTTTCGACGGTTTTCAAGCATAAATCGGCCGATATTCGTACGAAGTTCATCAATCGTCGCTGGCTTGTTGGCATAGACCATAGATTTGACGTAGCCCCACAGGAAATAATCCAACGGCGTCAAATCGCACGACCGAGGCGGCCAATCGACTGGACCATTTCGTGAGATAACACGTTCTCCAAACTTGGTTTGCAATAAATTGATTGTGACATTCGCTGTGTGGCTTGTGGCGCCGTCCTGTTGGAACCACATGTCCTTCAAGTCCATATGATCCAATTGGGGCCACAAATATTCGCTTATCATTGAACGGTAGCGATTCCCATTCACAGTAACGTGCCGGTCTTGATCATCACGGAAGAAGTACGGCCCAATGACGCCGCCGGCTCATAAACCGCACCAAACCGTAATTTTTTCGGGATACAATGATGACTCATGGAGTACGTGTGGATTGCTGTCTGACCAATAACGCATATTTTGTTTATTGACGAAGCCATTCATTATGACGACCATAAATTGGACGTAGCGCTCTTAACGTTGAGGCCACTGACTCCGAATTTCGGTAGTAAATTTTAATAATTTCGGCTCGTATATCTTTCCATCATGAAATGGCAAACCTTACTGAAGAGAAATGTCAAAAGAGCGGCAAGAAATATGGCGTCGTTTAATCTAGAAAATTATTTTTTATTTGAAATAATGATAAAAATGAGTCATTGTGAGTAACTTATTATACGTTTTAAAATAATGCAGAAGATAAGTGGGTGTCATTACTGGTAGTCCAAAAAATAGTGATATGTCATTACCGTTTCTACACTGGGAAAATAAGATAGAAAATACCCAGGAAAATTTTCTGTTCCAAAGAATCGGTTGTACAATAGCTACTTTTCATTCACAACCCCTTCTACTGTCGATTCTAACACCGATTCTTTTTGTTTGAAATTGTCCCAAAAGCAACCCCTTCTATGGCTCCAAAGTGGAACCGGTTGCTCTAGAATCAGTTCTGGAACTAGTTCTGGAACTGATTCTACGTCACCCACACCTTCCATATAGGATCCCAGGAACTAGTTCCGGAACCAGTTCCATGGAATCGGTTGCAGTGGAACCAGTTGTAGAATGGGTGTGGTTGGCTACCGATTGTAAAAAATTTTCCTGGGTAATACTGCAAATAACAATTTTTTTGAAAATGAAGCTAAACATTTTTACAGTGTACGATGTGTTACTACCCGGTCAGAAATCGCCAGTGGTACAAAAAATCAAGCACTGGCATACCACTGGGTAACTACGGCGTTAAAAATAAATGACTGGCAGAACACTCATTTGGGACGCTTTGCTAGCGTTTGCAAAAAGCGTTTTACATGTATTTGTTTTAAAAACATTTCGGTAGTTTATAAAAAAACCTCTGGCAAAGAATTGGCTTAGACTGATATGCCAAGGTTTGCAACCAGTGGTTATCCAGTGCTACCTAGCCAATGCTACCAATGATTTTATAAAAATGCTGACGCTTCGTTAAAAAAGTTTGCAGTCAGAAGGTTCCGAGTTCAAATCCGGTTGCAAGCAAAAATGTTTTTTTAAATTTTTTTTAATTAAAATTTTTTTTTGTTTTATAAAATCATTTTTTTTTGTTTGTGGGAACTTTTTTTTGCTCTCCCAACGCTGGCATAATAGTTACAAAAAATTATTTGCCAGTACTAGCATTTTGGTACAGCCAGTAGTTATCCAGCTATTATCACTCCTTTATGTGTTTAGCCATCAAATACTATATGTCTCTTTAGCTCAGTGGGTAGAGCAATCGTCTGCCAATCTGACGGCCTGGGTTCAAATCACGGCAGGACCAAAAAAATACATATGGTCTTTTTTTAAATTTAATTTTAGAAAATATATTTCCAGACCACCTATTTATTGGTTCTGCCAGCGTTTTGCCAACGCTCTAAAATTTTGTTCCTCCAGTGCTTTTCCGGCGCTTTTTGAACAGCCGGTCCTTTTGTCTAATGATGTTATCATTTTGGGAATGGGAAAGCACTCTTTACCAGTACTTGTACCATCTGTTAAAGTGCTTTGCCACCGCTTTCCCGTTTGTATTTTTCTGACTGGGTAGTATCAAAGTGTTAGTTTGGTTACAATTACAGTTGTTTGTATGGAGTGGTGGTAGAACTCGTACTAGTTGTCATTTTCAAACATAATAACGTTTACTACCCGGTATACTCAACATGTATTTTATTCACTAAAATATCACTATTTTTTCCTTCTAAACTGTGTATGAGATTTGTTTGTATCTATACAAGATACCCAATATAGCCTTGAGTGTAATAATACTGAGACAGACTTTTCGTTTTTAACATTACGAGGGCAGTATGTAATGTTCTTAGCATGACATAGAGATGGCGGAATAAACAGCAAAAAGCTTTGTATAATAGAAACTTCCATCCGTCATATGAACACATATTAAATTTCATTTCGATCTGTCAACTCATTCGTATAGTAACAGCTGTTCAAAAAAGGCGCTTCAGTGATTTTTTTATAATGGAAAAATTAGAAATTCGTGGTGTGATTAAATATTTACACTCAACCAAAAAAGTCTGTAATGGCTACTGAAAATGTTGCTGTTATTACGGGAAATTTAACTGTTTTGTAGAAAAAATTAGTAGCCGCTACTAAATTTTAGTAAAATTTATGTAAAATGCAATTCAAAATCGATTTGCTAAAACCAGATAAAAAACTTACTAAATATTTTAATTTTAGTACAATGAAATTAGTATAAATAATTAGTTGCAGCTACTAAATTTCAGTAAATTGCTGTAAACTGTAATTTAAAATCAATCTGCTGAAATAAGCAAACAATTGCACTAAAAAATAAAAAAACTGTAAAATCTAAAAAAAAATTTTTTTTCGATTGTAACAAGCGTATAATTACTTCATCGTACTTGAAATTTGGAGTCAAAATTGCAAACGGTTCTCCAGTTATTGCCGTTTTATGCATTGGAGATGCAATAAAATTTTCTGGGTGTTATTTCTAAACTAAGAATATATCAATAGTAACAAATATATCAAACAAGAATTGTAAAATATCAAAAAAAAAAAAATATTTTTAAATTAGTATATTTTTCAGCTAAATTTAGCAATCGGTTTTGAAAAATTAGTAAAATGTTTTGCTGAAGTCAGCAGCGAAAATTTGTATAAAAATCCGTAATTTTTAATAAGAGAATAGCAAAGATGATTACTAAAAATAAAAATTGTAGTAATAATCAGTACAAAAATAGTATAGTGCGATTGGAAACTGTTTACAAATTTTTTTACAAGCTTTTTTATCTGAGTGTACATAAGAAAGGTTTATCGGGACAAGAAATTCATAATGATATGGTGAATGTGTTAGATAAAGTCCTCCTTCATATGCAACAGTAAAAAATTGGGTTGCTTAATTTAAACGTGGTCGTACAAGCATTGAAAATGAACCACGAATTCGACGTCCGAAAACTTAAACAACGCTAGAAATCAAAGCTAACGTCCATGATATGTTATTAGGCAATCGACGAGTGAAAGTGCATGAAATGGGTAATGCCATAGGCATCTCAAATGATCGAGTACATTTTATTTTGCATCAAGAATTACAGATGAAAAAGCTTTCTGCAAGATAGGTGCCGCATTTGTTAACAGTTGACCAAAAACGGATTCGAATGAGAATTTCTTAAGCTTGTTTGGATCGATTTAAGCGAAATAAAATGGATTTAAAGCGTTGTTTTACCTCGTTTTAAACGTTTTTAAAACGTTTTACCTCGAATGAAGATACAATGGCATCTGTAAACGATTATTTTGAGGAGCTTCAGGAAAATTATTTTAATCAAGGGATAGAATTCCTAGAAAAACGTTGTACTAACTCTATTGAAGTTTAGGAGATTATATGGAAAAATAAAATAATTTTAAAAATCTAGCCCTCGTTTTTCATTGCTAGGCTAAGAACATTTCGCGCTGCCCTCGTATTCTTGCTGATGCATATTTCAACACCTTTAAAGTTGCCAGATACAAGCATTGTACAAAATATAATATTTTCTTTACGATGTGCGTGTATGTATGTAGTTTCCGTATCCGTTTAAGTTGCATGTTTGCTTTGAACAAACAAATAATCTGTGGGACTGACAAGTGGACAGACAGAAATACAAACAACATACATACATATTTACTAACAATAAGTGACAATGAATGTTTCTTGTTGTTATTTTTCAACATTATGATTTTACATTATGATATGAAACATATTTTGTTTAAAATTGTCTAAAGATTTCTGTAGACTGTCAAACAATTTGTTTTAAAATGTAATGCCCTACACCACATATACAATAAATATGGCATGAAAAGTTGGTGAAGTACTAGATAACATCTGAAACTAGGTAACAGCTATTAAAGATTGTAATTTTATTAAAATTTCTTAACATTATTTCATACATCCAAAATTCTGTTACTATTAAATTAATATAATAATGGTTGCGTATGAGTGTTATTTAGTTTCTAAAAATATCAATCATACGTCACATTGAAAAAAGTTCAAAACATCATGACGTATTTATTATTAACGTTGAAATAACACTCATACGAAACTGAAGCGTTGTTCAGTAAAATAATCAAAACATATATTTAACTTAATAGAATATTACAAAATTGATGAAGCGTATCCTACAGTCAGTGTTTTGGTTATATTTTCTTTTGTATACAAACATTAATTTTGTAAAATCGACATTTTCATCATTCAACATCATGTGAATGTACTTGTATGTACTTGCAAGTAATTTATTAGGGGTTTTCACATAAACTCGTAAATTCCTTGTAAACTTTGTATAAATACAAACAATATTTTTTATATGTATATGGAGTTTGACATTAAACTCATAAACATACCAGGTTTACATCGTTTACGAGTAGAATACGAGTTTATATGAAATCCCCTATTATATTATAAAACGTGACAACAGGTGGTAATCGTTGAAAAAGAAAACATTTTTTATGATATTTTAAGATTTTTATGGATGTTAAAAGAGGTAAACTTAATAATAAAGTTAATTTTGTTATTTTTCAGTTAAAGTTTAAAAATCCGTTTAATTTTTAAGTGAAGATAATCACTTAACTTGATCAACATAAATAATGATTCTAATAAGATTGTAAATATTCGATGCATAAATTACACAGTTCTGGAAATTATAGGAATTTGCCAGTTACAGAAATGAAAGGAGGTGGATCGTTTAGATGTTTCAGGGCTGAAAATTGTAAATTTCGGGTAACATGTCAATAAATTGAAATTTGGTGAAGTTTACAAATCTTATTGTTTCAATGTTATATCCTTTTTTTTTTGTTATTTCCAAACACATCATCGAAAAGGACTTGCGTTCTTCAAGTTTGTATTTATATTATTAACCGAAAAGCCAATACTTTTCGTTTCGGCAAATTCATAAAAAATAATGCAGCTTTTTGAGAGCGAATTTTTTTTATTGAGGCTATGCGTATAAAAAAACCCATTTGTTTTTTAGAAGTCCTTAAAACATCTTAATTTTACCTTTGTGTATATTTTTTTTTCATTTTTTGAAAAAAGATAAATTTAGAAAAGTTTTGTGGTATAAAATTCTTTTTGAAAAATCTACAAACAATATTTCCAAAGCATTGTTTTGTTATTGTAATTTTGTATCATTATGTATGCAAGAATCAGAAAATATCAGGGCTTGAATGTAATACCAGGGTAACTATTTATATTTTGAGCCTAACAATGAAAAACCAGAAATTTGTTATTTAAAATGTGTGAAATGCTCTATATACTTTTGCACTTGTCGTAGCATTCTTTCCACTCCGCGCAAGAGGTGTTTTAAAAACATGATTTTGGAATGCATCTACGGCTTCTTCTGCTGACGAAAATCATTGTCCAAATAGTTTATTTTTGATGTGCGGGAACAAGAAAAAGTCATTGGATGCCAAATCAGCACTGTACTGCGGATGACCTATTAGCTCGATCTTTTGAGTGCTCAAAAAGTCGCTTGTTTGAGTCAATGTGTGAAGTTTTGCATTTTCATGGTGAAGAATTATCCGTTTTTGGGGGTTGGTTTTTTTCATTTCTCCGAACACTTTCTGCAAACAAATGATGGTGTACCATTCTGAATTAACTGTTCTACGATTTTTTTAATGGCACTGTTGCCACATGACCAGTTTTGCCAAAAAACAGGCGACCATGTTTTGAAGTGCTTCGAGAGGGAACAACTTTTGTTGGATTTCGTTCATCACAAAACAACCATACAGTCGACTGTTGTTTAATTTCAAGCTCATAAGCATCTTTTGAAGCATCGCTATTGTATATTTTATTTATGCTGGTTGGACTGATGTCAAATGACGATCTTGCATTTCAGTTTTTCCACAGCATCAATGTTTTCTGGCACAAAAAAATAATTTTTCACGGATTTGATCCGATTTGGTTGAAATTTGAAATATATGCTGAAAATGTTTTTTTATTTCGGAAGCGGTTAGATGGTTTATGCCTACTTTTCGAAGAAAATATCGCTTTTGTCTATCAGCTAATAATGACCAGGACGTTTCAGGTTTCTAGCTTAAGGAGTTTTGGCAAGACGGGCAAGAGGAGACTTTCTCATTTTTGCCCGTTCCGGTAAGAATTTCCAAAATTCCCGACTTAGAAACCTACATACCAAATTTAAACTTCCTAACTTCAGCGGTTTGTGTTAAGCGGTGTTGAGTCAGTCAGTCAGCCAGTCAATCAATGAATCAGTCAACCACGTTATTCTTTAATATATAGTGACTAGCGGGCAAAGCCCTCTACGTTGTTAGCGTGCCTTAAAGTTATATAATTCCAGTTTATCTAAAGGTAGACCTGGCAATTCACAAATTCAGTTGGAAAATTTACTGCGTCGGCTTCTTCCACCGATGCTTCGTTACCTGCAGTTTAAATATCAGTATATATAAATTCCATTCTTTTTCTAAGGTTTTTTCTCTATTAGAAAATTTGTTTAACTTTTAACATATTCCTTGGATAAAGAGTGTGAACAGGTAATTAAAAGGAGTTCTTCACCCCATTTTGTTCTTCCCAAATATGTATAATCTTGCCTCAATCGCAGACGAAAACTTCAGCAGTTTGAGTCATTCAAATTCCATTCCATTTCCCCCCAGTTATCAAATGTTTCAATTTCACTCATTCCCCGTTGCATTCCATTTCGTTTAACAATTTCAGTGTTTCAATGCAGCTCGTTCCCAGATTCCATTTCGTGCACCATTCCATTGCATTTCGTTCCCATTATCTGTTGTTCCAATTCCACTCGTTCCCCGTTTCATTCCATTTCGTTCCCACTGTCTTGTGTATCAATATTGATATCAGTCGGTTCTCTTTCCATTCCATTTCTTTGCACTTGCTCCGTTCCATTCCTTTTTTAACTGTAGTCCCAGCAAAAATGTGGAAGCAGTAAAAACGTTGACTGCTTTCTTACTGCTACTTTTACCGCTTCTAAAAATGTACAGATTCGTAAACAGCATAATGAAAGGCCTAATTTGATTAATTGTTTGCATCGCTTTTTGCTGTGCTTTTTAAAAAGGCATGAAATGAGCAATACATTTTGATTGTTTAAATATTTTTGCGGTTCTTTTATCAAAATTTTGTAAAATGCGGAAAAAAGTTATTATAATGAAAATAAGAGTTTTTACTAAAAATAAGAGGCATTTTTTCTTCACTGAAAAATATGCAGGAATATTGTGCTTTTGAGAAGGCATGATTTTAAATAGTTGAAAAGCTTTATAATATGCACTTCCGAGACGGCATGAATTATCGACATTTTAAAAGAAAAACAGGAGCAATAATTAAGAGCGGTGAATTCATGCCTTTTCGGATCTCGACACAAGTGCTTTCACGCGAGCTATCTCGAACAAAACTCAGGCATGATATCATCAATAATGCAATCGCTTCACTGCTCAACTTTCCCTGGCAAAACTGCTTCCAAGCAAGCAGTAATTTCTGCTGGGGTGTTTCAATTTCACTCGTTCCCCATTCTATGCCATCTCGCTCCCTATTCCATATTGTTGCATATTCCATTTCATTTCGTTCCTTCTTCCATTCCATTATCTATATTTTCAATTCCAATCGTTCTCCGTTCATATCTATTTCGTTCCACTTGTGTATCGTTTCAGTTCCACTCGTTTCCCATTTAGTTTCTTAATTTTAGAGTTCCATATACGCTTGTTCTTTAAATTTTAGGTTTCTAGCCAAAGAGGTAGGCGTTAAGGGGGGGCAATTTTCCCCTTTTGAAGCACCATTTTTACCACGCTCCTTTTCAAAGTCCCAAAAAATATCTTGTCGATAAGTTAGCCCAAATTACAGGTTTCTAGCCAGAGGGTTCGGTTAGGCCATCACGGGGACCAATTATTCCGGTTTTACCCCTCCCGGTAGGAATTTCCAAAAATGCCGTCTTGGAGGACGTCTGTGTTAGAGGAGGAACCTACTATATACAGAATTTTAGGTCTCTATTTCCAGCAGTTTGGCCAGGCCGTCCAGGGGGAGACTTTTTCCCTTTTTACCCCTCCCGGTAGAAATTACCAAACATACCGTCTTAGCGGACGTCTACGTTGGAGGAGGAACCCAAATACCGAATTTCAGCTCCCTAGTTCCAGCAGTTTGGCCAGGCCGTCAAGGGAGAGACCTTTCCTGTTTTTGAGCTCACCTGTAGAAATTTCGAAAAATCTCGTCTTAGCGGATGTCTACAATAGAGGAGGAACCTTCACACCAAATTTCGACTTTCTACCTCCAGCGATTTGGGCAGGCCTTTAATGGACAATTTTCCATTCATTAACCCACATTTCTCAATGTCCCTGTTCGAACTTCCAAGAAGTACGTTCCCGATAAATGAGCCCATACTCCAAGGAATACGTGTTTTACATTTCAGGTTTCTAGCCAAAGGGGTTTTGGCAGGACGTCAAAGGGGAGACTTTTACTATTTGTGCCCCACCCGGTAGAAATTTCAGAAAAAAATTTATTTGTTTTGCCCTCCTGGTTGGAATTATGCTGGAGGAGGAACCTAAGTACCGAACTTCATCTTCCTGGTTCCAGCAGTTTGGACAGGCCGTTAAGGGGCCACTTTCCCTTGGGTAGGCCGTTATTGGGGACCTTTTTCCCTTTCAACCCCCATTCTTACTATGTTCCTGTTCCAAAATCGATAAAGTACTTTACCGGTGAGTTAGTCCTACTCCAAGGAATACATATTTAAAATGTTAGGGTTCTAGGCAAAAGGGATTGGGCAGGCCGTCAAGGGGGAGACATTCCGCTTTTGGGATTTCATGTAGGGATTTCCAAAAATATGGGGGGTGATGTTGAGTCAGTGAGTCAGTCAGT
Source organism: Leucophora obtusa (assembly GCA_949987735.1). Lineage (NCBI taxonomy): Eukaryota > Metazoa > Arthropoda > Insecta > Diptera > Anthomyiidae > Leucophora > Leucophora obtusa. Next base: position 91,273,488 of record OX465297.1, on the reverse strand, counting down.
CACTCACGTTGTTCTTTTATATATAGAGATTAATATGTGTTACACTCAGATAAAAAAGTTAGTAAAAAAAATTGTAAACAGTTTCCAATCGAATTTTACTATTTTTATACTGAGCTTTAGTACAATTTTTTTTTAGTAATCATTTTTGCTATTCTCTTATTACAAATTACGGAGTTTTTACTAATTCTCGATGCTCATTTCAGCAAAACATTTTACTAATTTTTCAAAACCGAGTGCTAAATTTAGCAGAAAAATATACTAATTTAAACATTTTTTTTTTTTTGGATTTTTTACAATTCTTGTTTAGTTTATATTTTTTACTATTGATATATTCTTAGTTTGGAAATAACACTCAGAAAGTTTTATTGTATCTCCAATGCATAAAACGGTAATAACTGGAGAACCGTTTGCAATTTTGACTCCAAATTTCAAGTAAGATGAAGTAATTCCGTTGCAGCAACCGAATTCAGTTGTGGCAACCGAATTAGATTTCAATTCGGTTGCGATAACCGAATTTTCAGTTGCCACAACTGAATTCGGTTGAGGCAACCGAATTATGAGATTGCAGCAACCGACCCAATTCGGTTGGAAAAAATTCGCTTGTCACAACGGAATTGTTTTGAGAGTGTATCCCCTTTTCGAAGAAAGCAACACGTTAATTAGTAGGATGAATTTCCTTAGTGTTGCTTCCCAGGAAAATTTTCTGTTCCAAAGAATCGGTTGTAGAATAGCTACTTTTCATTCACAACCCCTTCTACTGTCGATTCTAACACCGATTATTTTTGTTTGAAATTGTCCCAAAAGCAACCCCTTCTATAGCTCCAAAGTGGAACCGGTTGCTCTAGAATCAGTTCTGGAACTAGTTATGGAACTGATTCTATGTCACCCACACCTTCCATATAGGATCCCAGGAACTGGTTCCGGAACCAGTTCCATGGAATCGGTTGCAGTGGAACCAGTTGTAGAATGGGTGTGGTTGGCTACCGATTGTAAAAAATTTTCCTGGGTTCGTTTAAAAAATATATATGTTATTTATATTCAGGAATTAAGTACGGTTTCCTGCAGAAATTTGAGAAACTTTGGATTTTACATATCAATGTAAACAATGCAACAAACAAATTCCTATAAAAAGGAATATATATAGTCTAACTCCCACTGGAGCATAGGGCGCTAAATAACAAAACAAACAAATGGCTATGTAATAAATTTATTTAAAATCCCAGATATTAAGTATTTTTTATTGCAAAAAAGATTGTACAATTACTCATAAACATATTATAGTACGTGCATAAACATAATCTAAAAATTCTTGTTATTTCGGGTTATAAAATTTTAAAATTTAGCTTGATCATTAGATTTGATGGTGGAATCCTAAAAGAACAACGCTTCTTACATTCATATAACAACACAATGATTTTCTTAGGAAGGAAACCCGTGTAACAATGGAATTCTTATTTGTATACACAAAATGTGTCACTCACATACAACCAACACCGGCAACAACATCAAGGTGAAGTGATACGACAATCTCATAGAAAGCACTTAGGAAGTCTTAAATTGGCAAGAAAAAGTATTAAAACGTGCAACAACAGCAAAGAAAGTTAAGTTATTGTAGACACTGACTGATACACTTTTTATTGTTAGCCAAAGTAAATGGGCAAATAAAAAAACTAGAAACAACAAGATGATGATGCCTTACTAAAGGTAAAAAAGAACGATACTTTTTCAAAATCATGCCATGCAAGCAAAAAATATATACATTGTATATATATAATAGTAAGTACTTATATGACTGTCTGTACATTTGTAGGAGTAAATAAACGAGTATGTTTTACTGTAGTTTGAGTGGAACCTTTTTAATACGTTTAAAGTTTTTAGAAAAAAGGGATTTTCATTTTTAATACCATAATAGCTGCGGATCTAAATTACATATACAATTTTAAAAATCTACCTATGCAAAAATATCAACAGCATAACTGCATAAAATTTCAAAATAGAAAACTCGTTTCATTTTTTTCGGTTTTCTGTCAAAGTAAAAAAAAAACAAAGTGTCGCACTTAATGCTAATATGCTTATTACCCAACTGTGTTTGACACAATTTTATCTTTAAATTTTACCCATTTTGATTTTTCAGTTTTCTGCTAAAGTAATATTGCAAAATTTGCACAGTCAATATTAATCTCTTTATTAGTGGACAAAAATATTTTATTATTAATTAAGACAAAAACATTTTCTCATTATTTTTCCCATCGGAAGAAGAAAATTACTGGAGGATCGATTAAGACTCATATGAAACAAAAAATATCATATAAAAAGTTTTGGAGTCCAAATGGAGTTCAAAATGTCGGGTCCAAATTGGCAGCCGCGTATTTTAAGAAGTTTATATTTTGATCACGAATCTGAAACAAAAACTCGAAATACAAAATAGTGTTCAGTCATAGCAACAACTATAACATAGAGAAAAATAATAGCTTTGTTAAAAACAAGTGATTTTCGTTGTAATATGAAATAAATACATAAAAATATTTGAGTTTACTTCTCCAAATGTTTTTCACTTTGAAAGTTAACATACACAGAAAAAAGAGTAGGCACCAACAATGGGAATTTGTAAAAGCAATCACATTTTCTTTGAAATTGAAATTTTATTCTCAACAATTTTTTTGTTTGAAATATTTGTAACTCGTTTGTAAATTGTTGTCTTTCATATTAAAATTGTTTAAAAAGAAAAATTCAAAGTTACAAAAAGAAAAAAACTTTTTATACCCTACACCACTATGTGGTCAGGGTATTATAAGTTTGTGCTGATGTTTGTAACACCAAAAAATATTGGTCCTAGACCCACCTTATAGTATACCGATCGGCTCAGAATTTTTTTTATTTCTATTTAACGATGTCCGTCTGTCCGTCCGTCCGTCCGTCTGTCTGTCTGTCCATGCATTCTTGTGCACACTCTACAGGTCGCAAATATTAAGATATTTTGATGAAATTTGGTACACCGACCTATGTCAGCCCAAGGAAGAAGCCTATTGATTTTGCTTAACACCGGTCCATGTTTAGACCTAGTGCCCATATAAGGGTCCCCCCAAAATTATATTGTTTATACGCTGCAGGTCTCAAATATTAAGATATTTTGATGAAATTTGGTACACAGACCTATTTTGGCCCAAGGACAAAGCCTATTGATTTTGGTGAACATCGGTCCATGTTTAGAGCTAGTGCCCATATAAGGGTCCCCCCAAAATTATATTGTTTATACGCTGCATGTCGCAAATATTAAGATATTTTGATGCAATTTGGTACACAGACCTATTTTGGCCCAAGGACAAAGCCTATTGATTTTGGTGAACATCGGTCCATGTTTAGAGCTAGTGCCCATATAAGGGTCCCCCCAAAATTATATTGTTTATACGCTGCAGGTCGCAAATATTAAGATATTTTGATGAAATTTGGTACACAGACCTATTTTGGCCTCCCCATTTTGACCCATTCGAATTTCGTATCCAAACATTAGTTGGCTTTTACCCAGACTGGTGTAGGGTATTGTATAGTCGGCATGCCCGACTTTAACCTTTTTACTCGTTGTTTTTGGATTTGCAAATTTCTATGTTGGTGCCTTTTTAAAAAGTTTTTTTTTTGTATTTTGATATTTGGTATGAGAAAGGTGTTTAAAAATTTAATTAGAATTTTGTAAATTTAAACCCCATAAAGATGATCTGATGATAGTGATTGGTAACACTTGAAAATGCATTAATTGTCAACCATTGGTTCTAGGAAAGTTTTTTTCATAAGTGTTTTCTCTATTTGTTGCTAAAGAAATAGTGAATTCTATTTGGAATTTTTCATATTTGATCTTAAAACCGAACAAAGATAACAACTAATTGTAATGAAGATCAACTAAAATCTACTATAAAATTGTTTATTTGTTTGCAATAATTTTCAGAAAAATATTATTTAAGTTTGTTTAGGCTATAATTATCTTTACCTTTATTCAAAAAATCTTTAACCCTTAGTGGCCTGTGGACAAGAAAATAAAACACATGAAACTTTATTTTAGTTATGACTACTAGCCCTACAAACATTAAAATACGAAAATGTTTCGCAATCGTATCGCCTGGAAGAAAAACTTTATTGCGGCAATAATCATATTCTTATTGCGGAAGATCCTCCTTTCGGGAGTAAATGTCCTCTCTATAGCGATACTTCCAAGCAATACGAAAGCGATACTTCTGAAAGATAAATCCGCGATATCGCTAATTTATCACCTGGAAGATAAAAAGGTGATATCGCTAAATTAACTCCTCGAAAGAAACTAAACGATTTATATTTTTCATTATTAAATTTAACTCTGAAAAAGAATATCTGCATACATAATCCATTGACAAAAGCATTATACCCAATTTTTTCCGCGCACTAATCTTCATTTCTCAACGAATTTGTTTCCCATATTTCTTATAATTGTTTGTTGTACAAATTTTGTATTATTTTTTCCAACATTTTCAAAAATTTGAAACGAATTGTGTTTATCTTCTAGATGATAAAAAGCTGATATTGCCGCAATATTATCATAAAAACATTATGACAAAAAACACAATTTGGAATTGGTTTTTCCAAATATCTCCAAAATATCTTCCAAATGATAAAAGGAAGACAAATTCAAATTACTACTTGATTATTTTCAATCAAATGAAAAATAGAAGATATCGCTTTATTATCTTCTTGGAAGATATCTTCCAAATGTTTGCAGGGTAGAATGTAAAGCTTTTAAATTGATAAAAAAAAAAAACTTAAGAAGCTTGACCCAAATAGGGTTATTAATGTTTTCACTTTTAACCACTGTGGTGTAATGGTTGGCGCGTTGGACTGTTACACGAAAGGTTGCGGGTTCGATCCCCATACAAGGCAACATCAATTTATGAAAAATAATATGTATGAGATTTTTCTATCCCTTATACATATCGCAGCGTCCTCCTTCGGTGTTTCCAAAGCACTTAATCTCACCGAAGTAAAATAATATAACAGCACCCAGAAAACAGTCTCAGTTCTGGCCACCGAATTTGTTGCCAATCGAATTCGTGCGGTTACAACAACTATCTTTATATAAAATTACATTTTTCGTCCTGAAAGCCAATATTCGGTTGTCTAATTCAATATTATGTTCCACATAAATATTATTATGTTCCACAAAATTTTATTGAAATTAAAAAACTCTTTTTGAATTTTCTGGTATTGAACCCGGCCATTCATATTAATAGTCCACACTCTTACCCACTGCACCACAACTACTTTTAATTTTCTTAGCCATATTTACTATTTACGTATTTACTATATGAATATTTTATTTTAATTAAAAACAAAACATCTAAATTTTTGTCTTTTGCGGGATTCGAACCTGGAAATCCGGCGTACTAGGCCAACTCCTCACCTGCTACACCACAAATACTTATTAATTTTAATGTCTAATTCTGAATTTGGAAAACAAATATAGTCTAAAATTCGTTTACCAATATCAATTAATAGCTGTGTGTGTTATCATTACAATGCAAAATTCGGTTGGTGCTACAGAAACTCGAATTTAAGGTCATATTTGATTACGATACTCGTATTTGTAGTTACCACTTTCGAATATTGATATCTTTTTAATAAAGATTATAGATAACATCAATTTTCTTGTATATTCACTAAATAAATGGCTGCTTCTACTGCATAGATTTACTAAAATGATACTAATTTTTTTAAAATTGATTGGAGATCCCAATAATTTGTTAAAAGTATGTTTTTAGTTCATTTTCCCTATTTTTAGTATCTATTGAAATATTTTTTGTGTAGTACTCAATTATAGGTAACTCCAAATAAAATAACGTCTTGGCAAATTCATTTTAATGGTTTTGATCGAATTCCAACCAATCTTTTGCCTGGGTGAGGGATATGAACTAAAAAGCTTCAACAAAGTTCGCCAACTCAGAAGGCGCGCAACTACTGTTCTAAGATTCAACATCTCGCACAATTACAGTGTTGCCATATTTGAAGCCCTTCATCTTTCACCACCTCTCACTTCTTCTCTATCCCCTTTCCAAAGGAAGCAACACGTTAATTAATAGGAAAAATTTCCTGAGTGTTGCTTCTCTTTAAAAAAAAAGGACCCACTAGAAAATTTACAGAGTAAAATCTTTCAGATTTTTATTAAATTCGGATGTGCGATTGAGTCTACAAAACTAACGAACAAGCGCAATTCTGTAAAGTCCCATTTTTATTTTTAAGGGTTAAAAAGTGGGTTCAAAAGTGTCCGTATGTTAATAATAGTTTTAGTTGTGTAATCGCATTAGATTCTAATTAAAAGCTTTGTTTATTATGCATTTATTGTTTTCTAATTGTAAGTTAATTTTCGAATTGTACTTAACTAATCTGGGGTCATTTTTAACCCTACATTTTAACCCTTAAAAATAAGATTTGTACCCTCCACTTCATAAAAAATACTATTTATTGTAACTTTATCTATACAGTGTCAATGTTTGTTTCCACTTTTCACTAAAAAACCCCAACTAGGAAACTTACAGAATAAAGTGTTTCAGATTTTTATTAAATTTATTATTTTTCTTAATTTTACATTTAGATTTCATTTTCTTATATGACGTTATATATTTTCAGGAAGCTTATCGAAAACTACATTAGTTGATGCGGAAAAACATGGCATATTGTATAAGAATCAAAAAGGACATTTGGGAAAATCTCCATTTTTCATAATTTTTTGTATGTAATATACTGTCAAAAAGGAAAAGTTTGATACCCATATTGCATATGTTAATTAGTCAGAGGTTCCAAAATCTTCAAAAATATAGACATTCGGGAAACTAGGCCGAATATCGAAAAAAATCCGAAACATAAATATTATGACGATTAATAAGTATATGTGACAGCGCATAGAGAAAGGGACCTAAGGGTAAAAAATCAATTTTTTTTTTGATGTGGGCAACATCTGAGCATCGAATGAGACCGATCCCATGCCCTTTTTTACCCTTAGGTCCCTTTCTATTTTGCGCGTAACATATGTGAATTTGGTTTCGTATGGGGGTGTATACATTTTGATGTTTTGTGTTATACCATAAACAAAAAGCATGTTTAAGCATGTTTTATACACCGGTAAGTAGGCCGCTCAAATACCTTTAATTAATTTAGCACCAAATGTTCCTATAGTTTCTTTGGAACAAATATGAAATAAATAAACCGAAGAAACGAAAAACTGGACCATTTTTTGACACCATTTTGTAACCTTTAAATATCAGACTGGGCAGGTAAAAAAAAAAATATGTGTCCCTTAAATTTTTCTCCTCTTCAACTTATCTGAAGCTCATTAAAATCTGGCGGTCCGCTTTGGGAGTTGTTCCTTGTTAGACTGACCCAAAGACGAAGCCTATTGGTTTTGGTTAATATCGGTCCATGTTTACAAATTGTGTCCATTAGACAGTTTAAGGTTATATGGCAATTTTTTAAAGGGCGAATTTAAAGAGTGTCGGGGTCCAATTTGTTTCATTTCTATATAAAACTAATAAATATGAAGTTTGGGTGCAATCAAATAAAGAAAAGTCGAGGCGAAAATCGATTGAAAATTTCAAGTGTTTTTTTAATTTTTTTAAAGAAAATTTTTTAAAAATCGAAAATGGAGTTTTGAAAATTATGCCAATAAATTTATGCGTTTTTTGCCTAATTGCGCGACAGGTTAACAGACAGGTAATAAAACAATATTTCATATCTGAGTGTTTATAAGTATAGAGAGCAAAAAACAATTATGGCTTTAATCAATTTCTGAAAGTTTAAAAAAGTGCCATAAAATTTCATGGCCTACACTCTTAAAAATGTTTGTAAATTTACTACTATAAAATGGGTAAAACTTTGTTTAATTTTACGAAAATTCGGTAAATATAAACAAAAAATGCGTAAACTTTTTTTGTACACACTTTCATATGCAATAATACACACACAAAGTATTTTTAGACATTATGTGCTTATAAATAAACACATTGTGCCTAAAATCCCAAGTAAAAAAAAATGATATGGAGCCATATGAAGTTATATTTAATTATATATAATCTTTTATGTAACTAGATATAATTATATCCGAAAAATGAGAACGTCTTATTGTATCATATTGTATCGAATTGTATACAATTGTATATAATTTGGTACAATTTGATACAATTTTATGCAATTCGATACAATTGTATCCGAATTTTGTCCTCATCCAATTACATCAAATTATATCTTTTTGTATAAAATTATATAAAATGTTATAAAAGTGGACATAGTTTGATACAATTATATCTAAATATTGACCTTATATGTTTTATCATATTATATATGACCATATCTAACAATATAAAAAATTATTTTTTTAAATAAAAAAATATATGCAATATCTGGAGATAAGACCTGGGGGATTTCAATTACAATTATTGTAATTTGTAATTGAAAACTTTCAATTACAATTACAAATAAATGTAATTGAAATTAAAAAAAAACTCAATTACATTTCATGTAACTGTAATTGAAAATTTTCAATTACAAATTACAAGTAATTGTAATTGAAGTTGATTTCAAATTTCAATTACATTTAGAATTAAAAAGCGTTTTTTGTTAAAATTTTGTAGAAAAAACTGACTGGATAGGTTGGATAGGCATTGATAAGTATAAAAAGAATACGCCATGTTCCCTAACTTGTGCTTTTTGTCATTAGTTGTTTTCGGAAAAATGTCATTGTAATTGACATTTTTTCAATTACAATTATACATACATATGTAATGTGTAATTAAAAATTTTCAATTGCAAATTACTTGTAATTGTTCTTTTTTGAATTACAATTAAAAATAATATGTAATTGCAATTGAGTTTTTTTCAATTACAATTACATGTAATTGTGTAATTGCATGTGTAATTATTTACAAAATGTAATGATTAACCCCCAGGTCTGCTGTATATCCTATAATTTCGATAGAACTTCCCTTACTTTAATCCAGATTTACCATGACAGTGAATTAAACGTGAACAAATTTTTCTTTGTTTTTACGGTGGGTCTCATAATGCAGGTTTAAACTTTAGTTAATAGTTAACCCAAAAATTTGTTGTTGTTTTGTGTAAATTTTTTTGACATTTTCTTTTGTTTTTAGTTAAGTTAAAGTTAAACCTACAGTATGAGACCCACCGTTAGTAATTATAAAATAAAGTTAACAACACTGCAATTTTAAAGTTAATAGGATTATGATATACAACCAAGATATAAGAAATCAGTCAAGTGTACGTTATAATATAGAGAATTTCGTATTAAAGCTTCAGTGTTGTTAATTTTATGGGAGCGTAAGCCATTTTTGACTCATGCTCCTAAACAAAAACAAATTACTCACGCACGAGCATTTCGTTTCTTACTCACGCACACATGAATATATTAAAAACTTACTCATTATCAGAAAATTCTCACGCAAAATAGTAAAAATTACTAAAAACATATGATGCAAAAAATAAACTCACACACGGATCATGCACAGGTTATATATTCTTACTCACGCTCACGCACGAATTACGTACGAATTATATACTCTCACTCTCACGCACGAACCAGTATAGTAATTATTACTCACGATCACGTGTGAATAATGTGACTCGCAAACACTTCTAGTCACGCGCCAATCCCTAGTAATTATTAAATCTAAAACTAGTAGTATCCGACCGAACAGTTCGGCCAAAAAGTGACATATGGTCGATTTTCTGTTATTTGAAAGCATTGTGGAGAATAAGGCTTGAAAATACCAAATACCGACAAAATATATTTTCCGGCCGAACTGTTCGGTCGGACACTAAAAACTAGTTCAAAGTCATTGTTAACATGGAACCACATATATAATAAGGTTTTATATGGACCTTGTATATTTTTATATAAAATCACTTTGAAAAAATTGCTTATGTTTGATGATATATAATTACAGATGATTTTATAAAGAACGTTATATTGTTATATATTAAAGAAATCATGAAATATTGTAGATATGGAACCATATTAAGTTATATATGGGTTCATTTTCGTCAATATATAATCATAACTAACACAAATTATAAAATATTTCTTATATGGCTCCACATATAGTTTTATATTATTATGTATAGCGCCATACTAAATTATATATAAACGCATATGTAATTATATCTTTTATATGTTAATTTATGTACTTATATATAGCACATACAATTATATGTAGGCCAGTATGTAATAATATAAAATAACATATGTCTCCATATTAAAACCTTTGAGGAAAAAATATCTAATATATGACTATATAAAAGTATATATGCTTGAATTTAAAAGCATATGTGGTCATATGTAACTATAAGTTAATATATGCAATTAGATAAAATAATATATGATTATATCAGAACTTTTTTACTCGGGATTACTATTGTTTTGTTAAATACAATTTTTACGCACAAAGTTGGTAAATATACTATCCAATAATAGTAATAAATACTCTGGCATTTCAAATTGGAAAAAATTTAAAAAAAATTATAAATAATAAAAAGAAAAAGCGAAAACGGATTATTTTTTGTGAATTACAACATTTCCACAAACACATTAGAGTCTGGAAATAGCAACATAAGCATGAAATTGTTTTTGGTAATTATTGTTGTTGTTGTTGTAGCAACGCCTCCTACAATAAATATGTAAGCATATATAATATTAATCTTCTTCTTCATCTTCTTCTGCTGACTCAGCTAGATCCAGACCCAGGAACCGGGCCGCCTCCACCGGGTGGGTCCATAGTGACGTGGGATCTAGGTGAGTCGGGTTTGCCGTGCAGCCAAAGAGGTGGTTTACGTCGTGGGGACCTCTCTGGCATGCGGGACATGTGTTCGGGATGGTGGGCTCGATCCGAGACCAATATGAATTAAGGCGTGAACACCATCCCGAACGCAATTGCGCGAGGAGAACTCTCGTAGATCGTGGGAGAGTCCTCTCCTCGTTCTCCGCAATAGGTGGGGGGCGACCTCCAAGAACGATATTCATCCGGTAAGAATTGATGGCGTCATTTACCGTGTCCCGATGAATATCGTTTATACCTGCCCTATAGGATGCTTCGTCCAGCGGATCTCTCATATAACGCTGGACCGTGCCCTCAAAGATACGAAGGTCCTTTCTGACATGCCTCGGGGGGGGGGGGGGATCTACCTCCGTAAGATGGTGATTCGGGTGGTTCCTCCGATGACATCCCAGCAGGAACTGCTTCGAGAGCATTTGGCAGTGTTCCTTTACTGTTAGGACCTTCGTTTCCTCGTGAAGATGTTGAACCGAGAACATTTGTAGGCATCCTGTTATTGTCCTGAGGGCAGAGTTTTGGCAGGTTTGGAGCTTTCTCCACTGGGTATCGCTGACTCTAGGCGACCACACTGGCGCAGCGTAATTAACCACTGACCGACCAATTGTTTTGTAGGTTGCCAACAAGGTTTCTTTGTCTGTACCCCAAGAGCTGCCGGCTAGCGACTTGAGGACCTTGTTCCTACTCTGCATCTTGTTGCAAATTGCAGTGGTGTGCGCTGACGACATGAACAGGCTGTCGAATGTAACCCCAAGAATTTTGGGGTGGTTTAGTGTCGGAATTCGTACGCCATCGACTACTACATTCAGTTCCAGCCTTACTTCCTTCGTCCAAGTGGTAAAAAGAGTCGCCGAGGACTTTGCAGGGGAGAGCTGCATATTCCTTCCAGTGAAGAAATTCGTAAGATCATGAAGATAACTGTTCAACCTACCGCATAAGCCATCAATGTCGTGACCCGTCGCCAGTATCGTACAGTCGTCGGCATAAGAAATCAATTCCACCCCTTCTGGTGGTGCCGGGAGTTTCGAAACGTAGAAATTAAACAATATCGGGGAGAGAACTCCACCCTGAGGAACTCCTTGTTTAATCCTACGAGGTTTGGATCTTTTGTTACGAAACTCCACAAACGACTGGCGACCACACAGATAATTCGCTATCCACCTCTTCGTGCCATTTGGGAGATTGGATTCGGCGATGTCTCTGAAGAGGGTCGCGTGGCTGACCGTATCAAATGCCTTCGATAGGTCAAGCGCCACTAGAACCGTCCTTTCGCAAGGGCGGCTCTGATTTAGACCGCTGGTTATCTGTGTGGCAATGGCGGTTAAAGCTGTTGTTGTGCTGTGCTGTTTCCGGAATCCATGTTGGTGCTGGGCAAGCTGAAAATGCCGTGTGAGACTGGGGAGGAGTAGAGCCTCAAGTATCTTTGCGACCGGTGACAGTAGGGAGATAGGTCTGTACGATACTCCCTGGTTCGCATCCTTTCCCGGCTTCAAAAGTGGTACCACCCTGCCCATCTTCCAGACCTCGGGTATTATTAGGGTGGATAGGGAAAGGTTAAAGACCTTTGTCAGGTACTCTACTCCTGGCATCTCCAGTTTTTTGATCATCAGCATGGAAATTCCGTCGGGTCCTAGAGCTCTAGATGGTTTGGCTCTTTTGATGGCTTCGGCAACCTCTGTTGACGTAAAAGCTAATGGCTCGTCATTGACTCGGAGTTCGTGGATTTTCCTCACGACACTCCTTTTCGCCTTGTCTCTCTCGGGGTGCTCTATAAATTGCCGGCTAAAATAGCTCGCGCACCTCTTCGGGTCCGATATCGTCCTGTCGGCAAATGAGATCGATACCCTGTCGTCCCTTTTGGACGGGTTCGAGAGAGCTTTGACCGTTGACCATAGCTTGCTGGCTCCGGTGCTGAGGTTGCATGTTTTCAGATGATCTACCCATTTGTTCCGTTTATGCTCGTTGACCAACTTGCTGATCTCCCGGTTGAGTTCGTTGATGCTGGGGTCGCTGGGGTTGGTCGAACGAAGCTCGTCCCGCTCATCTGCGAGTTCTGCCGCTTCGGCTGGGAAATTTGGTCTGATGTTGGCGATCCTTCCAGCCGGAATGAAGCGAGCAGCCGCTGCGTTGACGATTTCACGGAACTTCCTTTCCGCGGAGCGCATATCAGTTGGGGTGGGTAGGTCACTGAATTTGCGGTTGGTGAACTCTCTGAACGCTAACCAGTCAGCTTTCTTGTGGTTAATGTACGTGCGGCGTTCAGAGACGATGAAGTCATTTGGTCTATCAAGCGTGATAACTATAGGAAGGTGGTCTGAGGCCAACGATATAATCGGCCGCCAGGAGGCGTAATTTATCAGACCTGCACTCGAAATTGTTATGTCTGGCGAGCTAGTGCAACTTCCTACAATTCTGGTGGGGGCGTCCTCATTCAGTGTGCAGAATGTGGAGTCATCGACCTGTTCCGCCAAGGCTATCCCTCTCTGGTCTTCCCCAGATTGGAGTGCCAGAGCTCATGGTGTGCGTTAAAGTCGCCCATCACCATGCGGTTATCACCCACCAGAAGGAATCTGATGTCCGGGTGATATCCTGCGGGGCAGCTGGCCACTGGCGGAATATACACATTGTACAGCTCTATCTCGGCAGCTCCTGACCTTACTGCTATACATTGATGTTCCATGTATACGTCACGTACGTTAGGGTCAGGCGAGATCATTCTGTACTGCACGGTGTTGTCGATAATGAATGCGAGGCCCCCGCCTCCGCTCCGTGTGCGGTCCTTGCGCAGAATGTTGTAATTACTACAACTCTGGAGTCTACAGGTGGCATTGAGTTTAGTTTCCTGGACCGCAGCGACCATGACTTTGTGGAGCTGCATGAATCGGGTTATCTCCGTGATCTTACCTTGGAGGCCGTTGCAGTTAAACTGCATAAGTGTTATCACCTCAGGTCGGGGGACAGCCACATGTGGTGTTAGTTGTGGTGTCTGCTGTTGGTGTTGTAGCTGGTGTTGTTGCTGTGGTTGTTGCTGTTGGGACGAGATCGGGGTCACCACGATCGGAGATGTCAAGGCCGACGATGTCGCCGACGTTGACAGCTCCGATGACGATGAGCTGTTACGTTGGCCTATACAGCATGGGGCCACGTAATTACCGTCCCAGTCCCTATGGGTTCTTAACCCACTGCAGTTTCTACTGCTGTCCTTCCTGAGGTGAACCCACTGATTGCAGATGTTACACCTGACTGATGTTCCGCCAGAGTGTAACCGGTCCTGGCAAACCGAGCAGAACCATGGTCCTGGATTTTGTTCGATTCCGGCACGGACCAAAAGGATATGGAGCAAGTTCGCCGGATAAAGTTGCTCCAGGTTAGAAAAAAGAAGAGGGCATACATACGTATTGTTGGTTTGTTGAGTTGGCACTCCTTGGTCGAGGCTTGTTGGGCTCCGAGTCGTTCCGGTACGAAGAACCGAGTGCCGCGGGAACGGGTAATTATTGTTAACGCATGTGGTAGTCTAAACCTTATTTCAAAATTGAAAACGCCGTAAGAGAGACACGGCCTACGCAGGAATTACTGGGTGCAATAACTCCTGCTCAACAAAATGCCTTCTTTGCAAGGGAGGCAGTCAACCAACAACCGTCAACAATAACGGGAGAAAACGCCGTAAGAGAGATACGGCCTAGGTAAAACAACTGGGTGCGATGACTCCTGCTCAAGAAAATGCCTTCTTTGAAAGGGAGGCAGTAACCGTCAACAATAACGGGAGAAAACGCCTTAAGACAGAAATGGCCTACGCAGGAACAACTGAGTGCAATGACTCCTGCTCAACAAAATGCTTTCTTTGCAAGTTAGGCAGTACTCAATGAATACTGACTTTGTTGAGCAGGAATCCATGCACTCAGTTGTTCCTGCGTAGGCCATATCTCTCTTAAGGCGTTTTCTCCCTTTATTGTTGACGGTTACTGCCTCCCTTTCAAAGAAGGCATTTTGTTGAGCAGGAGTCATCGCACCCATTCAATAGATATAACAAATTTTTATATGAATTTTATACAAATGCCTTAAGATCCCAAAACGACTAATTTGGACATAAACGATTATGAGAGAATGACTCGGATATTATTATTAATAAAATACGTACTAAAAATTAATTTGTTATTTTATTTAAAAAAGTTTTTGGGTGGTGCTTAAAGTTAGCACACCTGTTGTAAATGTACGCATTATATTTTATTTTTACGCACTTTCTGTGGATTTTTGCGCATTTTTTATGGATTTTTACGCATTTTATGCGTACATTTACACGTGAAACGTGCTTTTTTACACACAAATTTAGTAAATTAACACACTAATTTCAAAATTTCATTTAATTTTTACGCACTTTCAATGTAAAATTACAAATTATTTGTGCACCAACTTAAACACAATGTGCGTATTTTTTTTTTCAATTACGCACATAGAGTAAATTTACCCAATTTATAGTAGGAGTTCAGTTTCCTACTATAAGTTGGTTAAATTTCAACAGAATTTAATTAGAGTGTAGTGTTTTTTGGCACAAAATTGGTCTGGGGCATTTGCTATTTCATGGCGAGTTCTTAACCGATTTTGAAGTTATGTAGCTTTTTGAAAAGATAATTTTATATTAAAATCGATTTATAACACAAGTGGTTGAAAAGAATTAAACTATAGAACAAAATTTTTCTAAAACTGAAAAAAGTAATATTTTTCCCATATGAACTTCTACTTCTCTTTATTTGATTGCCCCCAAACTTCATATTTATTAGTTTTATATAGAAGGGAAAAAAATTGGATACCGACACTCTTTAAAATCGCATTTTCATTTTATTGGACGCCCCTAGTGTCCATACAAAGATCCCCCCAAAATTGCCTTCTTCGCTCATTTCAGGTCCCAAATATGAAGATATTTTAATGAAATATGGTACATTGATTCCATGGACAAAGCCTATTAATTTTGTTTAGAATCAATCCATGTTTAGACCTAGTACCTGTATAAAGGTCCCCCAAAAAT
Source organism: Leucophora obtusa (assembly GCA_949987735.1). Taxonomy (NCBI): domain Eukaryota; kingdom Metazoa; phylum Arthropoda; class Insecta; order Diptera; family Anthomyiidae; genus Leucophora; species Leucophora obtusa. The sequence goes on along the minus strand of OX465297.1, from coordinate 91,257,612 downwards.
GGGCATGTTCGCACGCTACAGCTCGTAATTATTAAGATATTGTGATGAAATTTGGTACACCGACTTATATCGGCCCAAAGATGGAGCCTATTGATTATGGTTAAAATCGTTTTAAAAAGACCTAGTGCCAGTACAAAAGTCCCTTAAAATTGACTTGTTCGAATGCTACAGGTCAAAAATACGAAGTTATTTTAATGAAATTTGCTGAATCATACGGGCCCAAGAACAAGTCCTACTGATTCCAGATATTTGGGCACAGCGCCCATATGGATTATACTATTTCCGATTTTCTTCTAAATCTTACATTAGGTAAAATCAAAGTTTCCTATCATTTTTCTATTTCTTTTTTATTATTTTATAGACAAATTTTGACGCAAGCCTATTTCAACCCATTCGAATTTCGGATCAAACATTAATTGGCTTTCAACCAGACTGGTGTAGTGTATCATATAGTCGGAATGATAGACTTTAACTTCGTTACTTGTTAGTGTTATATTGTATTTATTATATGTACATAGAGCATGAAATTCCATGAAAATTCATGTTTTCCTTTTCTCGATAGTCGCAAACTAATGTGGACTAAATATTAATTCGAATCATCAATTTTATAACAAAATGGCATCGATTTGTAATTGAATATTTTAACAAAAATGCATGTTTTTCTATTAATCGCCGTTAAATGCACATTTTTATGTATTTTAATAAATATTTGTGCATATTTTTTATTTTTAAGTAGAATTTTTTTAATGTAATAAAAATATAAAAAATGGACACATTTTCATATTTTGATTCAAAAAATTATTTATTATAGTAGGTTTGAGGTTAAGAAGAAGAATAAAGGCTGACTTACCCAACCGTAAACGTATCTGTAACGAATCAGCTGTTTCGATACCACAAGAAGAAATGTATACGAATGGTTACCAATACGTAAATGTAAACGAACTTGCCAGATCATTCTGTTGAAATCAGAATTTTCTATCCGGCATCGAAACAGCTGAATGATTTTAGTCGGAAAAAATATGAATTGAATAAAGAAAATTGATTCAAACAACAAATAATGAAAAAAAATTAACAAATAAATGGAAAATTTTAGAATAATATATAGAACCACATGAAATAGATGCTAAATAGTAATGTCGTTTACGATAATCTATAAGTGTACTTTTTAGCTATGGCACGGTACAGTTACATTACATTTACGTTTACGGTCCCATAATCCGCCCTTAAACCTTTTTATTTAAAAATCATAAACACATTAATTTTCAAATCAGACTAGTTTCTGGCTTTTTCTATCGACAGGCTTCATAAGTGATTTTCTATTAAACTGTATTAATTGTTTATATGTTTTATGTTATTGTCAGATTGCCTCTTTATGATAATTTTTTCAACAACCCGTCATATTCGAACACATGCGCCTACAATAAAAAAAAGTTATTAAAAAAAATTAGTAAAACATTTTGTATATCAAGTATAAGAGATTTCAGCATTTTTTTCTTTCTTCGTCTGCAGTTATATTTTTTCAGCACTTAACTTATTTTGAACTAATGTGTTGCCAATTTATTTGGTACAAAAATTGTGCAGATAAACGTATTTATAGTGTGGACGACAACCAGATAGACCATACCCAGTAAAAAAATTATAGGTTTTTGGAAGCAGGATTAAACAAATGCGCTTATGTAAATGCTTAGTATTATAGCATACTGCGAAGCAATAAAATACAAGAAAATCTTTAAAATGATTTCCATATAAAAATAAACAAAAACAAATTAAGTATGCAGCGTGTAAGTAGCTTACTCTAATGCCTTACAAGGATGCAGGTTGTAATGCAGTAAATTTGATATCGTTGATTTTAAACGACCAATATGAGTTTTACCGAGTTACTGACGATTGTCTTTGATGTTTTTGATTATGTAGTAAAAAGTGATTAGTCATTAAACTGCGTTTCTGAAGAGCTAGCACGCGGTTCGGTAAAAATATGAATGTTAAGAAAAAATAAAAATAATACGTATTACTCGTAATATGTAAAAAGTTTTAATTAAAATAAGTATCGTTCCTTTAGTTTGACTTTAGATCATAAATTAATATTTATGATGATACAATTTTTACAAGTAAATTACAAAGAATAAAAATTTCCTGAAAGAATTCGATAAGACCAGCAAGACAGAATACGTATTTTCGGCTTTCGCTACAAAGCCATCATCAGTGTCATTCGTCTTTGAATGGGTTAATAATTAATAATTGTCTACTTATGTGACAGTTGAAAGCAAATCAAATTTGTTATCAACAACTCAACTTAGACTAATATCAACGAAATCTAACAATGCTATTTTTATCCTTTGTTGTTATTGCTCTTTTTTGCTTTGAACCTTAATTCTTAAGATATCTCAGCTGATTCTATTCAACTCTGTGTATGATAACCACAGATTATTTGAATTACAACGAACCGTTAAATTTAAATTTAAATATATGTTATTTAAATTATATTTTGCACCGTGTCAATGTGTGTTTAAGATGAATGAGGGAAATGTTTAGTTGATCTATTATTTTGGTAAATGATTGTTCCTTTAGTTTGACTTTAGATCATAAACTAATATCACTTTCTGTTTAAATTATTCCCCAAAATTAAAGAAAGATGATACAATTTTTACAAGTAAATTACAAAGAATAAGGAATAAAAATAGCATTGTAAGATTTCGTTGATATTAGTCTAAGTTGAGTTGTTGATAACAAATTCGATTTGCTTTCAACTGTCACATAAGTAGACAATTAATTATTATTAACCCATTCAAAGACGAATGACACTGATGATGGCTTTGTAGCGAAAGCTGAAAATACGTATTCTGTCTTGCTGGTCTTATCGAATTCCTTCAAAAAAAATTTATTCTTTGTAATTTACTTGTAAAAATTGTATCGTCTTTCTTTAGTTTTGGGAAATAATTTAAACAGAAAGTGATATTAATTTATGATCTAAAGTCAAACTAAAGGAACAATCATTTATCAAAATAATAGATCAACTAAACATTTCCCTCATTCATCTAAAATAAATATCTATAAAAGTTTATGTAAAATAAATAATATAGTGTGCATATTATCATTACTTCTTAATGTCAATAATGTAGACGTGAAAAATGTGTTTAGTGAAAGCCATGAAATCGCAGGGTTTTATATTTGCTAAAATCCGCTCTTATTTTTCCAAAAACTAGTGCTTCCAAATGGGAATTCGCCATATAAAAATCATGGCATATGCAAGCAGGTTTGTAAGGGATACTTTTAATGTTTTCCTTTAAAAGCCTGCTTACTAGTAAGCACCATTTTTTACTGGGTATATAGATGTCGCAGCTTATCTGGATGTAGTACAGATAACGGAATTTCCAATCGACTAAGTGTTAGCAAAAATTTTTCTGTGATTACTACATTTCTTGTAACAATCAGCTGCTAAAATTATCAATTTTTTTTTCCAAACACCCTCCTGACTAAAAATTTGCTGATACCGCAATATTTTTTGCTGACTTTTTTTTGAGTGTATTCCTACATTATAAACGTAACTGTACTTAAATAGGTCCGACCGCTTAGCCATCTCACTCAAGTAAAGTCTTGAATGCAATATAACTGATTCATTGTTTTTTTTTCCATTCAGCCTTCTGTTATAGTTTTTTTTTTAGTCAGAAGTGATCAACTCAGACACATACAAACCTTCTATTTTCAGATTTATCTCCCAATTTATTTATTTTTTAATTATTTGTAAAAATATATATTCTTTAAAATCTTATTGACCTAAGAAAAAGCGATGAGTTCTGTGACTTTTGGAAAAATAACTAACTTTTATGTTTTAAAGTGCGATGTATTTTGGAAAAAATACGTGATTAAGTGCATATTTTTTATTATTTTAATGCATATTTTTCTTTTTTAGCTTCACTTTTTTGCGCATATCATCGTTTTTTAACTGCATGAAATTCCTTGCCCTAGTTATATATATAGGGTGTTTTCTTAAGCCCGATAGAACTTTAAATTATAAGAAAGTAACAAAAGAAAAAATTAAATTTAAAAAATTTTTTATTCCAAAAATCAATACATGGCATTAATATTTGAAAGTGATTTTGGGCATATGGCCACCGCTGCACATACATAGGTTGAAGAGTTTCCGAAATTAATTTTTTTCATGTTCGCCGATTTGGATAATTTTTTGGTATTTTGTTGTCAGATATCTGAGTATTATGATTCCGTAATATTAGGCTGATATATTTATTATTTGTTTGGACAGACACGCTCGAAGTTCATATATGTTCGCTTGTTTAAAATGGCATGCAAATTTACTGTTTATTCAATCTTTTGGTACAATCACTGTAAACTTATCATGTGACTTTGTTGTATATTTTCGTAAATGACAATTGTCATAGATAAGATTTGCATTAAAAAAAGCTGCAAAAAGTGCCAACTAAAACATTCCGTAGAACAAAATATAAACAACATCAAAATTTCAATGTTCATCAACTTCAGTGGACTGCATCTTTTTAGCGCTGTGGAGCGCTGTTTAACGAAAGATGACAAATTACATCTTAAAGTCTCAGGTAAAAGTTAAAAAAAAAATTCAGCTGCTCCTACCTGCTCCTTTCCAAAAAAAAAAAAAAAAACAGTAAAAACTATAAAGTGATAAAGTAACAAAACATGAATTTTCGTTCATGCTTGTTGTTGTTGCCATAATTCTTTACTGTTTAAAATTATTACATAATGTAATATACATACTAGTCAATAGTGTTAATTTTTATATATTTCATTGTTGAAAAAAGCATAAGCTTCAATTGAATTTAAATTGTTGTTTACTGATACTGTTTGATAACAACAATAGAAGATGAAGCACGATTACATGCGATAGACTATTAGGTGCTGTGTTATCATTCATTTATTATATTGTTGCATGCAATAACAACTACAAATTATGTCTTGCTCTCTTTATTCAGGCGCGGATCCAGGGGGGGGGATGAGGGTGATATATCCCCCCCAAACCAAATAAGAGTACATAAAAAAATATAGAAAGACACAAAATATCTTTAAAATATCATGGGTTTTAATTTTCATTCATGGTTAAATTAGATTTTGGCGACCGTTAAAATTTGAATTTATACAAGAAACGGCTGAATTTATAAATTCTGAGGTCAGTCGTGTTAATGACGAAATAGCAAATTTAAGAAATACTGTCATTGAATTGCATAGCAGAAACTTCAATATTTCTCACACATTGAAATTAACAATGATTGATGGGAAAGTAGCTACTACGATTTCTGGAAGCTCATCTATGGCGGTTTGCTTCATATGTGGAGCGAAGCCCACAGAAATGAATAATTTAGATGCGTTGATTTTGAGGAAATGTTCGGAAGAAGCAATTGCATTTGGTATTTCTCCCTTGCATGCGAGAATCAAATTTATGGAGTGCATTTTGCACACTTCTTACCGTTTAAGTTTTAATACATGGAGAGCAGATAGTTACACAAAAATTGAAATGGCGGCAAATAAAGCTGAAATTCCGAAGAGATTAGAGTTGACACTGGGCATAAATGTGGACGCAGTGAAGCAAGGTATGTGCACAACAAACGATGGCAATATGGCAAGAAGGTTTTTCGAAAATCTGGCCAAAACTGCAGACGTAATTGGCATAAAAGAAGAGTTAATACATAGATTTAAAATTATTTTGGCCGCAATAAATTGTAATGCAGCGATCGACATTAACAAATTTCTTATATATTGCATGGATACTGCCAAGTTGTTTGTTGATCTCTATGGCTGGTACTACATGCCTGTAACTGTGCATAAGATTATGGTGCATGGTAACAAAATTATAGCAGAAGCTATTCTGCCAATAGGTATGTCTCTATCTAAAGGCCCTTATTCAATGAATTCATTTTTATTTTTTACATTTTAATTGATTATTTGTATCAGGTATGCTGTCCGAGAAAGCTCAGGAAGCGAGGAATAAAGACTATAGAGCCTATAGATTACATCATTCGTGAAGAATTGGTCGTGCAGCCACTAAGGACGTAATGCATAATATTTTATTGTCTTCAGACCCATTTATAAATACATTTCGCTCAAATCTGCAAATCAAAAAATTGGAGTACGATAATGATGTTAAAAAATTATTAAAAGACTATGCTTAAATTACTTATTCATGTTTTTTCTATGGGAGGTGGGCGTATAAGTGGGCGGATCAGGTATATATTTTCAGGAGCCCATTCTACAATTATAATATTAAAAATCCCGTAGGTCAAAATTTAATTTTCACTTTGTATGGGAGGTGGTCGGAAAAGTGGGCGGATCATTTTGATTTTTCCATTTTTTTCTTGATTCAAACAAAAAATGCCTATGTGCCAAGTTTCATTGTCCTTCGACAACTTCTTCTATTTTTAGCCGCTCGTTCTATGAACCTCAACCAATGTGCGCTGCTGCTCTTGACGGAGCGCATTCCGGACGACCAAGTTTGGGCCAATTTTTCGAGCATTGTCACTAATAAAAATTCGAGTTTTTCGATCTATAGTTTAGTATGGAAACATTTGGTTAGTTTGGGAACTGTTCTCAAACTCTTCCTAGATCTTGCCAATAGTATGAAGACATTTTTGACTAATATACAGCATAGTTTGGGCACATTTTTTGCTATGTCCCCAAACTATGCGCATATATATATATATATGTAGGAAAAATTAATTACACACATACTCTTGGTTTATGGATTATATATTTACACTTTATTTAAATTATTTTACATTAAACATCAACTTCACAATTTTATTGAAGCGACTTTTCTTCTATCGTCTTTCCCGTACCTCGGCAGTTTAGTGACTGTCCTCGTATATGTTCAAATTCTAACTGACTCGTCTGTCAACCTTTCCCCACTATGTTAAACTACATGTAACCCTCAATGTACCGATCCTACATATATAAATATAAATCTTCAATCGAACACGTTATTTTTTAAATCGATCATAGAATCAGTGGCAGAATTACGGCATTCGTGAATGAGCGAAATTGTTCGAAACATTGTTTTGATGACCAAATACCTAAAAACTTATAATGATAACACCATATTTAGGTTTCATATGCAATCTAGAACCGAACCACAATATCCCTGGCCCAAAAAGTGTCATTCAATTTCATCACTTTCCGAAATAAAAACTAATTTCGAATATAAAATTTCTATCACGAATGTCGTGAATCGACCACAATTCGTGGCTCTAACTTTTGCCCTTCGAGATTTGTATTCTCCATAAATCAATTTTAATCACACCACTGTTCATTATAGATTATTGTAGATATTACTATAAAGTAAGTCATTGGATCCTTTTTATTTAAATGAAAAAAAAGAAAACTATGTTCTATTTTTCTAAACATTCATTCATACACATCTATGTTCTCATGTGTGTAAGTGTGTTTTGTGTACACACAAACACATTGAAACTATAGTGTTGCCAACATATTCAAGGTCATTTGCAAATTAAGAAAGCAACACATACACTAATACTTGTATAGATATTTTTATATATAAATGAAAAATGTTTTTTTTTATATTGTCTTCTTCTACACTTTAAATTTATAATAGAATAGAAATGTAAAGTAAAAAATTAAAAAATAAACAGAAAAAAAATAGCAAAAGCAGGCAGTAAGGCTGAAAAAATAAAATCAATAACCACTTTAAAGGACGAATGGTTAGTGGAAGGAGAGGTTATTCTCCCCACCCCCTCATTTCTAGTGGTTATTGTGTTGAAAATCTTGTTAAACAAATTTGCACCATTTATGCATATGTGACGCGCAAAATAGAAAGGGACCTAAGGGTAAAAAAAGGGTAAAAAAAGGGCATGGGATCGGTCTCATTCGATGCTCAGATGTTGTCCACATCAAAAAAAAAATAAAAAAAATTGATTTTTTTACCCTTAGGTCCCTTTCTCTATGCGTTGTCACATATATAGAAAATACATATAGGAAAAAACAGGGTAACGAAAATATTCATCAATGCATTCAGATTTATGGCTAAAAAAAGGAAACAAATTTTATAATAGTCTATGGCCCTTACTATAAAAGAGTTTTTTTAATTTAAAGTCGACTTTATTTTTAATCATATGGTTTTGTTCATTTTGTGTATGAAAACCCTACAAAAATATTTATATTTTCAAACATTTTGATTGGTTGAAAATAAAATAACCAATCAGAATGCTCCAAAAATAAACAAAGTCAAGGCATACTGCCACCCAATATTTTAACTAAATATACTTTAGTTAAAATATTGGTTTGGAACTTCGACTTTAACTAAAATATACGTTTGGAAAATATTGATAGTAAGACTGTATGATTTTAATTATGTTTTTCTTTTTAATTTATAAGGTAATAAAAGTCCGATAGTGAATCAGTTGGAATCAAATTCAACACCTCTTTATCGAGTTTTGGTTAATATCTGTATTGCCATACATTTGTCACCCTGTTATACTAAAATATATTTGCTTTAGTGTGGCTTTCGTTCTTTAAGTTAAATCTAAAAATATAAAATGAAATCCTCTTAATTTAGTTTTTGCATTTTTTTAAATTATATAAAAAGCCATCAATATATGTCCTTCGTCATTTCTTATATATATAAAATATATCATTATGGGCAAAATGACGGTCTCAATATAAATCTAAGTAATGGTATGTCCTTAGCAAATACAAAACAATACTCGAACATGTATGGCACGATTTTTATATGTGGGTATCTTTGCTTTTGTATAGTTGTGGTTGTAGCATACATGTCATTAGGTAAGTATGCTTTAAAAATTGACAGATGTATTTAAGTTAAATCAAAGCAACATTTTTTTTATAATAAAGGGCCCTCAAAGTAATAGTTGCTAATTTTATACTGATCAAAATATAGCACCAAATGGAGTGGAAACTAAAAGAGTGAAATCTAAAAGACATATTATATTGAAGAACGAATGGGTGGCTGATTTCTCGAAGTTTCTAAATATGTAATTTTGTCATAGTTAAGTGCTCAAACGAGAAGTACTGACGAGAAGATTATGCGAAAAATTAATTATTGTTAAATTGGCTTTTATTGCCCCTTTTTAGCCTTTATATATTAAGCCATGGTGAACAGCTTTTTGTGTTTATCGATTCGAGAAATATTTTTCAATATTGTATGTTATTATAGCTAAAGGTTGTAACGACGAGTTTTCCTCCGTTAGCTGGGGTAAGCTCGCGGGGGTAGGGGTCGTCACAGAATTTTATTTGATTCAGTGACTGAGAGTGAAAGGCGTGGTTTTCAAACGTTATAAAATTCAATTTATTGACCTATATCTACATACAAAACACTTAGGACTAACGGGGCGGGAAAGAGAGGGATCTCGGAGGGCGAGTGATGACCTGGTTTCGTCGGAGTCGTGGATGAATGGGTACCAGGGGTGTTGACGGGTCCACTGTAGGGCCCACGGGATCTGCCTGCACGGACGACGCTGGGAAAGGGAGGTGACCAACGTTCGGCACACACTCGACGCTGGAAAAAGAGGTGACCAACGCTCGGCACACACTCGACGCTGGAAAAGGAGGTGACCAACGCTCGGCACACACTCTACACTGAAAAAGGAGGCGACCAACGCTCGGCACACACTCGAAGCTGGAAAAGGAGGTGACCAACGCACGGCACACACTGGAAGCTGAAAAAGGAGGTGACCAACGCTCCGCACACACTCGACGCTGGAAAAGGAGGTAACCAATGCTCGGCACACACTCTACGCTGAAAAAGGAGGTGACCAACGCTCGGCACACACTCGACGCTGAAAAAGGAGGTGACCAACGCTCGGCATACACTCTACGCTGGAAAAGGGAGGTGACCAACGCTCGGCACACACTCGACGCTGAAAAAGGAGGTGGTGCTGCAAAGGACCTCAAAGTATCTTCGCCGGACCTCTAAGTACCTTCGCCAGACCTCGACGGATTTATGCAGAACCTCAAAGGATCTTCGTAGGACGTCGAAGGATGTAGGCAGGACCTCAAAGGATCTTCGCAGGACCTGGAAGGATGCTTGCACAGGATCTTCGCAGGACCTGGAAGGGTATTCGCAGGACCTCGAAGGATCTTGGCAGGACCTCGAAGGATATCCGCAGGACCTCGAAGGATATTCGCAGGACCTCGAAGGATATTCGCAGGACTTCGAAGGATATTCGCAGGACCTCGAAGGATCTTCGCAGGATCTCGAAGGATATTCGCAGGACCACGAAGTATATTCGCAGGACCTCGAAGGATGCCAAAGGATGTGGGCCACGCACGGCACACGTCCTTGTCAGTATGAGTCTCCAAGACCGAGAAAGAGAAAGGATAATTAGTAATAACTTGTGAACCCGTTGGCGGCTGTCAGCAACTGATCCAGATTTCTTTGATGTGCTGCCTTTTATACCCTCTTTGGCAGCTGAGTTCGTTATTATTTAGTAGTTGTAGCCTGAAAAATTCGCAAGGTGTGTAGACAGAAACGAGCGGTGCGACTTCTGTTGTTACAAGGTGTAAAAAATAAGACTAAGTTTGACCTATTACGATTGCTTAAATACAACTGTCAAAAAGGAAAGAAGTAAGTACGTAACAATTTGAGAACTTCCTTTTTAAAGTTCCATTTTGATTGAAGTGTTTGACAACTTTTTTAGTGTATATGTGAGTTGTTTCTACCTATTTCTAAACGTTGGAGTATTATCTTGCATACTGCAAAATTTTACCTCATTTGGACGCGGTTCTACAAAATTAGATAGCTTTACATCTTTCAGGACGAAGTTATCCCGCAAAAAAAGGAGATGCCAAAGCAGTAGAAAATGATTTAGATGCATTTCAATGATTTAGATGTACTTCTTTTTTAACAGAAACACTAATGATTTTAAAACTGAGTTGCCAACACTCCCAGTTCAACATTTTTTAGTACTTTTTGAACAAGCGCAAAGGAAACTCTTTTTAATCCATTAAAAAGAGTTTGAAAGTTGACTGGCATAAAAACACCACGAGATATTGTGGTTTATTCTCTTCAATCAAATTACTTATTAAACAAGTGCAAAAGTTGCACTGCAGTTCGGTATTGTTTTCAGTAATATTTTCATAGGTGCATAAATCATTGATAACGCAGCTCTACAGAATAAGAAAATATTAATAAGTTGCCCGAATTTGCAGTGGTTTTAGGATAACTGGGGGGTGCTGATTTCGAATCTGCAACCAGTTTATTCAAATTGGCTCTAGATTTCGCACAATTAGCGAAATTTATATAAAATTATATGTGAATGGATATATTTGCAATATGTAATTGGATATAATTTCATCCGAAGAATGGTTGCATTAAATTGTATCAAATCGGATGTAATTGTATTTACAAGGATATAAAGTTATATCAAATGATAAACTTATATCGGAATTTTGTCCCGATCAAATTGGATATAAGTTAATACAATACGATATGATTAAATTTAAATGACTTTAAATTTTAAACTTTGTATAGGAGGGCAGCAGGATTTCAGGTCCTACACACTCAGGGGTGTGATGAAAATCGAAAACGAAAAATTTTTCAATCTAGAATAATTAGTTTCGTGAAAATCAAATTGGGTTCAAATTATTATTTATCGTTTTATTTGACGCCGGACATCTAAATTAGGAAATAAAAAATAATTGCTAATGTACAGATCGTAAAATATTAACCATTGAAAATCAGATCATTTTCGATATTCATCACATGCCTGACTATTAGCCGAGGGCTACTGTTGATAATCAGTAACTATTAAAGACGTTAATGTATAAAAGTAAAGTATATAAATCCGTTATTATTTAAAGACTATATCATTTTTTATTAAATATGGAAATTTTCTTTGGACTTACAAATGTTTAAATATGTTAAGCTTTTTTATTTAAAATAAAATTTTAATGCACTTCTTTTTTGTTGGAGGCTCAAGATGTTTATGGAGCTGAAGATGTTCTACAACAATATTCAATGGCTTATTTCTCTACTCAAAACTTATCGGACCAGAACAATATATATATATCGTTAAAAAAGGTACTTGAAATAGCTTACCAATGATATGCAACATGCCTAGACTTGTTAACCCATTACGAGCCGGGCCATGATTTTAAATGTTAATTTTTTAAAATAGATTTTTTAAATTAAAAAAAAGAACTTTTAGAAGTAACAATAAGCTCAGAAAATATTAATTCAATGAAAAAATTGAGTAAAACATATAAAAAAAATTGTTTTTGATAAAATATTATATTAATCTCGAATATATTAGTTAATCTCGAACTTGGGTCTGATAATATATCGTCGGCTTGCCTGCAAGTAGTGCTATGTTTTTGGTTTTAACAGGTTTTCAGGAGAGCGAAAAACTGATTTATATTATCCTTTTAAGATATTTTATTGACATCATATGCCCCATACATGGGAATTTTTCATTACCATTGAATTTTCATTACCATTAGTTCATACTAATGACAATGAAAAAAATTCCACTACCATTTAATGGTAATGAAATATTTTTCATTAGAAAAATCATTACTAATGGTAATGAAATTACACTAATGTATAAAAAAACTAATTACAATTGATTAAAAACCATTTGTTTACAAAAAATTCAGACAAATGAAAACGAACAACTGGTTTGGCCAGGGAAGTTATAAAACATAATTTATTAAGGAGGATCCATTTAATTCCGTTAAACTTTACCTGGATACAAATAACAACGGAATGGAAAGTAATATTTCATTTCAAATAAGCATGAGCCTGAATGAGCATATTCCATCTTCGATTTCAGCACGTTTGACTCCATTTTTACGTTTTTCTGTCCATGGCAATTATTTTTTTAAATTTATTCATTATCAATGGTAATGAAATTTAAAATCATTGTCATTAATCAATGAAATTAAATTTTAGAATCATTACCATTAATTAAAAAAATGGTAATGAAAATAATTTCATTACAATTGATATCAATGTAATGGTAATGAAATCGTCAATTAATTAGTCCACCTAATTAATTAGTCTCATGTATGATATGCCCTAATGATTCACGACCTTATTTACTACAATCATTATTAACGCATATTATGTCAATGAAATATATTAAAAGGATAATATAAATCAGTTTTTTCGCCCTCCTGAAAACCTAAAAGGGCGACGACGAATATTATGGTTCGTTTTAGAATTTTTACAATTCGCGAACAATGCAATGAACGTCACGAATGCATTAAACGCACTAACATCAAGCATGTTACAAAATACTGTCATTGGCCACCGATTGACTTTTCGTTTGCATGTGTACGTAGCCACCATTTGATCCATAGTATCAACTCCACTCTTGGTTTTGTTGTAGTCTTCAATGATGTTAGGTTTCTTCTGTTCACTTTTCTCATTTATGCTGACAACATTGTGGTATGTACTGAGCAATGTCACAAATCGGTACCGGCGAGGAACATATGACAACATAACTGCTTGCAATTTATGTTCATATACAACTTCTGTATGATAAATTGGCTTTTGACGCATGTCGAGTAGAACTGAAGGAATTTCAGTCCTATTTTTCCTTATTGTTCCCAAAATAGTCATGCGATTCTTATGCAAATCTTCTGCCAATTCATATGAAGTGAAAAAGTTGTCACACGTTACATTTCTGTCAGAAAGTCCTTCCACCAAATCCAAAACAACACGCCTTCCGAGATTGCGTTCAGGAGTGGCATTACGATTCCGACCAACATAAATTTGTGTGTTGTATGCATACCAGCTTTTTGAGTCGCATAGCACCCAAATTTTGATGCCATATTTCGCCGGCTTGGATGGAATATACTGACGAAACGGACATCGCCCACGATACGGAACTAACTGTTCATCTACGGTAATGTTTTTTCCTGGTGTGTATACAGCTTTCAAATTATGATTCCATTTATCGTATACATTTCGAATCCGTGCCAATTTGTCACGAACAGAAGTACTTGTAGATGCAGTGTTGGCCATACGTTGTTTGCGGTCATCAAATCGAATGCAACCATGTATACGCTTGAAAATTTTCAAAGACATTGTTGCTCTAAATATTGGCCGACCAGTTTCTTCATTCCACAGTTTGGTGACACATTCACCGTATGACCGATACACACCAGAAAGCAGCAACAATCCAAAGTATGCGTGCAGAGTGTCCAAATCAATGTTTTCCCATTCGTCTTTGTACTTTCGCACACCATATAAATTCGTCATGTTCAAAATAATATTCTCAACCGGTCCAAGGAACATGTGAAATGCAGACGAAACATCAACTATATTAGCAGCTGCTAATGCTTTTGGACCTGAATTATAACAAAAATGAAACATATAATGAACATGAACCCATAACACAGAGGGTAGGTTTTTACCTACAGTGAAATTTTCTGCACGTCGAAATGAATTTCTTCGATTTATTTCAAATGGTTGCGATGAATATTCAATTTTCTTATTTTTGAAAAATATTTATTTTCAGTATTTGCTGCATTTTCTTCTGCTAAATTTTGCTCAAGTGGCTCAATGTCGTCTTCATCCGAATGCACGCTAACTTCACTTTCATCATTCTCCTCGTCTTATAATGCAAAATCATCGTCACTATTGCACGGAGATTCGCCCGCTTCGCTTTCCAAATCAAAATCCATTTCTAGTTCATCTCGCTGCCTTCTTTCACGTAAAACTCTATCCATTTTTTATCAAATACTTCGAAACACAACCAAAATTCAAATAAATGCGCAAACAAACTTCACTTATATGTGTTCCAGAACAAACTGAATTTCATGAAACGAAAAAATAAGAGCGTGCTATAAATCCACACACAAAAATAAGCGGCAATTCCAGGTACCTGCTTATGCGCGCACATACACATGGACCGATTCGTAACTATAACTGCACATGCAAATACAGTAAGGGTACAAATTCAAAAACGGATTTTTTGGTTGTTCAGGCAAAATAATTCTACTTTGCAAAATACAAGGTCATTCCGCTGAACCGTTTTTATTTTATTCAAGTTTAAAGATCAATATTGTATGCGTGCGCATACGGGGTTCCGATGAGGGTTAAGCTTAATTGTATGCCCTCTTTTTGAAACTTAAGTGTGTATCAATATCTCAATAACTTTTGTAAATATAATCGCTAAAATTCAAAAATTTTTAAGGTTTTTTTTTTAAATATTTTAAATATAAGACGAAGTCCGATTTTAAAAATCAAAGCCAATTTGGAAATAAAAGAGTTCAAAATTTGTATATATGTCATATTGCATAAAAAAGTTATATGCACTTTTAGAAAATTTTATAATTAAATTTATGCAATTATGCATTAAACACATAGACGACTGTAGCTACAAGACTACAGCAAGTAAAAATAAAATACACATTTTTATTTGAAAACGATTATTTTGACACCAACACAGCTACACGACTACTTTTGCCTCTGTAGTCAACTTAGGACAATTTCTATTTTTGTTGGCTACAAAACAAAAATAGTGTTGACAATATAACAAAATATATAAAACAGGACAATTTTCCCGCTAGAGGCGAAATAAAATCGCTAGTTCTGACTAGAAAATCACCGTTATGGGAATACTGAAGAAACAGTTGTTTATATTTTACAATTGTTTGAAGGTTTCATTAATTTATATTTGGAAATAATTTTATTGTGATGTTTTGTAAAAAAAATGGATCTTACAAAATTAACAAAATATTCTTCAGCCATTATTTTAGAAGCACAAACCAAAAAAGATTAATATTTATCAAAACGTCAAATTTTTAGGATCAGCTGTTTACTATGTTGCTGTCGTTTTCAAAAAAAGTTAACAATTGCAGCCAGCAGAATTTGTAGTCGTGTAGCAGCAGTCGTCTATGTGTTTAATGCATTATTTCTCGACGAAATCATTTTGAAACAACAAATAAAATCTAATTTGACAATATCATATTAGAATTTGGACTTTAGGTAGAACAATATTCTAACTAAATATACGAAAATATAGAAAGTCCGAAAAAACAATCTTTGTATTTTCTAATGCAAAAATTAAATATAATTGTTATTAGAAATATTTTTAATTTGAGGTTATTTTTTTTATGGTACCTACTTTGTCTCCAAAAAAAAAATGCGGTTGAAAAATCGAAATCTCGTTGCTGTCATAACGTGCAAATTTAAACGGTCAATATTTCTGGCGAGATGTGAACGCAGAATAAAGGTGGAAACTTCCAACGAAAAGTCTGTTATTCTTAGTTGTGACTATATTACAATACAATACAATAAGAAGACAAAACTATTTTCTATATTATTTTAATACATTGGCTCATATGAATAAAAAATGATTATTACTAATAGGGGGAAATACAGGGTTTTTTAAGCAATTACTTCACAAATCTATTCTGCTTGGGAGTAGACTAGAAATTTAATTTTCGTTTACATTTCATGCTATTCTACCAGCCAATTGGTAAATTTGGAGTTAAAAGCCATTCCTAAGCCCAAAGTAATTACATCGAAGTAATTGCTAAGTTTTATTCATATGACCCATTGAATTGTTACAGATACGTTTTCTTATTATGCGATTAGACTAATGAAGCCTTCACAAAATTTTTTATTTTTCGATTGCCTAAATAATTTTAAATAAAAAAGATATAGTAAGTTTTTAAATTCCACTTTGTCTAAAGTGTTTGACAACTTTTATAGTGTATATGCCAGGATGGTAAAGAAAAGAAAAATGGAAAAAGAAAATAAAAAAGGAAAAAATATAACCAGTAAGCAACAAAGCTTTTGCACAATTCAAAACTGTTCTAAATTTAATTAAAATTCGCAATTTAACAAAATTTCCGCCCTATACTCTTTAATACTAAAATACCTTAAATGTGAAAAAAAATAATCAAATACTGGAAAAAGGATACAAAAAAGAGGAAGGAAAAGATGAAGAATACTTAAGGAAAATTATTTTTTTTCAGAAAAAAATATATAAATGAAATCTATTATATTAACTTTTCTAAGGAAAATTTGAGATATTTTTCTTTTGATGACTTTTTTTTATTAGAAGTTTGTCAAACTATAAAAAATTCTTTTAATCTAAGAATTTACTTAAATTAAAAATGGATTGTGATGTGATTTTAGTAAAAAAATTTTTTATAGAAAATTATTTGGTTGTAAAAATCAAAGAATCTATATTAACGGCAGATATGGGCCAAAATCATTAATTTACGTAATGGTAATGAAAGTTATATCTTCATTGCCATTACTTTATGTAATGGTAATGAACTTTGATTTTAATTTTCATTAGTTTTTTGTAATGTAATGAAAAAATAAAATTCATTAATTGCAGTGAAATAAAGAAAAAAAATCATTACTTTACTAAAACCGAAATACCTTTTTCTATAGTCGCGCCTCTATTGCCAAATTTGTAAACTTTCATATAAAATATTGTGGTTGAGAAGTTCTTATGGGGCATTTTGCAGTTTCGGACCTCAAAATTTTAGCTTATGCGTTATTTAGGCTTTAAGCAAATAATCACCATATCATGAATTCAAATTAAAGGACACGAAAACAGAAAAATATTTACTCTTGTATAAAAGTAATGGCAATGAAAATCTATGTATAATTTTATAATGAAAATTAAAATAAATTCTATACACTTACTTGAATGTAACGGAAATGAAAAAATATTTCGTTACAATTACGTGTACAGTAAAGGGCTGAACGATTCATCTTAAATGAGATTTCAAGACACGTGATAGCATACAAGCCATAACGAGTTGTGTGGTTTTACTTTTTATAACGATTGAATCAGTACAAACAACTAAAACAAACACCATGGCAAAAAGGCATATGGATAGTGAGACGAATCACATCATGAATCGTTTAGCGCGGATGACAACAGTACATTACCACATCATATTATTGTGAACTTAAGCAATCAACACAATATGAACACCATCGTTTTAGTGTTACTGAAAACTTATGTATAACAGTGTTGCCAGTTTGGGGGATTTATCCCCAAATTGGGAATTGTATCATCAATGGGGATAAAAACTTCCGTTTGTAGAACTGGGGATTTATTGGGGATGATACGAAATTTAAGGGGATCATTTGGGGATAAAATATATTATTGCTTTTTCATATTTTTATGAATTTAAGAATTTAATCCTGATAATTTATTAAAGTTATTTAAATTTAATAAGAGTTATAAGAAGCTCTTCTTAAATTAAATATATACTTTACAAGTTACTCAATTGTCAAAAGTTTAATCCATCTGCTGAAATGCTAAAACTTTTTAATGCAGTACCATGCACAACAAAATGTCTGAAGCTGATGAATCAGACAATTTTTATTCTTAAATATTTAAAGTTAAAAATTTTGGTTCAAATTTTCTTTGCTGTTATTTAAATTTATTTGTTCTTTTTTATAATTTGTTGCAAGCACAAATTTATTGAGTCTGAGTGTACAACTTACCGCAAAAAATAAACGAATATGGTATTTTCCACTAATTTTTCGAAAAAATAAACGAATTTTTCCAGAAAATAAAAGTTGGGGATTTTTTGGGATGGCAAATTGAAAATTGGGGATAAGGTATGAAAAAACTGGCAACACTAATGTATTTAACCGAAATACGTACCTACTTTGTTGAAAGCTATCATGCTAATGACGAAATATTTTTATTTGTTATTCTCTTAGTTCAGAGGTTTGTTGCAGTGTTGCCACTTTTTGAATAATTATTCAAAAACGGGACTGTTTACACATTCCTTGGATAATTTTTGAATAATGACATTTTTGTGTAATTTCACATTTTACTGAAAAATATAATAAATTCCATGCTTTTAAGTCCGGCAGCAGGTAAAATGAGTTTCTTTGTGTAACATCTACCACATATTTCCAATCTCTAATATATTATTTTTGTAAATTTTTTCAACACGCAACCCAATTTAGTTAGAGGCATTCAAAAATGTTGATTAATATTTTATTTGTATATAAACCCCGTATTTTGTTAATTTTTTGAGACAATGGGTCATATGAATAAAACTTAGCAATTACTTCGAAGTAATTACTTTGGGCTTAGGAATGGCTTTTAACTCCAAATTTACCAATTGGCTGGTAGAATAGCATGAAATGTAAACGAAAATTAAATTTCTAGTCTACTCCCCAGCAGACTAGATTTGTGAAGTAACTGCTTAAAAAACCCTGTATTTCCCTGTATTTTTTTACAAAGTGCCATCTAGTGATAACGATTTTTTTATAACTTATTTTTTCGGTGATGCCATACCCCTGAATTCGAAAGTCGAACAAAAAAAAATCCTGTCAACAGAGTAGGTCTATGTCGCTTTGTTTGACAAAATAAGTACACAGATAATATTTTGCAACAACCAATGAAATTAAAATATATGTATGTATAAAACTTTAAAATCTCTGCATTATAATTGTTTATATTAAAAACAATTACAACGCAGAGATTTTTAAATTTCTTGTATTTAATAAGAATTAATATAAATTATTTTTTTTTGTTTTTATAATTTATTATGGATTAACATTATTAATTTATTTTTTTACAAACTTTTTTATATAATAATATAAAAATTGTAAAACAAACATTGGGTCATATGAATAAAACTTAGCAATTACTTCGAAGTAATTACTTTGGGCTTAGGAATGGCTTTTAACTCCAAATTTACCAATTGGCTGGTAGAATAGCATGAAATATAATCGAAAATCAAAAAATTAAATTTCTAGTCTACTCTCAAGCAGACTAGATTTGTGAAGTAATTGCTTAAAAAACCCTGTATTTCCCCCTATTAGTAATATCTATTTTTTATTCATATGAGCCATTGAATTGAAAATAAAGAACAACTAACTACTAACTTTTTATCTGAGTGTACGTTTATACTTTTTCGTTTTATAAAACCTACATATTATAACACAACACACCATCGCACCATAGCATTCATTGCGATACTTAAACACTAGTTGAAAGTACTAATTGCTATGTTATGGTAGCGAACGATCGAGTGTCACAACAATCACTTATTGTTTTTTTTTTCGTTGCCATGTCTAATGCTTAAGCTCGCTTACGTTTTGATTTGTTGTCTATTCGTAACAGGGTGGTTTGAATCGTAATGCACACACACTAGCACCATGTGATTTAATGACTACAACAAACCGATTGCACTCATGCAGCCCTTTAATATACAGTGGTGGCCACGAATTTAAGACACGACATTTCACTTATATATTTATAATAATTTTTACATCTTATCGAAAAAATTTTAGGTCCATGTTATTTTCTCAATGATCCTAGTAATATTATGAAAAAAAATTAACAATTCTTTGTTACCTATATTTTGTTAGGAATTTTTATTTACATATTATACAGATTAATATAAGTTTTAGCCTGGTCATGAATTTAGGTCACAGGCAAAATAATAGTTAATTCATTAAAGTAAAGATCAGCTTCATAAAACAATCTTAGTATTTGGTGGGAAAGCCTTTATTTCGGATCACAGCAGTGCATCTCCTGGGTAAACTTTCAACTAATGCCATACAATGTTCCTTTGGAATGGCATACCAAGCTTTTTGGGTTTCTTCCCATAAATCGCTCAAATTTTTTAACTTTACTGCTTGTACATGCTCCTCAACATCATTCCACAAGTTCTCAATTGGATTGAGGTCCGAGGATTGAGCTAGCCACTTCAGAATAGTGATATTAAGCATTTTTTTTAATCACCTGGATTTAGAATTTTTCATACAAACAGTGGATTTATTAAATCCATAAAAAACTAGGTTTATTTGTCTGGGTTTACATATAACAATAAAAGCACAAGTATAACAATAAAAGCACAAATATATGAAAGAGCCTATTAATTTAATGTCAGAAAAAAATACGAATGAAAATTAAAAGAGAAACAAAAAAATTTAAAAACTAAACCCAAACCACATAGTGAAAGTGCCGTCAAACTTTGTTCTTGAATTTCGCGAAGACGATTTAATATTTTTAAAAAATTCTTGTTGCGTTTTGTTTAAAAACAGCTCTTGTTTATTTAGAAACTTTTCTAATTTCTCGGCAGTGACAAGTAGAGAAGATACAAAAACTGCTTTATCGACAAAACGTCGCACTGTTGTCGACACTGCGTTTATGTGGTTTAGGCTTAACAAATAAAAGGTTTTTATTAAAATTTTTTTATGAAATATATTTAGAAAAAAAACTACACCTCACCAAATACATATTTTCCATCTTGGACATTAGAGCATACCACCTTACAGGAAAAAAAAAGTGCGCCGTACACCCTCCAATATGAAGTATTTTTGCAAGGAGGTTGCAAAAAAATTTTATTTTTTTTGCCGAACGTAGGGGTCGCCATTTTACATTTTTCTTTATATCTTTGGCATTTAAAGTCGGATCTTAAAGTATGATACATCGATGTTTTTCTCTCGAGGAGACCAGTGTTTTGCTCTAAGGGCCATTGACTCAAGTATCCTGTTCTAGTAGTTACCTACCAGATCTCAGTTGCTACAACCCAAATGTACGACCCTAATGTCAGAAAATCAAAGCTCGCAAAAAATCATTAAACTTTTCCTAAGGAAGTTTTTCAATAAAACCAGTAGAAATTTGTTCATATATTGGTTGCCGAACGTAGGGGTCGCCTTTAAAAAAATGTTTTTATTGGATTTTCCCTTTATAGCAAATCACTGGTCTCCTGGAGGCAAAAAAGTCGATATATCACATTTTAAAATCCGACTTTAAATGCCAAAGCTATAATGAAAAATTAAAAAAGGCGACCCCCGCGTTCGGCAAAAAAAAATATTTTTTTTTGAAATCGCCTTCCAAATATACTTCATATTGGAGGGTGTTCGGCGAACTTTTTTTGAGGTACGGTGTATTGGACAGGGGGAAACAGCTGAAATAGAAATGACAATTATTCACTCTACTGTAAGTAATTTAATTAAATCCAATTAGTGAATATTAGATATTGCACTGGGATATTTCAATTTTGTAAAAATATAAATTGAAGTGATAAAACCGAAAAGGCAGACTGTTTATCGCTGTTTTATATTAAATGTAATTAAAAATTAAAAGTTAAAGTAAAATCCTTCATCGTCGAATTCGGTATTAAAAATTAGGGTGAAAGAAGTGTCGGAGAGAAAATTGTGTTTGAAATAGGGAGAATCTAACCCCATCTGTTGAGCACTTTTAGAACTACTTTTTGGATTTTTTAAATCCAAATGATTAGAAAAAGCGGCTAATATTTTTTTTTAAAATAAGTGTTATTTTTGTTCGGTTTTAAGATTAAATATGACAAATTACAAATAGAATTTAAAACTTATTTTGCAACAAATAGAGAAAAAACTTATGAAAACACTTTCTGAGAACCAATGGTTGACAATTAATGCATTTTTAAATGCAACCAAACACTTTCATCAGAGTGTCTTTATGGGCTCTGGGTTCTCTCTAGGTACGTTATGACCTATTTTATTTTAGTTTTTATATATGTATATCTTAACTTTTAAAGAAAAACATTTGGAGAAGTAAACTTAAACATTTTTACTTATTTATTTCATATTACACTCAAAAAAAAGTAAGTATAGTCAGGAGCGTGCTGGCAAAAAAGTTGGTAATTTCAGCAAAAGGTTTGCTGAAAGTCAGCGAGCTGATTTTTACCAAAAAATAGTAATCTCACTTAGTCGATTGTAAATGAAAAAAATCCTTGCTAAAATCACTAAACTTTTTGCTGAATATTAGTAGTCTGAAAAAAACTCAAAGAACTTGTAGCGAAATTTTACTTTAGTTAATTTATTTGCTGAAAATTTAAATATAGAAATTGTGTAGAGTTGTTTTTTTATAAATGCGCTTATCAGCACAATTTTTGTAGCAAAATAAATTTATAAAACATTAGTTCAAAATTAGTTTAGGGCTAAAAAAATATAACTAAAACTTTTGCTGAAAATGTAATTTCAGCAAAAAATTGTACACTTGATATACAAGACGTTTTACTAATTTTTCTACTAACGCATTTTTTTGAGTGTACAACGAAAATCACATGTTTTTAACAAAGCTATTATTTTTCTCAATGTTATAGTTGTTACTTTGATTGAAGCTCCTTCAATAGCAAAGTAACGTATGATGTACTTTTTTAAGCTATTAATCATATTTATAGTGATTAGAATGAAAGCAAAGATTTTTCACAATGATTGCACTATGCGACAGTCAAAATCGGGATGGGATGAAACCAACGGGAAATGTTATATCGGTCAAAAACAAGTTATACGTGTCCCGGCGTTTCGCTGGGTCACCCTAGGAATCGAGATATATATTTTTTTTGACATAACTCGAGAACCACTAGTCCGATTTTGCTCAAACAATTTTAAAAAAATTAAAAATTACAATTCCTTTAATCTGTTCATATAACGTTTTTCTATATACTCAACAGTTTTGCCGGTAAAAATAAATGTTTGTTACCGCTACCATAAAAATCAATAACCTTTTGTTTATTACTTTTTTTTAATATTTTAGGCAAAAAATATTTTTTTCTTCATACATTTATTTTTACCGGCAAAACTGTTGAGTATATAGAAAAACGTTATATGAACAGATTAAAGGAATTGTAATTGGAATTGTAATGGGTTAACATCTTCCAATTGTGCTCAAACTTTGGCAATCTTAAAATCTAACAAAATGAAACATTTTAGGGGGTGCCCCCAAAGAAATTCTGACTTTTTTTTTACCCTATGAGATAAAACCACCCTAGTGTACATCTTATACTAACCAATTTGTTCAATATTTAAGACATTTATGTAGAAAATAATTAAAAAACTAATTGAAAAAACAATATTTTATTCTATTTTAAAATACATTATTGGAAGGGTCAAAAAATTTAAGGCCCCTTTTAAAACCTTCACATCTTCCTAAACAAACGTGTCTTTAAATAGCCTCTAAGTTCCATTAGTATTTTTAAGTTTTTCTGCTAAACTTATTTTTATGGTTTTCATTTGGTATAATAGTTATTCCTATATTATACAAAGTTTGAAATTTGTTTTTACTTTTTAATTTTTTGCCATTTTGTTGCATGTTCTATATAAAAACATAGAATACTAGTTTTTCGTTCTCATTTCACTTTTCGTCTGCTTCAAGTATGTAGGACCCATATTGTAGGTTGTATTTATTTCTAATATTACTTGTTAAAAAAAAGTTGCATTGTTCATGGCATGAGCATCTAAAAAGCATTTGTGGTTTTGTAATGTTAAAGCGATCAATCAAAAATATTGTGCACATAATTTGTAATTGTGTGTATACAATGTTCATTCAATTCAGTTAAAATGAAAATTGTTAAAAGGGAACAGAAAACAGGTCGAGAAATTATTGATTGGAAAATGATGAATTACCGATAAAAATGAAAAAAAAAATAAAAAAAAATGGAAGTTGATACACAATGCACACAACTAGATACATTTAATATCATAGAAATTATTCAATTTATAAACACAAAAGAGCGGGGAGGGGGAAGAAATGGATTGAAATTGTACGGTTAATATGATTTGCTATTTATAGTATAAGAGTTCTATTTATAACATTCTAAAATTTTGTTAAGGCTGTAAGCTGAAAACTTCTGATAAATGATTTTCATCGTCGGGTGAAGTGCAAAATTATGTTGTTCCATACACATTTTTCAAAATCTTTTTTATTGATGAATGTGATTCATTAGGCTAAACTACATAAAAATAGCAAATTTTGGACCAAATTCGACTTCAGAATGTTTTTAATTAAAAATTACGCTTTTTTGTTACTCTGTAAAAATTTTAAATGGAATTCAGTGACTATGAACACCGCGCATAGAATCTTAAGAGTATGCATGCGTCTCTAGCTCTATTAACTGGCTCTGGCCGACATTTGAAGAAATTTTGTTAGAGGGGAGGTTAAGTTTAGTGGTTAAATTTTAATAAATATTAAAAATTGTTTGAATAAATATCCCAGCAAACAAAGATGATCATTAAAAACTCAGAAATGAGCTCCAAAAACATAAACATTTTTCCACTTTTTCCTATGAAAGTGGTCCGTCCAAAAGAGCCCCCTGTGTACTCAGAAATGACTCAGAGAAAAGAACGTATAAAATCGAAATTTTCAGATGAATGGGGGAAATGTTTTTTAGTTGATCTGTTATTTTAAGTAAATGAATGTTATTTTAGTTTGACTCAAGATCATAAATTAATATCACTTTCTGTTTAAATTATTTTCAAATCAAAGAAAGATGATACAATTTTTACAAGTAAATTACAAAGAATAAAAATTATTGAAAAAATTCGATAAGACCAGCAAGGCAGAATGCGCATTTTCGGCTTTCGCTACAAAGCCATCATCAGTGCCTTTCGCCTTTGAGTGGGTTAATATTTTGATAATCGTCTACTTATGTGGCTGTTGAAAGCAAATCGGGTTTGTTATCAACAACTCAACTTAGACTAACATCAACGAAATTTAACAATGCTATTTTTATCCTTCTGTTATTATTACTCTTTTTTGCTTTGAACCTTAATTCTTAAGATATCTCAGCTGATTCTATTCAACTCTGTGTATGATAAACACAGATGTTTGAATTACAACGAACCGTTAAATTTAAATTTAAATGTATGTTATTAAATTATATTTTTGCACCGTGTCAATGTGTTTAAGATGAATTGGGGAAATGTTTTTTAGTTGATCTGTTATTTTAAGTAATTTTCTTCACAAACTAATATAATTTTGGAATCTTCTTTGAGTCTGAAAAATGAACACTCGTTTTGAGACAGCTTTGTAGATTGTAGAGACAACTTTTTGGATTATTTTCTGAGGGTTAATAATTTTTACCAAAAAAAAAGTGTTTTCAAAAAAACAATAAATTTCTATGAGCCATTTAAAAATCTTATTTATGAGCTGGGATCATAATATGAAAAAAATATAAGAAACTTGTTAACTCTACTATAACTTCTTCAAATATCCAACAGAGCCAGTGCACTCTCAGAACAATTCCCTTGTGGAAACCGAATTTTTTGCCAACCGAATTGATTCGGTTGCTGCAACCTCGTAATTCGGTTGCCCCAACCAAATTCAGTTGTGGCAACCGAATTCGATATCAATTCGGTGGCAGCAACCGAATTATTGGCTGTCACAACTGAATTCGGTTGAGGCAACCGAATTACGAGGTTGCAGCAACCGAAAGAATTCGGTTGGAAAAAATTCTGTTGCCACAACGGAATTGTTTTGAGAGTGTGAGAGAGCGGATAACAGTACTTGAGCGACTTGCATAGAGCGTGCTATGAAGCACTGAATTGAGTAACATTTCTCCAAAAAATGTATAGTTCTATAATAAAAACTAGCAATTTTGTAAACGAAATTGTTAAAATATATAACAATGTTTTATTTTTTCTCGTAAATAAAAATGAAAATGTTAGTTATATGGTTTTGCATTTGACCTAGCGATATGCCATAATTTCAAAACTAGTTTCTGAATTGTTTTATCACATAAGGTCGGCGAATTTTTCCACTCTTTCCTATTTCGAATAAACCAAAATATAGATTCAGGGAATTTCTGTAGGCGGAATTCGTTAGTTGTTTAAGTAGTATTTCAGTTTTGTTGTTACAAAGAAATTAATGTTCATTTGTAGGAGAAATGTAAATTTTAACAACATTTGTAAGTCATTAAAAAACCAAACAACATAAAATACTAAGGATGAGGTTTTTTCATAGAGGCGTATCTAGGTGCGGAAAGCTCGCTGTCTGCTATTTACTTGGGAATAGCAAGAAGCGATTCCTTTAATGAATAACCTAAGCAGCTCACTATGTTCGGTTTTTTAAACCACATATTCTCTGGAAATGTTGTCCAAACTCCCGTTTGTCGGCAGCTAAAATGAGAAGGCGGTCAATTGAGTAAACTGAATGGCATGAATATCAATGCGTCTCAGGTAATAAGGCCACAGTAACTGTGACTGAAACTCAATTGATTCAAATTTGACCGCCTAGAGGTTGTTGGCAACCCGAACACTAAAATCGGATGATGTGGTCCAACTAATCGCACATCTTAAACCTAAACGGGTTAACGAAACAACACAAATAACGTAAAAAATAAAAGAAACGGATTTAACAGCACAACCAATTGGCTATCGAATAAGGACAAGAATCGGAACATGGAATGTAAGAACAATCTCAGAAATGTCACATCTAGCTCAAGTATGCCGGGCAATGGAAGATTACCGATTGGTGATTCTGGGTCTCTCTGAAGTAAAACGGAATGGCCGAGGGGAACTACGCACTGCTTCTGGAGACAACTTTCTATCCAGAGGTAACAGTAACCACCGTATCCACGGAGTAGCAATCTTGTTGACACCAAACATAAAAGGAGCTATGTTACAACACAAACCTATCTCTGGGAATTAATTATGGTCCGATCTAAAACGAAATACCGCAATATCGTGATTTTTAAATATTAAGCCCCAACCGAAAACGGTGATGAAGAAACAAAGAATTCGAATTTTAGCAAGGAAATCTTACGATCAATAAAAAGCAATATTAAGATTAACGCTAAAGTCGGGAGAGACAATACAAACTTGTGATTTATGATAGATAATCAAGGGCTTCGATAGCCTTGCAACAACAGGGGTGATCGTCTAATAGATCTATGCGCTACACATCAGCTCTGTATTGGAAGAACACACACATCGCACAGTGTCGTGTCGTATAACTAGTGGCCAAAAATTGAAGGATTAATTCTAGAATAATGAAATTTTGCACATATGCTTTTTTGGTCATATAATGACTCTAAGTCTAAGAAAAAGTGCCAACTAAAAAATTCCGTAGAACAAAATATAAACAACACCAAAATTTCAATGTTCATTAACTTCAGTGGGCTGCATCTTTTTAGCGCTGTGGAGCGCTGTTTAACGAAAGATGTCAAATTACATCTTGAAGTCTCAGGTAAAAGTTAAAAAAAAATTCAGCTGCACCTACCTGTTCCTTTCCAAAAAAAAAAAAACAGTAAAAACTATATAAAACAGTATAAAGTAACGAAACATGAATTTTTGTTCATGCTTGTTGTTGTTGCCATAATTCTTTACTGTTTAAAATTATTACATAATGTAATATACATACTAGTCAATAGTGTTAATTGTTATATTTCATTGTTGAAAAAAGCATAAGCTTCAATTGAATTTAAATTGTTGTTTACTGATACTGTTTGATAACAACAATAGAAGATCAAGCACGATTACATGCGATAGACTATTAGGTGCTGTGTTATCATTCATTTATTATGTTGTTGCATGCAATAACAACTACAAATTATGTCTTGCTCTCTTTATTCAGGCGCGGATCCAGGGGGGGGATGAGGGTGATATATCCCCCGCAAACCGAATAAAAGTACATAAAAAAATATAGAAAGACACAAAATATCTTTAAAATATCATGTGTTTCAATTTTCATTCATGGTTAAATTAGATTTTGGCGACCGTTAAAATTTGAATTTATACAAGAAACGGCTGAATTTATAAATTCTGAGGTCAGTCGTGTTAATGACGAAATAGCAAATTTAAGAAATACTGTCGTTGAATTGTATAGCAGAAACTTCAATATTTCTCACACATTGAAATTAACAATGATTGATGGGAAAGTAGCTACTACGATTTCTGGAAGCTCATCTATGGCGGTTTGCTTCATATGTGGAGCGAAGCCCACAGAAATGAATAATTTAGATGCGTTGATTTTGAGAAAATGTTCTCCCTTGCATGCGAGAATCAAATTTATGGAGTACATTTTGCACACTTCTGACCGTCTAAGTTTCAAAAAATGGAGAACAGATAGTTACACAAAAGTTTAAATGGCGGCAAATAAAGCTGAAATTCAGAAGATATTAGAGTTGACACTGGTGATAAATGTGGACTCAGTGAAGCAAGGTATGGGCACAACAAACGATGGCAATATGACAAGAAGGTTTTTCGAAAATCTAGCCAAAACTTATAAAATTTGTGGACTTACATGGCACAAATACATCCAGGTCGACTGGCGCCTGTTGATTAGAGAGTTAACTGTTTCGAAAGATTACTTTATTATAAATTAAAGTTCTGCACCTATGTATGCATTTGTATCGTTTCTTTGTGTATTAACAAGAGTGTATTTATCTACTTGTGGAGGGAACTATATGTTGTGAGTGATATCGTGTAGTAGTTGGGGTAAGAGTGTAAAAGTAAGTGCGATAATGTAGTGTTTATGAGTCGAAATAGGGTGTCAACATTAAAAATTATATTTTATAAAATAAAGTGAACTTAAAAAAAATAAAGTTTCAAAAAAAAAAATATATTAATAACATTTATAAAAAGAAGTTAAAATTAAAAGAAATATTTAACAACATACTGATATTATTATAAATCGAGGTTATTAAAATTATAGGAACAAAACTTTTATAGAAAATTTTAGTAATGGATATTGATCCCCCTAATGATTTACAAAAAAATAAAAAAACTTAGGGTGCGTAAAAGAAATCAAAGAGTTAAAACTGGACACAAAGAATTTTGAAGATGATAATGAAATTTTGGATTCAAATGCAAAAGAAAACACCCAAAATGGATTTTGTAATTTGTATGAAAACTTAAAAGGCCTGGTTATCGTAAGATGAAAATGTGGATGAAGATGAAACAGTATTACCAAAAGTAAAGTTAGTTGATATTGTTGCCGGCTCTCATTTAACCGCTGCGGTGTCTGACCGACTAACAAATAAAAATGTTAGCATTGAACTAGTGGTAGTTGGACTGCTACTCACACTACCATTGTTGTTAGCGATGGCTTTTCAAAACTTACTAAATACAATTTCCGTAGCAGTGTCACCATAAGCTGCATCTATGTTACTGGTACCGACGTAATTTTATATATGATCTTTCTGATTTCACAATTTTTTGATCATCTTCGGTAGCTATGCGAACAGTGTCACGATGCTCGGGTTCTTCTTCTCGATCCTAATTATCGTGATTTAAATCAGAGAATGCTTACCAGCAATATATGGATGATTCAGAAACCTCAATAATTTCATAACCTTTAGTAAAATCGCTTTTTCCAAAATATAGCATTAATTTACCAGTTCCGTGGCTTGTGGAAATTAACCAAAAATTTTCAATTCCAAAAACAAATGTCTTCCAAAAAAATATTTTTCAAAATTTTTCTTTTTTTTTCCAATTTTATTCAAATTTCAAATGCACCTCATTTCAAAAAAAAAACCCCCAATTCTCAATAATCAGAATTACGAATACACTCAACGAAATAATTTCGGTAAAAGTCGGTCTCACAAAACAAATTAAAACTCAAGTCCACTGCAGAGTTTAATCTGAAAAAGGCGACTTAAAAGTATTACCCGTATACCAAATTGATAGTAAGTGGATTTATACCACCCCAAAATCTTCCAAAACAGCTATCATTAACTATTTCGTAAACTCAAATATAATAAAAATTCTATTCCCAAATCTGTCCAAAATTTCACAAAAGAGGAACTGCAAAAAATTTTTTTTTTTTTTTTTTAATTTTCAACCTCAATTTCGAGATATTCTCTACTAAGATGGAAGGTCAAATAAGAAATGAATTACACATTACTAGAAATTTTCTAACCAAAATTTCACAACACAATTTAAAACAAAGCCAAGTGCAAAAAAATTACAAAGAAGAATTCTGTAAAACACTTAACACCAATAAAATTCTAAAATTCGAAATTTACATGAAATTAACCCACTCTAGACAGTGAAGCTTTCTTTATCAAACAAAACAATTCATAACATTGAATTGATCAACCACCAACTTAATTTAAAAATGTAGAAATACAAAAAAAATTATCAAATAATAAACAGAGTTTTCCAGCCCTGGTATGGATTCCCCTAACCTCAATCAAATAGAAAACTATCCACCAGACTAAACCAGTTGACTGAAATCCCATCTCTGGTGTAGATTCTTTCGAATCCCGCTACCAAGCTAAACCAGAAATGGGAAATAGAAAAAGAACATCTAGTAGTTGATTGTTAGGTCTGGACCCGATACTCACCAAGTTCCAGCAAATCCTAAAAATACGAAAACTAAACGAAAGAAATAGAAATACAGGAAAGAATTTGAAGTAGAAGGAGGGATGAATTGTTGAGGATGAATTCCGATACACACCAGAAACATGTCGCACCACGAACCCAAGCCCTGACAGATATGTAAATGAAATTAAGATCATTAGTAGGACTAATAAACGATATTTATTCATTTATAAGTTTCCACACAAAAAAAATGCATGAATTAAATTACAAAAGAAAAGAAAACTAAAACAAACAAAAAAAATATCACCCAGTAAGCACCACCATATACAAAAGATGTTAAAATTTCATGGGCATCAGCCACTGGATGGAAAAACGATAGAAATTTTAAACTTACGCATACTGATGCCCCACGTTGGGCGCCATTTATGTGATGACTTCTACTCTCTTCCGCGTCTGCCTCTTAGGAGAAGGTGCTACTTTTAACTTCCGACCGTGTTCAGGGAAAATGGGGTTAGATTCTTTTCTCCTTCGAGAAAGCCTCAGAGTCGATGACATAAAAAAAGTAGCAAATTAAAAATACAATAGTTCGGTGATTACATGGTAACATCAAGGATGGTGGTTGTAGGGTACACTATGTTGGAATTTGTGACCCTAGTCTTAACCCGCCCTACCTTGCCGACTTTAGGGTATATTATAGTCGGCCCAATAGAAATTCCTTCACCTCTCGAAATTCAAAGCAATCAAATTTTTATAATAGATTCATTCCCATTTTATTTAACACCAATAATTGGATTAGATATTATATGAGATAAACTTATAAATAATAGAATTTGTCATTAAATTTCCTATAAAAACGCATTATTTAATTATTACACAAATATTTTTAAATTAGTCAAAAAAAAAAAAAATATGGCAACCCTATTGCCAGAAATTAGAGTAATATATAGAAACTGAAATAAGTTATTCTTTTGATACGGAATTTTATGTATGTTCAAGGGTCTGTGTTGAGTTAAAATTTATTAATAAAAGATATAAAATTTGTGGACTTACATGGCACAAATACATCCTGGTCGACTGGCGCCGGTTGACTGGAGAGTTAACAGTTTCGAACAAATTTCTTATATATTGCATGGATACTGCCAAGTTGTTTGTTGATCTCTATGGCTGGTACTACATGCCTGTAACTGTGCATAAGATTCTGGTGCATGGTAGCAAAATTATAGCAGAAGCTATTCTGCCAATAGGTATATCTCTATCTAAAGGCCCTTATTCAATGATTTCATTTTTATTTTTTACATTTTAATTGATTATTTGTATCAGGTATGCTGTCCGAGGAAGCTCAGAAAGCGAGGAATGAAGAATGAAGACTATAGAAGAATTGGTCGTGTAGCAACTAATGACGCAATGCATAATATTTTATTGTCTTCAGACCCATTTATAAATACATTTCGCTCAAAGCTGCAAATAAAAAAATTGGAGTACGATAATGATGTTAAAAAATTATTAAAAGACTATGCTTAAATTATTTATTCATATTTTTTCTATTTCTTTTTTCTATGGGAGGTGGGCGTAAAAGTGGGCGGATCAGGTATATATTTTCAGGAGCCCATTCTGCAATTATAATATTTATTTTTTGTGAAAATTGAGTTGATGCATTAAAAATCAAGGGAGTTATGCCATTTTTTCAATACAAGTTGTATGGGAATTGGGCGTAAAAGTGGGCGGATATTTTTCAAATTTCACACAAATGATTCTGAGTGTTTAAAAAGGCTATGTGCTTTTGGCACAATGCCGTAGGTCAAAATTTAATTTTCACTTTGTATGGGAGGTGGGCGTAAAAGTGGGCGGATCATTTTGATTTTTCTTGATTCAAACAAAAAATGCCTATGTGCCAAGTTTCATTGTCCTTCGACAATTTCTTCTATTTTTAGCCGCTCGTTCTATGAACCAATGTGCGCCGCCGTGGAAATTTTTTTTCCCGATAAAAATCTAAAAATAATAATTGTTTTTTATTTAATTTTCTTTTTTTTTACCATTAAGCCGATGTTTTATATGTGTCAACTTAAAGTTGGCTAACCTATCAGCTTTTGGTTCACAGTCAGCTTTAAGCCGCCGCTGCAATTTTTTTTGTTTAGCAACCGCATCCGATTAATCTGGTCGGCGTAGATCTTTGCTAAGAGAAACAATATTAAACAGCTGATACGTTGTTACGGAAAAGACTAACTACACAAAAGAGCCATCCGGCACTGCACATTACAGAAACGTCACGGAACGCAAAGACCAAAAGGTCTCGTTACTAGAACGTAAATGTAACGAGAACGAGTCGTAACGTGGTATTTTATTTTTGCTAAGTTACTTAAAATATGTAACGTGCTATTAAGGAATGATAAATTTGATTTTCAGAATAGTACCAACCAGGTTAAAAATGGTACATTTTCGAGCCCTATAGTACCAAAACTTACATTTTTTTATAAAATAAAAGCAAACACTTTCATAAAAATTCATTGTGGATTATATTTTATCGCTAAAAATCGGATTCAATTTCATTTTAAATTGAAAATAATTTGTAGTCAATTTAGCTCATTTGATTCTTTCAATCATTAAATTAGTTTATTCCAAATTTAGTTTATTTGTGAATTCAATCGAATTTTATTTACTTAATTTGTTTACTTTTCAAATATAATATTTTATGTGTTCGTTTTAAACACAAGTTTTTGTATGAAAATTAAGGGAGAAATACCAAATGCAGTTAATTCAATTAATGAAATTTCTTATTAATGTTTCGAAAAAAATAATATGATTTATAAAAAAAAAGTTCATACTCCAAAATTAATAAAAAAATTAATTAAAAAAAAAATAAAAATTATAAAAGACAATTCTCTCAGTGTGGAAATCAATGCACATTACTAAAACTCGGCCTTATGTTTACATAAAACTATTGTATTTGAGAACTAAATGTTTAATATAAAATTCTAACTGCATGAACTTTTTAAAAATTAATGAAATGACGATATTTTATAAAAAAAAATATATAAATAACATTTTCTTTAAATTTATGAAGATCTAATTTATGAAATTCAATGAATTTTTTTATGAAATAAAAGTTATGAAAAAATTCATAATATTAATTAAATATTATAAACATAACGAATTTCTTCATTGATTCTACGAAAAAATTCTATGAAATTATATCATAAATATCATGAAGGATAATTCTTTCAGTGTATAACATGTTCAAGCATATCCTGACATGAACTATTTTCAAGGATATTCTATAAAATTTAAAAATTTTTTACTCTTTTGCACAGAGATATTTGTGATTGAAATGTCAAACTTATATATCATAATCTATAGATGATTTAAGAGAACACGTGTTTCAGATTTTTTTGAAATTCGTGATTTTTCGCGTTTTATCAGAAATTCAATGTGGTGGAAACAATATGTTCTAAATAAGGCAATATGGATACCAAAGCTTTTCTTTGGACAAGTAAATCGTCGCTGAGTGGATATTGTTTGGAATTTTGCAAATTTTGCACGATGCTCTGGACCAAATTTTGTTAAAAATTTTGAGTCACTGCAATTTACATTTGAATTCAGTATGTAGTTGATGTAAGATAAAAATGCAACTTAGCAGAAAAAAATCTATCACGCGTTTTTTTTTGGCGGATTAACTTTTTTTCGGGAAACATTTTTTTTAATAATAATTTAAATTCAGTTTATAGTAGATCTAAGGATAAAAATGCAACTTAAAAAAACCCAAAACGCGCTTTTTTTTGGCGGACTTTCTTTTTTTTTTTTGCGAAAAAACGTATTATAAAATTTTATTTAGGGTCAGCCTATGTATATTTAGTATTTCCATAAAATATTTTATTTAGTAATAAACCTACAAAAAATTTAATAAATTTTTTTTATTGAATTGGCGTAGCTCTAAATTTATATCAAAATTTGGTCCAGAGCACCGCGAAAGATGTATTAAATTTGCAAAATTCGGTTTTTTTTTCCGTCCATATAAAGTGAGTCGCTCAAGTAGGGTGATCCTTCGCCAGTGGGGCACATACACTAATCCCATTTTTCTCCGATGTTAAGGGAGATAAAAAATTGGAAATAATATATTTTGTGCATTTTTCAATTACCCTTCCTTGACGTTGACTTTTACGAATTTATATCACATGTGGTCGTAGATAGATGTGTTTTTGTGTTTTTTGGGGTGCCAAAAAAATAATTGAAAGTAGCTACATTTTGCAATAACTTCCTCAAATCGTGTGGTAAAAAAATAATTTTTGATTATGTTAGACCTATGTTCCTAATCTTTCAAATAATAATAATTTGATATTAACAAATGCTTAAGAAGTGTGAAAAAATATTAATTTTATGTTAGTGCCTGTCTCTGGGCAGAATCACTAGATGGCCCCTGGAGCTACAAAGAGTTGGTGCATCCCTGCCTAAAATGTTCTATAAGATTTTTCTATATGTTTAAAATATGTTTAATAGTAAATTAGACCAATCGTGTTCATTCTTAAATTTATATTAATTATTCAGTTTTTTGTAATTTTGAAAAGTCATTATATTATAGTTCTAAATTATTTTTTTTTAATATAGTGTAGATTTATTGATTAAAAAGAAGCATATACTTTAAAGAACTTATTATAAATTATTTATTTCAGTCATCAAAACACTGACTTTGCCGTATTAACAATTTTTTTTGTTGAAATTGTATCTAGCTCTTTTGGCGAATATCCCCCAAGTTTGGGGCAGTTACGCCGATTTGGGTCACTTTGAAAATCATTAAAAAAGTAATAGAAAATATGCAAATAAATATCATTAAAATCATAGAAATTAAAGCCAAGATATGTAGATCTTCAATTTGGAAGTAATTTTTAAATAATAATTAGGGGTTAAGAAATGACAGTTTGAAAAAAAAGCGGCGAAGGATCCCCCTCTACCCTATATATACAATGTATAGAGTGTCCCTTACAAATAGATTTGTCATTACACCCCCCAGTTTTATTGGAAATGGTCCCAAATGGAAGAAATCGATTTTTTTTTTGGAAAACGTTAACCCGTGCTGAAAGTTGGACGAAAATGGCCCATTTTAGAAAAAAGTGTATTACTATTAAAAATTCCCAAAATTCTAAATTTCGGAAAAAATAATTTTTTATTCCATTTATTCAATTAATATAGTAAAAATAATTCAAACATCCAATTTTGACTTCATCGGATATCACTAACTCACTTTAGCCTGTAATCCAAAATGACCCACGAATTTGATAAAAATGCAAAAACGTGTTTTTTTTTAAAATTAATTTTAAAGATTTTTTAAAATGCCTAATTTGGAGATGTCGATTGCTATTTGCACCACATAATAGTTGATATTAAAGAAAATAAATAAATTGGAAAAATGATAATTCGAGTTTGTGATTGGAGCGACTGCTTTCCAGGGTATTTTACAAAAATTGCTCATTTTGTCAAAAACTAATCCAAATTTAATGTTTTCATCAAATTTTACACAATTTTCGGGAAAACAACACTTAAATTTGGTTAGAATATAATTATCTTTACTGTTGTTTAAAAAATCTTTAACTCTTAGTGGCCTGGGGCCAGAAAAGATCCATGAAACTTAATATTAATTATAACTACGAGATTGTAAAGCTATTAAATTGATAAAAAAAATCTCAACTGGATAAAAATAAATATTTTTTGTAACGTGATCCATATGGGGTTAATTTTTACATTTTGGCCAAAAACGCCCCACTAGGAAATTTACAGAATAACACCTTTCATAATTTTCGAAAAAATATCACTTTGAATGAATAAAAAAAAATATTTCCATTCGATTAAAAATGTTATTTTGAGTAACTTGATCCATATAGGGTTAATTTTCTCGGCACGGGTTAACGTTTTCCAAAAAAAAAATCGATTTCTTCCATTTGGGAACATTTCCAATAAAACTGCGGGGTGTAATGAACGAAAATCGACAAATCTCTATTTTAGGGGACAGTCTAATATACATTCATTCATAATGCATACAAAAATTTTCCATGACCTTTAAAATATTTTAAATTTTGTTCTTTTTGCTTTTAAATATTGCAATAACAAAAAGTTTTTTCCATGAAAACAAAAACGAAAAGGGAAACAATAACAATAGTTTGTATTAACTAAAAGTAAAGATATAAACCCTGATGAGAGAAAAATAATAAAAAACGAAAGGATGTTTAAAATGATGTGAGGTAGTACAAGAGGGGGGAAGAGTTAAAAATTTACGAAGAATACTAAAATGTTGTAGATAGGGAGTGAAAGTGGTTAACAATAATATTCAACAGCGTTTTTGTTTTTCGCCAGTATGCATCGTAATACCCTACACATAGAAAACAGAGTCATTGCGACAACCAAATTGTTTGACAACCGAATGGTTTAATTGGAGCCGCCGATATATTTGTTTATGACAAAAGAAATTTCATTAATACAATTGCATTTCGATTAAAACAATACATAGTATGATGACAATAAGCAAATAATTCGGTTGAGGCAACTAAATCATTCAGTTGGCTAGAAACGCGGTTGTCACAATGAAGCTGTTTTCCATCATTATATGCTGCAGGACATTATCACTTATGATTTTATACAATTATATCTCATTGAGTATTTTCATATGTAACCCCAAGTATATTTTAATGTGATTATTTCAAAATATAATTAATTATATAAAATTATATTAAACAGATCCATAATTTTTCGGATCCAATTATATAAAATCATTCGGATCAAATTATATATAATCATAATTAGATATACTTATATATAACAAGATATAATTTAATTTAAGAAATGCTTAATCAGCCCTATTAAAAAAATTAATGATGTACAACATACAATCATATCTTTTTCTGATGTTGCCCAAAACAAAATTTGATCCGAAAAATGGTGGATCATGCTGTATTCATTTATATGCACCGTGGATCTAATATGATGAAATATGATCCGAAAATGCGTTTATCTAATTATATAGAATTGGATGTGACATAATGACAATCAAAAACTAATTTCAATAGAACGGACGATTTAATGCAATATGAGCGAACTTTCAAAGAAGTATTTTTGTCTAATGGTATCAAATAAAATGTAACTTTATTGTACTAAATCTTATTATATATAGTAAGATAAACCCATTTTTCGGATCGTATTTCATTATATTAGATCCAAGGTGTATCTAAATTAATACAGTACGATCCACCACTTTTCGGATCAAATTGTAGTTGAGGCTATACCAAAAAAAGATACGTTTGTATTTTATAACATCTAACTTTTTTTACTCGGGAGGGTATTATAATTTTGTATAATTAAATACATTTTGATATAATCATATCAAAATTATAAATAAATAAAAAAACTATTTTTATTCGGTTGTCTGAAGAAATAACTCCAATATTAAAACGGTTATTAACACAGAATTAACTTTCAAGGTTAAGAAACGGACGTGTTATCAAGTTTCATTGCAACACAATACAATTTAAAGTATCTTCTCCTGAAGCAAACTTATAGGGTAAACAAAATTCGGTTCGGCTGACTGCAATGCAATTATGTATGTATGTATTCGTTTTGTTGCTATATGCAATTTTGAATGCAGAGTTAAAATTGAAGTGCTTTAGTGGTATTGCTAGGAATTATATTGTTTACATCATACATACTTGGGAATTTTTCATTACCATTGGAATTTCATTACCATTAGTTGAAACTAAAGCAAATGGAAAAAATTTAATTACCATTTAATAGGGAGGAAATATTTTGTGTTATAAAAAACACTCAAAATAGCAATGAAATCACACTCAAATACTATTTCCAATTATTGGACATAGGCGGTTAACTGGTTAATGAATTATTCGGAAAATCACTAAAATTAATTAACCGGTTATTCGAGTCGGTTAATCGAGAAAATTGGCGATTAATTGATTAATCGTCTAATGCAAAATTAATGTATTTTCTTAACTTTTTATCAATAAAAACACAAAGAGCTGACTTTTTTAATATTAAAAACTAGAAGAGCCTTTTACATTGAGCCATCAATATAGAAAACGTTAAGCTCTTTTTGAAAATACCAATTTACTCTGCAAAAATTAGTAGTGGTCTGAGAGTATCATAAATAATTAGTAGTCTGAGAATATCATAAATAATTGTTAAATTATCACGCTGTTATTAAAAAAAAACTTCTTAATTTAGCTTTAAAAGATGAATTTGCTAAAGCATTCATTTAATTTTTTAAACCTTTATTAAAAAATTGTATTCAAAAACACACAATAAAAGTTTATTAATTTTGTTCTTAATTCTGGCAATACTTTGTATATTCCCAGCAAAAAATACGGCTTCCTTGGAAGCACTTGTTTCGATATCCGATATGTGCTTCTATCATAGCTCCAAATAATTGCATGAAATCACAGCTTTTATCAAGTAAATTCAATTAACATTGTCATTCTTTGGTGCTTTCTTAGAGCG
This sequence comes from Leucophora obtusa, assembly GCA_949987735.1. Lineage (NCBI taxonomy): Eukaryota > Metazoa > Arthropoda > Insecta > Diptera > Anthomyiidae > Leucophora > Leucophora obtusa. The sequence continues at coordinate 91,218,134 of OX465297.1, read as the reverse complement.
ATAAAGTGTAGTAAATAAAACTCCATTGCTTTATTTTCATACTTACTGCAAGCTATAAATCTTTGGAAGCAGTAGAGGAAGCAGAAAAGAAGCACTAATCATTTTTACCGCTTCCACCTTTCTGCAGGGTTCTCTCTTTTTAGTGTTAGTGATACATCCCAGCAGAAATTACTGCTTGCTTGGAAGCAATTTTGTCAAGGAAAGTTGAGCAGTAAAGCGATTGCATTATTGATGATATCATGCCTGATTTTTCTTCGAGATAGCTCGCGTGATTTGTTTCGAGATCCGAAAAGGCATGAATTCACCGCTTTTAATTAGTACTCCTGGTTTTCTTTTAAAATGTCGATTATTCATGCCTTCTCAAATGTGCATATTATAAAGCTTTTCAACTTTTTAAAATCATGCCTTCTCAAAAGCACAATATTCCTGCCTATTTTTCCGTGAAGAGCAAATGCCTCTTATTTTCAGTAAAACCTCTTATTTTCATTAAAATAACTTTTTTTCAAAACGTTGGGTTTTAATTTTTATTCAAAAAAATAAAAATTGTTTTTTCGACCTTTTTATTAATTAATTAGAAATTTATTAATTCAGTTCGAGGCCAATTTCCTTATTATGAATTAACGTAATAAGTACTTTTTTCAAAAACTGCTATTTTTCTTCATCAGGATATTCTCCTAACAAATACTTCACAGAGTTTTTGCTTTCAAAAACCTCTAACACTTTCAGGAATGAAAAGACGATCGTTTCGGGGATTTTCCAAGTCCCCTTCTTCAGTTTTCTTTAGAAAGTGGTACGAAATACAAAAACAAAAACTTTCATAATATTTCTATTGTTGGTTATGTCTTTGCAGAGACTTCGAAAACATATTTTATTGTTTACTCCATTCTCATTTCGTTGATGTAGTAGACTACGTTTAATATGAAATTTTGATGTTTCAATTTGCATTGCACTATTGCCACCAAGTGAAAAGAAAGAAAACTGAAGAAGGGGACTTGGAAAATCCCCGAAACGATCGTCTTTTCATTCCTGAAAGTGTTAGAGGTTTTTGAAAGCAAAAACTCTGTGAAGTATTTGTTAGGAGAATATCCTGATGAAGAAAAATAGCAGTTTTTGAAAAAAGTACTTATTACGTTAATTCATAATAAGGAAATTGGCTTCGAACTGAATTAATAAATTTCTAATTAAATAACTTTTTTTCCGCATTTAAAACAAATTTTTTTTTCAGTAAGGAAGCTGTAAACTTTTTTACTGCTTCCACATTTTTGCTGGGATGAGTTTAGTGAACGATTGACTCGGTAATTGTAGGTAAATATATTGTCTTGCAAATTTTGGAAATTAAAATGTTTTATGACAAATCAGAACATATTAAAAAACGATTTTTAACAGTAGGGTAGAGGGGGGATCCTTCGCCAGTGGGGCACATACACTAATCCCACTTTTCTCCGATTTTAAGGGAGATAAAAAATTGGAAAAAATAAATTTTGTGCATTTTTCAATTGACTTTCCTTGATATCCACTTTGACGAATTTCTATCACATGTGGTCGCAGATAGACGTGTTTTTGTGTTTTTGGGGTGCCAAAAAAAATAATTGAAAGCAACTACATTTTGCAATAACTTCCTCAAATCGTGTGATAAAAAAATAATTTTTCATTATGTTACCTATGATAAGCTTTCAGAAAATAATAATTTGATTTTAATAAATGCTTAAAAAGTGTGAAAAATATTAATTTTATGTTAGTGTCTGCCTCTGGGGCACAATCACCAGATGTCCCCTGGAGCTACGCTTCCCTGTCTAAAATGCTCTATAAGACTTTTCTATATGTTTAAAATATGTTCAATAGTAAATTAGTACAATCGTGTTCATTCTTAAATTTATATTATTTATTCAGTTTTTTGTAATTTTGAAGAATCATTATAGTTTTAAATTATTTTTTTTAATGTAGTGGAGATTTATTGATTAAAAAGAATCATATACCTTACAGAACTTATTCTAAATTATTTATTTCAGTCATTAAAACATTGACTTTGCCGTATTAACAATATTTTTTTGTTGAAATTGTATCTAGCTCTTTTGGCGAATATCCCCCAGGTTTGGGGCAGTTACGCCGATTTGGGTTACTTTGGAAATCATAAAAAATAATAGAAAATATGCAAATAATTAGAATAAAAATCATAGAAATTAAAACCAAGATATGTACATAGATCTTCAATTTGAAAGTAATTTTTGATAAATAATTAGGGGTTAAGAAATCACAGTGCTTTGAAAAAAAAAGTGGCGAAGGATCCCCCCCTTTCCCCTACTGAGAAGTAATAATGGGAATTTTAAAGAATTTTTTATATTACGAATACTGAAAATATTCGAATATCGATTATGGTTGTATTATAAATGCAACACTATTTTATTGAATTTGTTTTTATTTTATTTTCATGCAAATTTGGGAAAATTTTCAGAAAAAAGAATATAGTCTCGGATTTTTTGCAGTTTTTTTGTTTTGGTTGGATACACAATGTTGTATGCCATCTATTAAACAATTCATGGATGACTATTAAACAATGCATTAAATCATTGTAAATTCACATTTTTTAGTTTTTTACAGTGGTTTTATTTTTCCAAACTTTATTAAACAGATATTTTAGGCTATACCCTGCTTCAAAAGTTTAATAAGTTTTTCTTTATGAATTATTTGTGAATTATTTGCCAAATTAGCTTACAAATCTGTAATTAGGCTATTTTAAAAGTTTTTGAATAACACAGTCAGTCTTTGCTAGTTTCTAAGGAACATTAACAATAATAAAATTTTGAGTTAATTTTCGAAGAGATTAATTGAACGAGTTTTAATGAAAGTTTTCACTAAACTAATGAAGTTTTCCTCACAAAGTTAATGCAAAACAAATTTCACGAAAAAGCTTTTTCATTGGGTGTATGTAATTTTCAATAAATAATACGAAATTTTTCATAAAACTGCATCAATTCAATGAAAATTTTAGTACAGTGTTGTTTTAATGTCATATAGACAGCTGCAACTAATTATTATTATTTTAATATTATTAATTACAATATTAATATGCAATTTCATCAATTTTAATTTAGTAGGTTTGAGGTTAAGAAGAAAAATAAACCTTTTTCTGTAAAAATTATAAACACATTATAATTTTTAAATCGCGGCCCTATGTTCCACTGGAAATTAAAGGATTAAATATATATAATTTTCAAATCAGACTAGATCTAGTTTGTGGCTTTTTTTGTATGGGCAGGCGTCGTCAGTGATTTTCCATTAAATTGTATTAATTACACTGGTCTACAAATTTAAAAAAAAATTGACTGCATGTTTTTTAACTAATCTGGGTGCACTGAATTCGCCATCACGTCTTGTTCATTTTTTATCGCATGCTGGCAATACTGTAAAACAGTCAATACTGATACTATAATTTCACAATTATTAATTTGACACATTCATCCTAAATCTTCATAATAGTAGCGTTTAAGAATGTCAGGGAGATCGTGTGTTACTGATTTAAGCTATTTTTGCTTTGTGTGTGGAATTTTTTCATAGAATTTTTTTCGTAGAATCAATGAAGAATTTCATTATGTATATAATATTTAATTAATATTATGAAATTTTTCATAACTTTTCTTTCATAAAATTTCATAATTTCGTTAAAAAAATTCATTGAATTTCATAAATTAGATCTTTATAAATTTAATGAAAATGTTATTTATATGTATATATGAAATTTTTCAATAGTATTTACTTTTTTTTAAATTTTTTGTAAAATATCGTCATTTCAATAATTTTTAAAAATTTTATACATTTAGAATTTTATATTAAACATTTAATTCTCAAATACATTAGTTTAATGAACCATAACGCAGAGTTTTAGTGATGTGTATTAATTTCCATACTGAGAGAATTACCTTTTATAATTTTTTTTAACTAATTTTGAAATTTTTTTATAAATCATATTAATTTTTTCGAAAGGAATTTCATTTGAATTAAGCTTATTATAAAATTTTATTAAACTTTTTAATTTAATGAATTCTTTCATTAGATATATTTTGAACATCCGTAAAATATGCTACAATTTTAATACGCTTTTTGCATTTGCTGGATACTTTTTATTTATCCACTCCAGCTTAGCAACGACAACAACCAACTATAATAAATAATGTTTTCAATTAATTTAATATGTATTTTAGGTTATTTCTAACGATAAAATATTGTGGGTGTAAACATAGGTACATACATAAAAAAAAAAAAAAAATTTTTGGGATGAGATTTGAACCACCACCCTCAAAAATTTAAATTTTGTCATTGCCTGACCTTCCAGACATCTACACCACAACCGAATTGAAAATTGTATGTATTAAATTTGAATTTAAAATATTTTGAAATATTTATTTATACAACAAAAAGAAATTTAAACAAACAAATGTACCCAGCACACAATTTGAATTTATAAAAATAATTTTAATCTATCGCACGACTAGAAAAACTGGACAACTGCTAACTTCGTTTTATATCTAAATTCTTTTATTTGTTTTAACTTAAAATAGTTGAATATTAAATGATATGAACTCAATCAGAGTTTACGATAACGAAATTATCGAAATTGGTTGCCAAATTTATTTGAATTGTTAGTAAAAATTTTTAAATTGAAGAAATCTCGATGTCAGCTGCTAGCAATAGAGTCGACTAAAATATTTACCATACAAATCGTTTTAAATGTTCACCATACAAATCGCTATAAAAACTAAAAATATAAAATACAAAAATAAAATAATAATAACAAGCTTGTTTATAACGTCCTTTGAGGGGAATTTTTTTACAGAGTTTTTATTTTTAATTTTGTGTGGAAGTAAAAACGAAAGATTTTATATTTTATGATTTTTTTTTTATTCTCAAAAGGTTTTATGCATGTCAGAAAATATTACAGAGTTATATATTTTATTCAAATGAAAATTTAACTTAAAAAATCAAAAAAAGTAAATATAACGCAAGTTCTTCTTAACTAAAATTGAATTTTATAACTGCAGTGAAACACTAAATTCTAGCGACTTTGATTTATGTAAATTGATATTTCTGACTGACATATTTTTGTGCAATTTTGCTCCAAAGTTTAATATCGATGGCTTAATGAAGAAAGACGCTACACAGAGAGAATTTTTCTGGACGAGTTTTAGTGAAATTTTTCGGTAAACTGCTGAAGTTTTCTTCACAATATAAATGAAAAATTTGTTAAATTCAATGAAAAAGATACGAACCTTTATGAATCTAGTTTTAGTGAAACTTTTTCTTGGAGCGTATGAAATTTTTAGTAAATAAAATGAAATTTTTGATAATATTTTATGAAAAATTCCATTAATTCAATGAAAAGTTTCAATGGACGAGTTCCCATGAAACTTTATCGATTTTATGCAAAAAATCATTAATATCATGCAGATAATTCTCTCAGTGTAACTTTTTTCTTAATTTCTATAGAGGGGAAGGCAATAAAAATATAAAAACGTTGGATATATTGTTTCTCGGAATGAAATTTTATATTAATACAAAAACAATAAAATAAAAAGCATAATCTAAGTTTTTCAGATTTCCATTTCCTCTAATGGAATATTAATTCGAGTTAGGGCCTTTCTGTATTAAGCATTAAATTTATTTACCCAAAATTTGAAAAGAGAAGCATGTTCGTTGTTACATTTAGGGCATTTATTTTAACTATTATATTCATGTTTGATGGGTAATTTGAAATTTAAAAAGATAGATTCAAATAAAATAAAAACAATTTGAATTATAAAAAATTTTTTATGAAACTATATGTATCAATATAGTTTGGCTCAAGGGGTAAGGCGATGAACTTCTAAACCAAAGGTCGTTGGTACGAATCGTGTTTGGTGTTGGAACAAAACAAAATTGCTTTGAATTTAAAACGAAAGAAAATTAAATTAAATAGAAATGAAATAAACAAAGAACGTGTGTGTTAAGTGTGTTGTAGTGTTTTGAAAATTGAAACAAAAAAAACTTTCGAATATGAAAAAACAAACCACAAAATCGTTTTTTTTTTACGTTTTGTCAGTTAAAAATTGATGATTGTTTTAACAGATTTTTCAATTATTTTTATTTCTTTTATGGATTGTTTAAACAATGTTTGAAAATAAATAGCAAAGTGGTTTGAATATAATGAAAAATCAGTAGTCCTTTTTTTAATTGTGTTTTCAATTAATTTAATATGTATTTTAGGTTCCCGGTGAAAAATGTTCATATACGCTCAAACATGTTCATATATGGTTTATGTATGGACACATATGAACAAATATGGATTTTTTATGAACATATATAGATTTTATATGAACATATATGTGATTCCATATATGGAAAAAATTTCATATACAGACATATATGGAAGCATCTGTTATTTCATATATGGAAATGGCACTCATATATGGACAAATATGAAAGTATATGTTATTCAATTTATGCAAAAGGGACTTGTATATGAACATATTTCGAAGAATACATTTTTCCATATATGTAAAAGGAAGTCATATTTGGATAAATATGGAATTATATTTAATGCCATGAATAAAAAAAGGAACATACATTTATATCTATCGTACAACCTTATAATAAAGGACAGCAACGTTCGCATGTATTCGCATATATTTAATAAATGTATATGTTCATATATGTCCATATATGGTGTTACCTAATTTTTCGGATCCATACATATATGGTTGAACCATAAATGTTCATATATGGAAATTTTTCACCGGGTTGTTTTTAACGATAAAATATTGTGAGTGTATATTTATCCCGGTTTTCAAAATATTTTCAATATTAAACAACCCTGTTAAAAATCGATTATACATGGCACATATGATTCATGTATGCCCATATGCATCGATATATGATCCATATGTATGCATGAATGATTCATATATGCTCATATGAATTTCCATATATGTTCATATGTGTACATTACGAAATTTGAGGTAATATTTACATACATGATCATACATTTTCATATGTTTCCATACATGATCATGTGTGTACATTAACGAAAATTGAGGTAATATGTTAATGTATGATCACATATGAATACATATGAACACATATGAAACCTATATGGAAGTATATGGACATTAGGGTGGGTCAATTTAGCAATCGATATTGCGTACTCGTTTTTTCGAAAGCTTTTAGCATGGGGGAAAAAAGTTCCTGTACGACATATCAAAAAAATCATTTTCGAGGCTCCCAAATTTAAATTTTTTGCAATTTTCTAATAAATGCTAGATTGGCGCCATCTTGAGGTGGCTTTTTGAAACAACTAATAAAGTTGTCAACAATATAACATTACAACCTTTCCAGAAAGGTATTATTTATGAAAATCGGATAAAAAATGTGGCAACTAGAGGTAAAAGTAAATAAGTAAAATTATTTTCTGCTTGATGATGAAATGATGATAATGATGAGAAATGATGATAATGATGTTGATGACAACAAGGAGAAAATAATTTTACTTATATACTTTTACCTCTAGTTGCCACATTTTTTATCCGATTTTCATAAGTAATACCTTTCTGGAAAGATTGTAATGTTATATTGTTTACAACTTATTAGTTGTTTCAAAAAGATGGCGCTAATCTAGATTTATTAGAAAATTGCAAAAAATTTAAATTTGGGAGCCTCGAAAATGATTTTTTTAATATGTCGTAGAGGAACTTTTTTTCCCCATGCTAAAAACTTTCGAAAAATCGAGTACGCAATATCAAAAAATTTTTATCCATACAATTTGACCCGCCCTAATGGACATGTATGAATTTGTATGACTTCATATACCAGCATGTGTGAGTTCAGGCATGTCCATGAATGGATACATATATGTCGATTTTTAACCGGGAATATAAAAAAAAATTGCTGGTTGTTTACTTGAATGCTAGATAAAATATTATTATAATCTTAAGTCTAATAAGATGTCGATCCCCCCTCTGGAGTTTATAACAGCTTCGATTCGGGATGGCATTGAATCAACAAGTTTTTGCAATTAACTGTTTGATATCTCATTTTCCCAGACATTTTCCAAAATTATTTTTAGCTCCAGTTTACTCTGTGGCTTATGCTGAGCCACTTTACGTTTCATCACGTGCCATAAATTTTCGATAGGATTTAAATCCGGGGAGTTTCCAGGCCAACTCATGTACTGAATACCGAGGTTCTTGAATATTTTTTGCACCTGTAAAAAAGATTTAAAAGATTATTTCATAATTTTTAGCTACACACAGGAAAAAAAATTGCCAACCGAATTTCTAAATCTATTTTGGTTGCTACAACCAATAAATTCGGTTGATGAATCCTTATTGGAATGTGATTCCTAAAAATTTTGGGTATTACAACTAAAATTCAGTTGTATGAACCGAATTTTGTTGTGATAACCAATATTCAACTGCCCCAACCTATTTTGGTAGATTTAACCGAATTTCAGTTGGAAAATGGCATATTGTTTCTCTGTGTGTACAAACATGCGAATATAATGATACCACATATTTATAATCAAAACTTACCGATTTTGCACGGTTACATGGTGCGGAGTCATCCTGAAAGATAGCCTCACTAGAATGCCCGTATTGCTCCTCCACAATAGTCACGACAAGTCCCGTTATGACTTCGCCATATTTTTCTCCGTTCATAATTACATGCACAAACAACAAAGTACATAATAAGAAAAACATCCCCAGATCATTTGACTCCGAGGATGATTCGCCGTTCTAATTACACACGTGTCCTTAAATCTTTCTCCTTGAAAACGTCGCACATACGGAAGATTGTCGGCATAGTTCAAGTTAAACTTGCTCTTATGAGACCATATTACGTTTCGCCATTGGCTGAGAGTCCAATTGCGGTGCATTTTGGCCCACTCCAACCGTTTAGCTCTCAATTTTTGTGTCAGGAGGGGTTTTCTTGCTGGTCTACTGCCACAAATCCCGAATTCCCGGAGTCGTCTGCGAACAGTTTCCACACTAATGCTAACTTGGTGGTCTTGTCCGAGATCTCTTCTTATTTCGACGGCACTTTTAAAACGATCTTCAGGCTCATTCGGTGTATAACGGTATCTGTTCGGTCAGATGTCTTTCTCCTAGTCCTTTTCCTGCTGCTGCTCTCTAAATGGTCGTCCTGGTTCTTTTTTTTTTTAGCAAATTTTTCAAGGTTGGATGACTACAGTCTATCCGTCTTGCAATTTCTCGGCAAGGTACTCCTTCTTCTTCCAATGCAAAAATAATGACCTTTTGGTCTGAAGTCAACCGCTTATATTTTGGATTAATTTTTGAGATATCTGTTTAATATGCCACTAATAATTTATAAATGATTATACCCTACACCACTATGTGGTCAGGGTATTATAAGTTTGTGCTGATGTTTCTAACACCAAAAAATATTGGTCCCAGACCCACCTTATAGTATACCGATCGGCTTGAATATTTTTTTATTTCGATTTAACGATGTCCGTCTGTCCGTCCGTCCGTCTCTCTGTCCATGCATTCTTGTGCGCACTCTACAGATCGCAAATATTAAGATATTTTGATGAAATTTGGTACACAGACCTATTTTGGCCCAAGAACGAAGCCTATGGATTTTGGTGAACATCGGTCCATGTTTAGATCTAGTACCCATATAAGGGTCCCCCCAAAATTGGCTTGGTTACAAACTGCAGATCGCAAATATTAAGATATTTTAATGAAATTTGGTGCGCTGACTCACATTATAGAAAATTTTGACACAAGCCCCATTTTAACCCATTCGAATTTCGGATCAAAATATTAGTTGGCTTTTACCCAGACTGGTGTAGGGTATTGTATAGTCGGCATGCCCGACTTTAACCTTTTTACTCATTTTTTTATCACAATATTCCGTAATTATTTTTAGTTTGAAGTTTCTTGCACAGATAAATTGATATAATTGCGATACAGCAAAAAATACCGTTATAATTTGTATTTAAACAAGCGTTTGTCAAACAAAACTCAGTGATAAGATGTGCGTGACCGTTCAGTGATAAGATGTTCCTAGGGGTGACCCAGCGAAACCCCGGGACACGTATAACTTGTTTTTGACCGATATAACATTTCCCGTTGGTTTCATCCCATCCCGATTTTGACTGTCGCATAGTGTTATTAGTGTTAGGATGTAATAAATCGATATGCAAGGAAACGGCGAACAAGCGGAATCAGAACTCCCAAAATGGGGTCGGAATGGAATGGGAATCGAGTAAAATTGAAACATTAAACATGGATAATGATGTAGAATGGAACGGGGAACTAGTGGACTTCAAACACTAACTACGGGGTATAAAATCAAATCGAACGGGAAATGAAATTTGTATTATCGGAGTATTTCAATTTATATTATAAAAAAAAAAATAAGTACCCAGATAGAAATTGCCAACAGTACCAAAAACAATACACTGGCAGAGCACTGCATATATTAAATTTATTTAATATTTTTATTAAATTTATTTATTTTATATTTTGGTTTTCCTGACGTTATGCCAACGTTGGCAAGTGAGTTCTAGCACAAGTTATGCCAATGTTTACATATTAGCCATTGTTATCATTCATTTATTATTTAAGCTATCTTGAATTACATGGCTGGTTTTTTGGTTTTTCCAACATGATGGCAATGTTGGCCGCTTAGTGTAAACCAACCTTTTGCCGACGCTTATAAGTTAGCTACAACTGCTGTTATCATTGATCTAATTTTTTAGCTATTACATATTACAAGTCTTTTTAGCTTAGTGTATAGAAATCGCGGCTGACAACATGGCTGCCCTCGTTCAATTCCCATCAGAACCATGTTTAAAAAAAAAAAAATACTAAAAACATTTTTTTAAATTTTTTTTGAGAAACTGTCAAGATTGTTAATCCCGCGTTCTGCCAACGCATAACAGACCATCGCCAATGGTATGCCAACATTGTGCCGATCGTATTTTTCTGCCTGGATAACCGTGTAGCTGTTTTATAAAAACTGATTTCTTCTGCTCTTCCGTATCTGGCACATTTGTATTACCAATGGAGCAAAAAATACAATTCAGTAGAACAAGAAAGGCAGGTCCTGAAGGGACTAATTTGTATTGTTTTGTTTTTACCAATTTCATTTATTTTTAAAAAATTTTGCTATATATTATTGCAGAAATATAGAAACAACAAAAATAAAACTATTAAATGCACAGAATTTAATTTATATTTGAGTTCAATTTTTGTTAATAGAAAACAACAACTTAACATGCTAAGATCAGCAAAAAAATTTAAAATTTGCAGTGTTTTTTTTGTTAATGCAAATAAAAACCGAGTCTTCTGATATCAGCAGTTTACTATTTTTTAACAAACATTTCTGCTGATTTTAGCAAAATAGGCTGCTTTTTGTATTCAACTAAATTTAACTTAAAAATAACAAAAATAACAGTTTGTTTTTGCTATTTCTGGTCTACTAATATTTAGCAAAATTTTCTGAAGATTTTACAGCATAATTTCTCATTTTCAATTAACTAAAAGTCAATTCAAATATAACTAAAATTCTGTAAGTTTAACAATTTTATTTTTGCTAGTATTTATTTTTGTTTTACTAGTGTTTAGCACAAAATATCTGCAAATTTCAGCAGTTTTTTGTGCAAGATAATTTTTAGCTTATTTCTAGTAACTTCCCTACGGGAAATTTTAACAAACTGTCACCGAACTGGCCCCTTTATATGAAATAGAGTTGTCACTTTTACATGACGTTGTCATAGGAGAGGGAAATTGACCCCTTGTGACATATCACAAGACAAATCCTAGGACAGGTTACTGAAAACAAAGTTCAGGGACAAATTGCCTGCACTTGAACGTAAAAACCATACGTCAGTGTGGCAACATTTGCCAAAAAGGTGACAAGGAGGAGATAAGAAGATAAACAAAAATCTAAAGTATAATGTTTGTGTGTCTGTTTGATCACTTCTGGGAGTAAAAACAATAACAGTAAGCTGAATAGGAAAGAAAAACTATGAATTGGCCACATTATGAGCAAGGCCTTACGTGGTTGAGATGGCTAAGCTGTCGAACTCTAGTATAGTTACGTTTGTAATGTGGGAGTGCATGGGTTCGATTCCTACAGCCGACAGGTTGTTGAAAAAATTATCATATAGAGACAATCTGTCAATAAAATATAAACAATAATACAATTTAATGGAAAATCACTGATGAAGCCTGTCCATAAAAGAGGCAGAAACTAGATCTAGTCTGATTTGCAAATTAATAATGTGTTTATAACTTTGGAGAAATGTTTATTCTTCTTAACCTCAAACCTACGTAACAAAACTGTAATATTACTTAAAAAACTAACAAATTCTGACTGCAGAAGCTCCCTGAGTGTATACTCAATTTAAAAGTCCCATGCATGATATACATACATTTGAACTTTGACATATGAAAATATGTATTGAGCTTTTATAACATTTACTTTACTTCAGTATGTTTTTCGCTATCAGCATCATTTTTACATAGTTACATTAGGGTTGCCAAATTTTATTTTGACCAAGTTTTGTTATGTTCTGTTTGATTTCCAAACATCAACTTTTGTTTAGAATATAACCCCTAAATACCTAAACGCTTTGTAAAATTATAGGAGGTTTATTGAACAAATTTTGTATGAAAATGACGTTTTGTAAACCTGCTATAACTTTACAAAGCATTTGTGAATCGAGGGGTAAATTTATAAACCTAATATAAACACTTTTTACTTATACCCATTAAAGACACCCTTAAAACACATTTGACTCCAAATGTCCAAATATAAAGAAAACCTAACTTGTTGGAAAAATGCGATTTTCTGTGCAAATCAAGTAACAAAAATTCGAAAATACTTAGACCGATTTAAAAATTTTAACTTATATTGCTGATCAGCTTATCAAATTTTAGTAAAAATTACATGTACAAAAAATATGTAAAAAATTTTGGTAATTTTTCAATAATTGGAAACGCAATTTGGTATACTGTTTTTAATTTTTTTTTTAAATTCGTATATTTAAGACCAAATGAAACCCAGCTAGTGGGTATTAGCATTGAAAATCGACAGTTTTAGATAACAAAAATTTTTGCTGAAGTTGAAGACATGATGCCCACAGAGGTATTGCCTGAACTATATTTCGGTATTTGTAAAAGACTTTTTGCAAAGAAATATAAAATTGAAAGTAACCCTTGTGGATCGAAGGCCTAAAAATGCCATTAAGATTCCATTGTCAAATAGGGTTAATTTTTTTTATTATTTTTTTTCGAAGCGAAATGTAGTACCCGGCATTTCTTAACATTTCTCAATCAAGCAAGTCTTTTGTAGCCATTTTTTGGTCTGGTGACACATATATTATATAAAATTTGGTTTTCCCTTTCCAATTCCGCATTTCATTGAATTAAAAAAAAAAAAATTAATCTTATTCTGTAAAGTTATCTGTACTTCGAAAATTATAAACACTCAGAAAAAAGTCGGCATATGTGACAGCGCATAGAGAAAGGGACCTAAGGGTAATCAATTTTTTTTTTTTTTTGATGTGGACAACATCTGAACATCGAATGAAAAATAGAAAGGGACCTAACGGTTATTTATTTTCATTTTTACCCCTACTAAATTAACAAAATAACTTGATTTTACGAAACTACAAAAATTTTATTTTTTTCCTTATGAACAGTTTAAAAAAGTAGATAAATCATTCTAATCGACGGTTCTTGCGAATTGGTTCCTTAGAACTTGACGGTACCGGTCCTTTATTTTTTTTTTCGATTTCTTCTTAACGTCTGCTGCCTCCACTTCTTGAGGATTGTCCACTTCCTCCGAATCCTCCTCTTCGTTTCCATTTCCAGAGACCAAAGGAAGAGGAGCAACCGAATCTTGTTTTGAATCGTCAAAACGTAAACCCCGGATCTCTTTATACAAGTACCATTGACGCTTCATCGATAACCCTGGTGACGGAATTATAATTGGTTTGTCATCGAAACTGGTATTGTTACTCAGATGTATGTTTTCATTTATGCTGGCTGAATTCGCAAACAGTTTATATTGCACTGGTGACTGGGCAATAAATACAAAGTGATGATACTTCGATATTCCAATTAAAATTTTATATTTAGTGGAGAAGTATTTGTCCCATTTTCTCCACTCAACAACAGGCTCACTTGAGTTTGGAAGTCGAATAGGTACAGGAACATTAAATCCATTACGAGATGATTTTCTAACACAATCAACTACATCCATGAAGCAGTCGACATTAGTTTGGGCATATTTTGATTTGAAAACTCCGAATAAACGATCAGGTGAAAACTTTGTATGTCCGGTTAACAAAAAGTTCAATTCAACTGACTCACATCTGGAAGTATCGACAAGGTGTTGTAAATATCGTATAATCGCATTGTTTTTATTTTGTGAAACACAGTTATCAGCGAATGTCACTAATTTTTTAGTTGAATGCACTTCTCGTAGGTAGTAATCAAGCATTGATATTACTGAATTCGGACCTTTTCCAATGGAATCGCTTTCGTCAATACAGAAGATGTGTTGTACATTTTGACGTTCGTTTGTAATTCCGAAAATTGCTGTTTTGCGACCTGATTTAAAGTATGCAGTTCCTATTTGCTGTGGACCCGACGGAAAGCTAACATTTTGAGCATAATCCATAGATATTACTAGATAATCCTCCTCTGGAATACCTGGATACATGGCATTTGGATCAGGCTTGACTAATGTTCTAAAGTCGTTATAGTACTCTCGCTGAGTACTGGTAGATTGCAAATGATCAGAATACACCTTCAATGCTGCCTCCTTTTCAACTTCAGTAACGTTTACTGTATTAACAGCATCTTTTGCAAGATTTCGACACAATTCGCACAAATCGTATGCCGGCTTCATAGTGGCGATGTGGGGAAAATATTTCTTCCACAGCGTTTGGAAAGTGCGAAGTTTTACGATTTTACCACCCGGTTCGACGCTGTTGGTGTATCTTGTGTAAACAGAAGTCTTACTTTCAGTAGTTGGAAGTTTCAATAAACGATAATCACGATGATTTGGTTGACGTCCAGGTAAAGTGATAGCAACAGTTTCAGCAAAACTGCAGATAAATGAAACAATTTCTTTTTTTTCCAAAGTAGTTAAAGCATCTGTACGATTAATTTTATTCGTCATGCCATGTTCGCGTGGATAAACACCATTTTTGTCGTAATGTTCGATTAGATTTTTGTAGCGTTTAATTCCTATTGTATACAGGAAGAAGTACATATCACGGCATATCGGCAAACTTCGAAAATAATATATCTGATTGTACCGTTTCTTCATAGCTCGTGATCCATCACCAACTTTTGACCTGAGCATTGCATCGTCACGGTGAGCTGCCAGATGTCCGAGAATAATTAAATCTTGGGATTCCTTATCTAAATTCATGAAAGACGTACGAAAATCCACAGCCATCTTCTTAGGGATCACTTTATTGCATTGATTTGAACAACACGGAGGTATTTTTGAACCATACAGTCGAGCAACTACCTTTTCTTCACGTAAATCAAGATCAGATTTATCAAGGTACATATTATCGGTATCATTTTCAGAGTCACTATCCGATAATTCTGAGAAGTGATCGTCATCATCCTCGTCATCAGGGAAGCGATAAAGTAAATCTACTTCTTCGAATTCGTCCACCATTTCATCCTAAAACAAACAGTAAGAATGTTATCAATTTTAAATTATTTTCGCGAATAACATAATAAGGTTATGTGAAAAAATTTTCGTACTAACAGAGTGATATTCACGATTTAAAAGAATTATAAATGAGTATTTATTATAATTCACAATTAATAATTTCAGAAAATAAAGCTGGATTCGAAACACCGCGAGCAAAATTGATATCAAACTCATGGAAACAGCGCGCTAGGTAGAAAACAGTAAAAACCAACTACACAAAACAAGAGGTAGGGACGATCTACGCGCGTTTTCAAGGTTGACCAACACGTTCCTGACGTCATGAGATGTGTCGCTTTCAAATGAGACCAATACCAACACGCGCAGTGATGGTACACCAAATATACACGTATTTAAATCTTTAAAATGGCTCTCCTGAACAAAACCGGTTTTTACCCTTAGGTCCCTTTCTATTTTGCGCGTCACATATATGGATCCCCAGAGGTTGAATGTACCCAGGTAGTAGACCGCGGTCTTACAAAAAGAAGTCATGGCAAACCACTAAATTTGGCCGCTTTACCATCGCTTTGAAAAGGAGCTTTTTAAAAAAGAAGTTCCAAAAAAGAGTGGATATTCAAATAATTTTTGACTCTACAATACAATAACTCCAAGAATCATTTATTTTTAGAGTAATTTAAAATTCTTCAGTGATGACGCCTTTTAATTTGTTATCAGGAAAAATACTTGATTTTTGTATTTCTTGGCGCTATGTCAATACTATGCATTAATTAGAACGATGCTATCATTTGGTCGTTAGGAAAGCATTTGATTTTTATATTTCTGGGTGCTTTCCCAGGGCTTTGTAAAGCATTGACACCACCGTGGAACGGTGTTATCATTTGGACGTTGGGAAAGCACTGTTGACACTCATATCACCCATTTCTGTGCTTTGCCAGTGCTGGCCACTTTGTAATTTTCTACCTGGGTATGTACAAGCATGTTCATACCCCACTCAGAAATATACAAACGGGAAAGCGATTGCTAGACACTTTAACAGGTGGTACCAGTACCGGCAGAAAGTGCTTTCCCATTCCCAAAATGATAAAATCATTAGACAAAAGGACCGTCTGTTCAAAAAGCGACGGAAATGCCCTGGGGAAATAATATTTTCAACGTTGGCAAAACGCTGGAAAAGTCAATAAATAGGTGGTCTCAAAATATATTTTACAAAATAAAATAAAAAAAGTAGTCCATATGTAATTTTTGATCCCACCGTGATTTAAACCGAGGCCGTCACATCAGCAGACGTATCAACAATGAGACATAAAATATTTGGTGGCCAAAAATATGTATGAACGATAACAAGCTGGATAACTACTGCCCAGTGTAGAAACGGTCGTGATATATCATTATTTTCTGGACCACCAGTAATGACACCAAATTCCTTGCTGCATTATGTTAAAACATATAATATTAAATTACTGATAACAAGTTACTTGTTCCATTATTTCAAAATAAAAAATAATGTGTTACCAATGACGACTTCTTTTTATCATTATTTCAAACATAAAGGTGCGTTTACAATGATGGAGTACTCCAATCTGTAGCAAATTTAGTTTTTTTCTCTTTCATATGACTCTAGAGCTAACATTGTTCTGTTAAGTGTTTAACATGACAAATATACCTAAAAAACCCCTCACTAATTTGTTCACATCTCTAATTGTCAACCAATTAAAAATAACTTTTTCAAAATAAACAAAATAAAACGAAATTTTTTTAATAAACTATATAAAAAGTATTAAAAAAAGATTAAATACCAAAATAAATTGCGGTGTTGGCATAAAGTATGGGAAAATATAATGTAAGTATTGAAGTGTCATAACTTTTTGAAGTAACTTTACTCTGTATTATGAACAGTTAACATTTCAATCTGTGCTACAGAGTAAACGCGCCTTAAAGCATTGTTCCAAATTTTTTTTGCAATTTTTTTAAAATAAATTTTTAGACTCAAGATTTTTTTAAAACTGGTAACATGTACATTAGAGGGGTCCAAAAAAACATGAAATTTAGAATTAGCGATCTGCACAATGTTGTCGCTATTCCTTAATGTCTAAAAACTCTCTGCGCCAAGTTTCAGCTAAATCCGCTTTTATTTAGAGGTAGCAGAAAAAGTTATATTTTAAGAATTAGTAATTTATAGGGTGTTCAAATTACTCGGGTTTGGCTTTGTTCGAGTAACCGAGTTACTCGACTTTGAGGTTTTGAACTTACTCGATTAACGGTGTAAGATTTTAAAATTACTCGAGTTACAATTTTATTTCATTATTTTCTCGTAAAAATTATCCATTTTTTGTAGGTTTTATAGTTTATTAGTAACAAAAGACAACAAACAAATAAACAATTAAAATGAATCCATAAGTACACCCAGGAAAAAGATTGGTTGGAATTCGATCAAAACCATTAAAATGAATTTGCCAGGATGTTATTTTATTTGGAGTTACCTATAATTGAATACTACACCAAAAATATTTCACTAAATATTAAAAATAGGGAAAATGAACTAAAAAACTATCCTTTTAACAAACTATTGGAATCTCCAATCAATTTTAAAATTAGTATCAGTTTAGTAATTTTATGCAGTAGAAGCAGCCATTTATTTAGTGTATATACAAGAAAATTGGTGTTACCTATAACCTTTATTAAAAAAATTTCAATATTCGAAAGTGGTAACTACAAATACGGGTATCCTAATCAAATATGACCTTAAAGTCGAGTTTCTGTGGAACCAACCGGATTGTGGTTGCATTGATAATAGGGATACCAAACGGGAAATCCCGAAATCCCGGTATTTTCGGGATTTGCAAAATCCACACCACATTATTAATTAACAACTATTAAATAATTATAAAACGCTTTATTCTATAAAAAAATTAGTTACATAACATAAAAATTTTTACAAATAAAGGAAAATTTAAATCCCGAAATCCCGTAAAATCCCAGGATCCCGAAAAATCTCGTAGTCCCGAAAATCCCGGAATCCCGAAATCGGGATCCCGGGATTTCATACAAAATCCCGAATCCCGGGATTTCCAAATATCAATCCCGATTGGCATCCCTAATTGATAACACACAAGTATTGATTGGTATTGGTAAACAAATTTTTTACTATATTTGTTTTCAAGCAAAACATATAAATTCAAAATTAGACTTCAAAATCAATAAGTGTTTGTGGTGTAATCGGTAGAGAGTTGGCCTAGTACGCCGGATTTCCGAGTTCAATCTCGGAAAAGACAAAAGTTTGTATCTTTTTTTTTTAAATTAAAATAAAATATTCATATGTATAAACAGTAAATATGGCTAAGAAAATTAAAAGTAGTTGTGGTGTAGTGGGTAAGAGTGTAAACTATTAACCTGAATGGCCGGTTTCAATACCAGAAAATTCAAAAAAAGTTTTTTAATTTCAATAAAATTTTGTGGAACATAATAATATTTATGTGGAACATAATATTGAATTAGGCAACCGAATATTGGCTTTCACGACGAAAAATATAATTTAATATAAAGATAGTTGTCGTAACCGCACGAATTCGATTGGCACAAAATTCGGCGGCCACAACTGAGACTGTTTTCTGGGTGTAGAAGTCTAAAAAATAATATATAGTTAAGGTGTTTGCCTTTCAAAAGGCTTTTCTTAAATTTTTATAAATGTCTACTCTAGGTCTAAATAGCAAAAATCAGACCTTAAAAAAAATAATTCCTTAATTCGATTTTTAAATCTGATACAATTTTGAACGAATCGATAAGCAAAACTCATTTTAGTGATTGAATTACATATATCGAGACCGTATATTCAATATTCTATATCTGCAATTTTGGCCAAAATGAGTGTTTGATGGCAAAATCATTGTTGATATTATATCCATCTATGATATAAATTTGGAAGCAAAATATCCATTCTCTGCCACTTTTTTGAACATTTTACATTTTTCCATATCTACAAACAAACACATTTTCAAATACAGAAGTCTATATCAGCATATAAATTTAAACTACACTGCATGACACTAAAAAAATTAATGCAAATCTGACCATCAGTTCTATATATTTCGGATATGCTAATTACAATGGCGTACTTTATTTTTCGATCAATGGTACAGATTTTTCGCTAAATGTCTTTAAAGGTTTTCAAATTCAATTAATATGAATTTTTTTATATTAAAATGTAAGCACAGGGCCTGTGGCCATATTTACGATTTAAATGCGATGTGCTAATCTTGATATTTAAACCACTACTTAGCGTTTTATATAGGTTTTTATAGTTTTTTTGCTATTTCAGCGACTTTAGTCACCGAATGTACAATCGACCTTAACAAATGCAATGCCTTAGTAAGGAAGCAATTAAAAGGAAAATATTTCAATAAAAAAAATGTATTCATCTATATGGCAGCATAGCTTTCCAAGATGTCCCCAAAGTCCAACTTTAAGTATAATATGGTGTCACCACCTAAATACATTTTTTACTAAGGTTAGTATCGTATACTAAAGACATTTTAAGATACTGAGTGTCTTTAGTGCGATAGGGAAAGTCGGCTTGGTACCTTTCATACAATTGAAATTTGTTAACTAAATAATTTAGCAAAGCTTGGCATGGTGTTTTCTAATAAGTACTGCACAAAATACAACCCCAATCTTTAAATAACTTTACCTCGGCTAATGTTAAGCGAATATGAGCAAAACTTAGGACGCCGTTCTCTATTAAAATTCTTAAGTAAGACAAGGGGGCATGGCATCTCACAAAACACATTCGCTAAAAAGCCGGTAGGATAACCAATGAAACAAACATTTGTTTTATGAAAAATTCGACTTTATTCAACATAGTCTCCTTCAAGAGCGATACAACCATAAAGATAAGGCTTTGCTCTTTGTCATTTGGCAATCACCTCTTTATTCCAACCAAATCTCTTTCCAGCGAGCATTTTTTTGAAGTCTAAAAACAGGTAGAAATCGCTGGGATTATACGCTGGTTGCGGAATTAGTGCAATTTGGCCATAGTAGCCAACGAATTGTGACACGGCACATTGTCTTAGTGAAATATTACTTTTTTATTCTTCATATGAGGACGTTTTTTGCGATTTCCTCCTTTACACGCACCAAATGGACCATGTAGAGACCAGAGAATTGCAACTGCTGATTGCAAAACCTTCATAAGTAATCAATACCCGAATAAACATTCGTTTTTGTTCAAGCGCCGAATATACTCAAATACACATATTTGTTGCTGATGTTAAATCAATCAAACCAAGTGATTTTTTTGCATCGTTGATTTAATCATTTGTCGCTTTGATACTATTCATTTCATTCATATTCGTTCGGAGCAACGATGATTATTTTGATGTAGAATAAAATCAGAAAAAACAAAAATGAACGCGTATGACTTTATTCATGATTTATTTATTTTATTTATTTATTTTATTTTCCATTTCCTGTACAACAAGATTTAATCTTATATTTAAAGTACAGGAATGCAATATCCAAAAAATTACATTCAAATTAACATTAAAATTAACATATTTATATTAGAACAATTATTCAAGAACATAAATTATATCAAAGAGTATACATAATAAAGAGATTGGGGGACTCTCTATCACTGAGAAAGCATTTGTTCTATTATGTGGCTTGGAACAGGAACATACTCAAACCAATATCACCCAGCAAACATGGCAATACGAAGAAGATTCTCCGAACATATCCCCAGGAAGAAAACATTTATTGCCGGCAATATCAATTTCGTATTCCGGAAGTTTCCTCCGTCGGAAAAAACTGTTACACTAAAATAATACTTTCAGGCAATATGAACCCAGGAAAATATTGGTAATGACACCTCATTACTATCTGCATTACCAAAAATGATATATCATTACCTTTTGCATTATTTTATAATATAAAATAATGAATTCCTAATAACGGCCTATTGTATTCATTGTGTCTAAATATAAAATAATGACTTACTCGTCATAGTTTAAATAAGTACTTTTTACACAGTTAAATTTTAGACATTTTTATTCATTATATGTAAATATGTTTTATGTTTAAATTTTTATGGCGAGTCCTAAAATTATGCACTAGAGAAAACTTAAATTTTTCTGAATTTATTTCCTTAAGCTAATAGTATTTGCCTAACTCCTTATTTTTAAGAATCAAGTAAGCAATCTGATAACCACTTATAATTCAACTTTTTGTAAGCATTTGTGTAACCACTTATTATTCAAAATCTCATAACTACTTATTTCTCATTTTTTCGTAAGCGAGCGGGTAAGCGTGACTACTTATAAAAACGACCACGCCAAACAAAAATAATGAGTTTAGACGCCAAAAAATAAGTTGTGCGGAGCTATGAATTTCTATTATATAACCACTTATTTGGTAATGAAAGATTTTGCTGGGAAAGCAATAACTCATTTGGAAGATAAAAGGGATATCGCTAAATAAATTCCCGGTACAATAAAAAAACGATTTAATTATTTCATTATAAAATTTAAGCCTGAAAAACAATATCTGCATACATAATCCATTGACCAACTTATAAATTATCTTGATTTCATCTTAGCCAATTTTTCCCGCGCAATGAAACTTAACTTTTCACGAGTTTATTTCCTTTATATCTTTTGATTGTTTTTGTACAAATTTAGTTTTAATTTTTTCCAAATTGATAAAAGATTTCAAACAAATTTGCTTTATCTTCCAAATGATACAAAGGTGATATTGCCGCAATATTTTCATAAGAAGTTATGATAAAAGATTAAATTTTTGAATTATTTTTTTACAAATATCGCCGAATTATCTTCCAAGTGATAAAAGGAAGACAATTTCAAAGTAAATACTACTTGATTATTTTCATTCAAATGACAAATAGAAGATATCGCTTTAATATCTTCTTGGAAGGTATATTTAAATGCTTGCAGGGTCATTATGTGCGCTCTTTGTATGACTCAAAACATCAATTGTAACCATGGATGGAAAATAATAATTTAGTTATAAAAATCAAGAATGGAACTATACTATGAAATTATACTATTCCAACAGTATTATAGCCCTAGATTATGAATTTTAAAAATCCATACGTAAAAAATTGCAAAATAATATCGGAATGCGAAAAAAGGCTTTATGGTGCAACTTAATCAGCGATTTACATTCTGCAAACAAATATATTGATGAACAAATTTTTGCTTTTTGCAAATTTTATTTTTCGCGATTTTTTTTTTTTTTTGCAACTAGCCACCAATTTGTTGTATGAAATGTGTATTATAGTCCCTAGATTATAAATTAAAAAGAAACGTACTTAAAAATTTTAAAAATAAAAGCGGTACGCGAAAAAGACTTTGTGGTACAAAAAATTAATTAGGAAACGTAATCAGCGATTTCAATTCTGAAAACAAATATATTGTTGCAAAATAACGGCAGAATACAGAAAATGTATTAAAAGGGGTAATCAGCGATCGACATTCTGCAAACGAATATATTGTTGCAAAAATTTCGCTTTTTGCAAATGTTTTTTTTTTCTCAATTTGTGCTAATATTTGCTAATATAAATATTTATCACTCGCATTCGAGTGAAAATTTCTCAAGCTTGTTTGGATCGATTTAAGCGAAATAAAATAGATTTTAAGCGTTCCCAATCAGAAATCGCCAGTGGTACGAAATATCAAGCACTGGCAAACCACTGGGTAACCATGGTGTTGAAAATAAATGACTGGGAGAGCACTCATTTGTCAGCGCTTTTCCAGCATTTGTTTTACAAAAATTTCGGTGGTTTATAAAAAAAACCACTGGCAAAGAATGGTCTAAGAGTGATATACCAGGGTTTGCAACCAGTGGTTATCCAGTGCTACCTAGCCAATACTACCAGTGGTACAAAAACCAATTCACTGGTAGAGCAATGATTTTATAAAAATGCTGACGCTTCGTTAAAAAAGGTTTGCAGTCAGGAGGTTCCGAGTTCAAATCCGGTTGCAATCAAAAAAAATTTTTTTTGATTTTTTTTAATTTAAAATTTTTTTGTTCTATAAAATCAATTTTTTTGTTTGTGGAAAAGCTCCTTTAAGACCAACTTTTTTTTTGCTCTCCCAACGCTGGCATATTAGTTCCAAAAAACTGTTTGCCAGTGTTAGCTTATTCGCACAGCCAGTAGTTGTCGAGCGATTATCTCTATATATAAAAGAATAACGTGACTGACTGACTGACTGACTGACTCAACATCGCCCAGCCCAAACCGCAGAAGCTAGGAAGTTGAAATTTGGTATGTAGGTTCCTCTTTCGGGGTAGACGTCCGCTAAGACGGGATTTTTGGAAATTCCTACCGGAACGGGCAAAAAGGGGGAAAGTGTCCCCCTTGACGGCCTGCCAAAACCCCTTTGGCTAGAAAGCTGAAATTTAAGATATGTGTTCCTTGGAGTAGGGGCTAACTTTTCTGGAAAGAACTTTCTAGAATTTTGGACAGCGACGTTGTAAAAATGGGGGTTAAAAAGGGGAAAAAGGCCCCCCTTGACGGCCTGCCCAAACCGCTGGAGGTAGGAAGTTGAAATTTGGTATAAAGGTTCCTCCACTATCGTAGACATCCACCAAGACGGGAGTTTTGGAAATTTTTACAGGGGCGGGCAAAACGGGGAAAAAGTCTCCCCCTTGACGGCCTGCTCAAACTGCTGGAGCTATGAAGTTGAAATTTGGTATGTAGGTTCCTCGACCGGTGTAGACGTCCGTTGAGACGGCATTTTTGGAAATTCTTATCGGGAGGGGCAAAAAGGGGACAAAAAAAGTACCTTTTTCCAAAAAAGTACCTTTTCCCAAAAAAAGTACCTTTTCCCAAAAAAAAGTACCTTTTTCCCAAAAAAGTACCTTTTTCCAAAAAAAGTACATTTTTCAAAAAAAAGTACCTTTTTCCAAAAAAAGTACCTTTTTCCAAAAAAAGTACCTTTTTCAAAAAAAAGTACCTTTTTCCAAAAAAAGTTCCTTTTTCCAAAAAAAGTACCTTTTTCAAAAAAAAAGTACCTTTTTCCAAAAAAAGTTCCTTTTTCCAAAAAAAGTACCTTTTTCCGAAAAAAAGTACCTTTTTCCAAAAAAATTACCTTTTTCCAAAAAAAGTACATTTTTCCAAAAAAAGTACCTTATTCCAAAAAAAGTACCTTTTTCCAAAAAAAAGTACCTTTTTCCAAAAAAAAGTACCTTTTTCCAAAAAAAATTCCTTTTCCAAAAAAAAGTACCTTTTTCCAAAAAAAAGTACATTCTTCCAAAAAAAGTACCTTTTTCCAAAAAAAGTACCTTTTTCCAAAAAAAGTACCTTTTTCCAAAAAAAGTACCTTTTTCCAAAAAAAGTACCTTTCTCCAAAAAAGTACCTTTTTCCAAAAAAAGTACCTTTTTCCAAAAAAAGTACCTTTTTCCAAAAAAAAGTATCTTTTTCCAAAAAAAGTACCTTTTTCCAAAAAAAGTACCTTTTTCCAAAAAAAAGTACCTTTTCCAGAAAAAAGTACCTTTTTCCAAAAAAAGTACCTTTTTCCAAAAAAAATTCCTTTTTCTAAAAAAAATTCCTTTTTCCAATAAAAGTACCTTTTTCCAAAAAAAAGTACCTTTTTTAAAAAAAGTATCTTTTTTAAAAAAAGTACCTTTTTCCAAAAAATGTACCTTTTTCTAAAAAAATGTACCTTTTCCAAAAAAAAGTACCTTTTCCCAAAAAAAGTACCTTATTCCAAAAAAAGTACCTTTTTCAAAAAAAAGTACCTTTTTCCAAAAAAAGTACCTTTTTCCAAAAAAAGTACCTTTTTCCGAAAAAAGTACCTTTTTCCAAAAAAAAGTACCTTTTTCCAAAAAAAGTACCTTTTTCCAAAAAAAGTACCTTATTCCAAAAAAAGTACCTGTTTCCAAAAAAAAGTACCTTTTTCCAAAAAAAGTACCTTTTTCCAAAAAAAAGTACCTTCTTCCAAAAAAAATTCCTTTTTCCAAAAAAAGTACCTTTTTCCAAAAAAAAGTACCTTTTTCCAAAAAAAGTATCTTTCTCCAAAAAAAGTACCTTTTTCCAAAAAAAGTACCTTTTTCCAAAAAAAGTACCCTTTTCCAAAAAAAAGTACCTTTTTCCAAAAAAAGTACCTTTTTCCGAAAAAAGTACCTTTTTCCAAAAAAAATTACCTTTTTCCAAAAAAAGTACCTTTTTCCAAAAAAAGTACCTTATTCCAAAAAAAGTACCTTTTTCCAAAAAAAAGTACCTTTTTCCAAAAAAAAGTACCTTTTTCCAAAAAAAAGTACCTTTTTCCAAAAAAAATTCCTTTTTCCAAAAAAAAGTACCTTTTTCCAAAAAAAAGTACATTCTTCCAAAAAAAGTACCTTTTTCCAAAAAAAGTACCTTTTTCCAAAAAAAGTACCTTTTTCCAAAAAAAGTACCTTTCTCCAAAAAAGTACCTTTTTCCAAAAAAAGTACCTTTTTCCAAAAAAAGTACCTTTTTCCAAAAAAAAGTATCTTTTTCCAAAAAAAGTACCTTTTTTCGAAAAAGTACCTTTTTCCAAAAAAAGTACCTTTTTCCAAAAAAAAGTACCTTTTCCCGAAAAAAGTACCTTTTTCCAAAAAAAGTACCTTTTTCCAAAAAAAAGTTCCTTTTTCCAAAAAAAATTCCTTTTTCCAATAAAAGTACCTTTTTCCAAAAAAAAGTACCTTTTTTAAAAAAAGTATCTTTTTTAAAAAAAGTACCTTTTTCCAAAAAATGTACCTTTTTCTAAAAAAATGTACCTTTTCCAAAAAAAAGTACCTTTTCCCAAAAAAAGTACCTTATTCCAAAAAAAGTACCTTTTTCAAAAAAAAGTACCTTTTTCCAAAAAAAGTACCTTTTTCCAAAAAAAGTACCTTTTTCCGAAAAAAGTACCTTTTTCCAAAAAAAAGTACCTTTTTCCAAAAAAAAGTACCTTATTCCAAAAAAAGTACCTGTTTCCAAAAAAAAGTACCTTTTTCCAAAAAAAGTACCTTTTTCCAAAAAAAAGTACCTTTTTCCAAAAAAAATTCCTTTTTCCAAAAAAAGTACCTTTTTCTAAAAAAAAGTACCTTTTTCCAAAAAAAGTATCTTTCTCCAAAAAAAGTACCTTTTTCCAAAAAAAGTACCTTTTTCCAAAAAAAGTACCCTTTTCCAAAAAAAAGTACCTTTTTCCAAAAAAAGTACCTTTTTCCAAAAAAAGTACCTTTTTTCGAAAAAGTACCTTTTCCAAAAAAAAGTACCTTTTCCAAAAAAAAGTACCTTTTCCCAAAAAAAAGTACCTTTTTCTAAAAAAATTTTCCTTTTCCAAAAGAAGTACCTTTTCCAAAAAAAGTACCTTTTTCAAAAAACATACATTTTTCCAAAAAAAAAACACGTTTTAAAAAAAAAAATACCTTTTCCAAAAAAAAGTACAAATAAAGTACTTTGTAAAAACAAAGTATCTTTTTCCAAAAAATTTCGTTTTTCCAAAAAGTACCATTTAAAATAATATATAATTTCAAAAAAACTACTTTTTTCCTCCCCCCACGGATATCTCCACTAAAACAAGGTTTCTTGATATTCGGCATAGACGTGCGCTAAGACGGGATTTTTGGAAATTCCTACCGGAACGGGCAAAAAGGTGAAAAGTCTCCCCATAAACAGTCTCACAAATTGGAAAAGTGCCTGCCCAAACCACTGGAGGTAAGAAGTTGAAATTTGGTTTAAAGGTTCCTCCACTGTAGTAGACATCGACTAAGTTTGTATTTTTGGAATTCCCTACAGGATATCCCAAAAGGAAACTCGGTATATGAGTTCCTCCTTCTGTGTAGGCGTCCGCTTAGGCGGAATTTTTGAAATTCCTATCGGGAGGGGAAATAAGGTAAAAGTCTCCTCCTGACGGCTTGCCCAATCCCTTTTGGCCAACCTAAAATTTTAAATATGTATTCCTTGGAGTAGGACTAACTCACCGGCAACGTAATTTTTCTATTTTGGAACAGGAACATAGTAAAAATGGTGGTTGAAAGGGAAAAATGTCCCCACTAACGGCCTGCCCAAACCGCTTAGGCAATGCAGTTGAAATTTGGTATGAATGTTCCTCATCAATCGCAGATAGCCGCGAAGATGGAATTTTTGTAAATTCCTAAAGGGAGGGGCAAAAAGAAGAAAAGCCTCACCTTGGGGGCCGGTAAAAACCCCTTCGGCTAGAAACCTGAAGCTTAAAATGTGGGTCCCTGGAGTAAGGGCTAACTTATTAGAAAGATACTTTTTTGGATTTTGGACAGGGTCGTTATAAAATGGGGGCTCAAAAAGGGAAAGTTGCCCCTTAACGACCTGTCCAAACTGCTGGAACTGGGAAGCTGAAATTCGGTACTTAAGTTCCTCTCAGCCTGCTCAAACTGCTGGAACTAGGAAGCTGGAATTCCCTGTCGATGGATTTTTGGAAATTCCTACCGAGAGGGGCACAAATAGTAAAAGTTGGCTAGAAACCTGAAATGTAAAACATATGTTACTTGGAGTATGTGCTCACTTACCGAGAAGGTGCTTTTTGGACAGGGACATTGCAAAAATGGGGATTAATGAAGCGAAAAGTGCCGCTTAAAGGCCTGCCCAAACCGCTGGATGTAGAAAGTTGAAATTTGGTATTAAAGTTCATCCTCTATTGTAGACATCCGCTAAGATGAGATTTTTGGAAATTTCTACAGGTAGGGTCAAAAACAGGAAAAGTCTCCCCCTTAACGGCCTGGCCAAACTGCTGGAACAAGGGATCTTAAATTGGGTTCCTTCTCCAACGTTGACGTCCCCTAAGATGGTATTTTTGGAAATTCATACCGGGAGGGGTAAAAAGGGAAAAAACTTCCCCCTTGACGGCCTGGCCAAACTGCTGGATATAGAGACCTAAAATTATGTATGTAGTAGGTTCCTCCTCCAACGCAGACGTCCTCTAAGACGGAATTTTTGGAAATTCCTACCGGGAGGGGTAAAAACGGAATAATTCTCCCCCTTGATGGCCTAACCGAACCCTTCGGATAGAAACCTGTAATATATAATATGTTTTCCTTGGAGTATGGGCTAACTTATCGACAAGGCATTTCTAGGACTTTGGACAGGAACGTGGTAAAAATGGTGGTTCAAAAGGGGAAAATTGCCCCCCCCCCCCCTTAACGTCTGCGTCTTTAGCTAGAAACCTAAAACTTAAAGAACAAGTGTATATGAAACACTAAAATTAAGAAACTAAATAGGAAACGAGTGGGATTGAAACACTACACAAGTGGAATGAAATGGATATAAACGTTGAACGAGTGGAATTGAAATTATAGACAATGCAAATGGATTGGAAGAGGGAATTACCTGTTCAAACACTATCAACGGAATATGAAACTTATGTAGCATTGAAACATACTCTCCAAAAAGTTAAACAAATTTTCTGAAAGAGAAAAAACCTTAGAAAAGGAATGGAACTTATATATTCCGATATTTAAACTTCATATAACGAAGCACCGGTGGAAGAAACCGACGCAGTAAATTTTCCAACTGAATTTGTGAATTTACTTGAATTGCCAGGTCTACCTTTACATAAACTGGAATTAAAAAAAAAAACTTTAAGACACGCTAACAACGTAGCTTTGCCCCTAAGTTCGCACTTTACCAAATTATCTTAACATACACACGTATATTGCAATTTATTATGAATTCATTACTAACAATCCACTTTCATGAGAAAAAGTGATCAAACATTTATTTATTTTAAACCCATTGTTGTGCAGAATTATTTATTTGTGGTGGCTGGGTGAAGGCTTTTATTATAAAAACTGTACTTTAAATAAAAAGCGAATTTAAAAAAAATTGTCCCCTAAACTTTAAGGCACGCTAACAACGTAGCGGGGTGCGCCCGCTATCTTTAATATTATAAATCGCTTGCCAACCCTGCTTTACGTTTTTTATTTTCATTTAAAACACAAATGACTAAAACTACTTACGGGTCTATCTACCTAAGTTCGCACTTAACCAAATTATCTTGACATACACACGTATATTGCAAATTATTATGGATTCATTACTAACAAACCACTTTCATGAGAAAAAGTGATCAAATATTTATTTATTTTAAACCCATTGTTGTGCAGAATTATTTATTTGTGGTGGCTGGGTGAAGGCTTTAAATAAAAAACTTTAAATAAAAAAACGAATTTAATAAAAATTGTGGGGGGCGCAGCCCCCCTCCCCTTAACCTTTAAGGCACGCTAACAACGTAGCGGGCTGCGCCCGCTAGTCACTCATATATGGGTTTAGCTATGAAATATTATATGTCTTGATAGCTCAGTGGGTACAGCAATCGTCTGCCAATCTGACGGCCTGGGTTCAAATTACGGCAGGACCAAAAAAAATACATATGAAATTTTTTTTAATTTTATTTTGGAAAATATATTTCCAGACCACCTATTTATTGGTTTTGCCAGCGTTTTGCCAACGTTAAAAAATTTTGTTTCTCCAGTGCTTTTCCGTTGCTTTTTGAACAGCCGGTCCTTTTGTCTAACGATGTTATCATTTTGGGAATGGGAAAGCACTTTTTGCCGGTACTTGTACCACCTGTTAAAGTGCTTTGCCATCGCTTTCCCGTTTGTATTTTTCTGACTGGGTTGTTTTACCTCGTTTTAAACGCTTTTTAAACGTTTTACCTCAAATGAAGATACAATGGCAGCTGTAAACGATTATTTTGAGGAGCTTCAGGAAAATTATTTTAATCAAGGGATAGAATTGCTAGAAAAACGTTGGACTAAGTGTATTAAAGTTTCAGGAGATTATATTGAAAAATAAAATAATGAATGTTCTTTTTAGTTTGACTCTAGATCATAAATTAATATCACTTTCTGTTTAAATTATTTTCAAATTAAAGAAAGATGATACAATTTTTACAAGTAAATTACAAAGAATAAAAATTTTTGAAAGAATTCGATAAGACCAGCAAGACAGAATACATACTTTCAGCTTTCGCTACGAAGCCATCATCAGTGTTATTCATCTTTGAATGGGTTAATAATTAATAATGGTCTACTTATGCGACAGTTGAAAGCAACTTGAATTTGTTATCAACAACTCAACTTAGACTAATATCAACGAAATCCAACAATGCTATTTTTATCATTTGTTATTATTAGAGTCAAACTAAAAAGAACATTCATATACCAAAATAAGAGATCAACTAAAACATTCCCCTCAAAATAAAATAATTTTAAAAATCTTGCTCTTGCTTTTTATTGTTAGGCTAAGAACATTTCGAACTGCCTTCGTAATGTGATGTTTACCCCAAAAATTGTATTTTATTTAGACAAATATAGGCAAACTTGCTTTAAGAAAGGGAAATTTTTCCCAACCTGTGAAGGCCTCAAATCATCATAAAATGCCTCACATATGTATATGACGGCAACTCTAGGTATTATGTGTTGACGTCTGTGTGCCGTTGCTCGCTGCTTTAGTATATAACTGTGTGGGCTTTAAATAATAACTATCTATAAGGCAATACCAAGCAACAGCAAATAAAAAATGTACATTGTTGCAATAGTCATTGCAATAGACTCATAGTACACTGAGAGAATTATCTGCATGATATTAATGAATTTTTGCATAAAACCAATGAAGTTTCACTGGAACTCATCCATTGAAACTTTTAATTGAATTAATGGAATTTTTCATAAAATGTTGTTAAAAAATTCATTTTATTTATTAAAAGTTTCATACTCTCAATGAAAAAGTTTCATTAAAACTGGACCCATAAAATATATGAAGATTTTTCTTCAAATTTAAGAATTTTTTTTATTTACTTCGTGAAGGAAACTTCATTAGTTTACTGAAAAATTTCATTAGAACTTGTCGAGCAAAATTCCGTCTGTGTTCGTCATACACAATTTCATACAGGGGTTATATTATACACAGAGAACAAATCATTGTTAAATCATTTATTATTAAATGAATGTTTTTCGTTTAATTTTAGATTATATATATTGATTCTCCTTCCTTTTAAATTATTTTTCAAATTAAGAAAGATGATAAAAGTAAATTACAAAGAATAAAAAATTCGAAAGAATTCGATAAGGCCAGCAGGACAGAATACGCAATTTCGGCTTTCGCTACAAATCATCAGTGTCGTTTGCCCCGATGGGTTAATCATTGATAATCGTCTACTTATGCTAAAGTTGAAAACAAATATAAAATATGTTAACAACTCAACTAGACTAACATCAACGAAATCTTACAATGATATTTTTATCCTTTGTTATTATTTATTTTTTTTAATTTTTTTTATTAATTTTTTATTTAAATTTAAATTAAATTATTTTTCAAATTAAAGAAAGATGATACAATTTTTATAAGTAAATTATATAGAATAAAAAAATTTTTTAATTACTACTATAATTTATTATATAATTTTAAAAGATCAACTATACATACCCCTCATTCATCATTTCCCTATAAACATTTTCACTGGAATTCAAGTTGAAATCAAGTTCAATTCCAGCCCTGTTTTCCAGTTTCAAGGCTTGAATTCAACTTCTATTACATTTTACTTCAATAGCATACTCCAGCAAAAGGTAAACAAAAATTCAAGTTTGAAATATTTTTGTTAAATAAACAAGTGCTAGAATTTGAAATATACTTTACTTCAAGAAAAATTTAAAGCACTTGAATTTTTAAAACCTATGTGCTTATTGGGTTTATTATTATTAATAATAAGATGTTTTAATAAACATCTTACATTTTTAAACTAAATATGGACCTTATTAATGTAAATACAATTCTAGTTAATATAAACTTTTTTGTACTTAAATTAATATTTCAACGTCTTAGATTTTGTTTCCATATTTCAAAAATATTTCAAAGCTGTTTCTATATAACTTAATATTGTTTCTGCTTGAGTTAAAATTTTTTCTGTGCGTAGGGTATTTATATTGCAGAAATAATATTTTTTAAACAAGATTGTGGCTGATTAGATGAAAATAATTTTGTAAAATTTACGAGATTTTTCATCCAAAATAAATTCTTCAGTACCAACTATAGAAATCCAAAAAAAATCCAAAATTTGCCATAACTTTGCGTTTCTATAAACAAAAAGCAGCTAAGTTGATTTCATTAAGGCGTATTTACACGGGAGATAAAACTGCTAGAGATAGAGCAAAAAAACCTCTAAATAGCCCTTTTGTGAATGATTTAAGCACCCTAGTGATTTTTTCTCTATCTCTAGCAGTTTTCTCTCGCTTGTAAATGTGCCTATACTGACAACTTTAGTCTTTTCACACAATTATAATGTCGAAATAGAAAGTGTAAATGATCAAGACTATAAACAATATTAAAATCAGAATTTGTGAGATTATAAACTCAATATAAATATCCTATTATGGTAACTTATTTAGCTAAAATTGTTGGGAGACTTTTATACACATACTACAATTTTTTGTTCGTTATTCTGTATTTTCAACTCGTGTACTCCACTGCTGATAAAGTTGCTGACTGGTAAAATGTCATTTCATTTCTTTTAAAATTTCGCTGCAGGAATTAATTAAAATACTAATGTGAATATAAAACCTACACGCTTACATAAACATGCAACTTAGTAAGTTCTTCGTTGTAGGAAGATGAAGGGAGTATAAGAAACAATATTATATAAAATATTAGTGGTTTTTCTTTTTTTTTTTCTTTTTATTTGAAAAGTTATGTAGTAAAAATTATATTCCACCTGCCCGGACACTACCCCAACGGGAATTATCCCAATATCTGTGTTGGGATTACACTAAAAAAACTTAACAGCATATCCCAATAACAGAAATGGCGTTTATGACCGCTTAAAAAATTATCATAATATGAATGCTTATTATGACACACAAAAAAATAATTTTCATATTTCAATACGAAAATCGCAGATTCAATAAAAAAATTTTTGAATTTTTTTTGAAAATAGATTCTATCTCACAACAGCTACGCCCAGCGATTTTTAAAGGTCAAAATGTATGGAAAAAATCACTGCGCCGTTATTCTGGGCCTACACTAATAGACAAATTTACAAAAAGAAAAACAAAACATAGCATGCCTTGAAAAAAATCAAAATAACGGCCAAAATTTAAAAAATTTAATTTTACTTTGATTCAAGTATTAAGGGTACTCACGATGGGTATTGCAAACGATGCAAACGTTGCAAATGATTGCAAAAAAACAACGATTGCATCAACACAACAACAAAATGTATGTATATGCAATTTGCTTTATTTTTCTTCATTTGCAATAAAAAAACCTTTAGCAAAAATCACTTTGCATATAAGCTAAGTTGCAAATAAAACAAAACATCTGTTTTTAACATATCAGCCGCCATATTATGATTTATAAAATAAGATATTAAATAAAAAAATTGTTTGTGATTTTTTATTAACATAAAAATTTTTTTTATTTATTATTTTATTATTATTTTTATGATTCACAAATTTTCTCAAAAATACGATTTATTTTTACTTTTGACGTAAACTAAATCACTGTTGCCAATTTAGCTATTTTCTCGTCAAATCTAGCGATATTTTACCATTTTCAGCTATTTTCTAGTGATTTGATTTAGCGATATTTTTAGGAAAAAAGTTAGCAGCAGTGAAGAAAATAGCTCATAAAGCAAATATGCAATTGATCTTAAAAAAGACGCTCACGATATGTTACAATTTGAATAGCAAATTAGCAAATTGCAAATATGCACATGTACCATCGTGAATACCCTTATTATGTTTATTGAAAATGAAAAATTATTCAATTATTTGTTTATTAAATACATTTTGTTGAGTGTTATTTTTAAAAGTTGCAATAGTGATAAACATAATGTTTGAATCAAATTCAAAGGGTTAATGTATTTAACTTTTATATCAAACAAACGAGTTTGTTAAATTTTTTTATGGTGAATTTTTTTTTGTGTTACCGATTTGATTGGGATTATGTACGAAATCATATTGGAAAAGTTTAAGTTAGCGAAGCCGAATTTAGACATAATTTAAAAACAAAATTCTTTAGTTTGGCCAAAGTCCAAAATCCTTAATTAGCACATCAGGTAAAATTTTGTATATTTAATATATTTTTTCTTGCTGTTTTTATCTTATTAATATTTAGCAAACCGATTTTGCTGATATATTAGCAGTTTTTTCGGAAGGAGGTTTTTAATTTACTTTTAGCAGTTGAATTTTTCAACTTTAACGATTTTTTTATTTCTTAAATTTCGGCGATTTCTTTCGATTCTAGCGAATCTTTCAATTTTAGCATTTTTTTAAATTTAAGCTGATTTTTTATAATTTAAGAGAATTTTTATCAGTTATTATTTAATATACTTGGGGGTTTACATATATACAAAAAACTTAAATCTACATTATTATAACCTAGAGAGAACCCCATAAAGACTATCTGATGATAGTGCTTGGTAGTACTCGATAATGCAATAATTATCAACCATTGGTTCCAGGAAAGCTTTTTCGTAAGTTTTGTCTCTATTTGTTGTAAAATAAATTGTGTATTCTATTTGGAATTTGTCATATTTGATCTTAACACCGAACAAAAGTAACACTCATTAATATTTTTTTTTATTAATGTTTTTAACAATTTTTTAAATTTCGACGATTTTTAACATTCGAAAAAAAATTTGAAAAATCGCCAAAAATACATTTACGACCAGTAATAACGAAGCTAGTTCAGAGTCTCTAATTGTAAAATCAGTTAAAAAATTGTCTCCAGGATAACCGCAGGACACGTCTTACGAATTAAACAGAGAATATACTCATAGGTAGTAGTAGTAAGCAGAACTAATTTAGTCAAAATCAATTGAAGTTTAGTGCCAAATTCGCCAAATTTCGTAATTTTCAAAAAGCGAAAATCGCCATAACTTCTGAAATAACAACAATTGATCAACAATTTTCGGTACGAAATTTTATTTTACTGATAGTGTTATTTATAGCAAAAACCGAAATTATTTCACTACTGGGTTTCTAGATACGTCTTCAACCTTTGTTGTGTTATATCGCCTAACCAAAGCGATAAATTAAAATTATAATATTTGTTCCATGGTAGATTTTCAACGCTAAATATATAGTTTAAATATTATCGTAATCAGAAGAAAGAGCAAAATGTTTATGGGTCATTCCATCTCAAATCGATCAATGGTTGGAATTGACCCATTTCGATTTGGATGAATTTTGGTCAGAACTTTTCTTTCATCATATAACAAAGTTTTGCCAAAGGAAAAAAATTACAAAATTATGCAATATTTAAAATTTCAAAAAATGTCATAATTTTTCTAATTTTTTGCTCTGTTACGAGGTTATTTTTTGAAAATCTCGAAAACTATAATAGCTACAAAAATGGTTCTTAGCTCGTTTTAAAGAGGATATTTAGGCGTATTAAGAAAAAATATTGAAAAATAAAAAAAATTAAAATTTTACAATTTTAAAAATGGAAAAACTCATAAACCTATTTTTTTTGCTATTTTTTTTTTTTTTTTAAATAAAACCCCTAACTGATCTTAAAAGATCCTGAAATTTTCAATCAGGCGTTTTTTATTAAAAGATATGAATTTTTGAATTTTCCTATTCTCTTTTTTTAAGTTGAATAGTTATTCCTGTACCAAAGAAGGACAAGGATCCACATCTATCAACTAGCTATCGTCCAATCAGTATTTTAAATTTTGGATACAATTTTCGAAAAAATTGCTCACAATCGTTTGCTACTCTTTACAGGTTCTAATAACACTATCAACAAAGAACAATTTGGTTTTCGTCAACAACACTCGACCGTACACCAACTGCGAAGAGTAGTAAACATTATTGATTCAAACAAAGGAAATCGTAAAAGTACAGGCATTGTTTTCCTTGACATTGAAAAAGCTTTCGATTCTATTTGGCACGACGGGCTCATATATAAATTAAATAATTTTGGTTACCCTATTTATCTTCAAAAACTTATCAAAAGCTTTTTAACTGAACGTAAATTCGTGGTTAGTGTGTATAATTGTCATTCTTCTACTAGAAATATTCCTGCAGGTCTTCCTCAAGGCACCGTGTTGTCTCCTTCACTGTACTCAATATTTACTGCAGACTTTGATGTCCTTCAAAATCAAAATGCTGCTTTTTATGCCGACGACAGTGCACTCATATGCCATGGAAAAGTCTCAAATGCTATAATAAAAAAGTTACAGAAATCGTTAAACTCTGCTCAAAAATTCTTTGATAAATGGAAAATTAAGTTGAACTAAGAAAAAACAATAAATCTCTCAAGCGAATTTTTACATTTCCACTTGTATTCCAAGGCAACATATTATGATGATATTAAATATCTGTGATTAATATTAGATAAAAAATTAACGTTTGGAAAGCACGTTAGTACAATTTGTAAAAAAGCCATTACATGCGGAAGAGCATTATTTCCTTTACTCAATAGAAAATCCACTTTAAATAGACAAAACAAGACATTACTATATAAAATGTATATTCTACCCATAATGACTTATGCCTGTCAAATATGGTTCAATAGAACTGCTAGATCTCATACTAGAAAGCTACAAATTATTCAAAACAAAAACCTAAAATTCATTCACAATCGGAGACCAAGGTATTCTACGTCACGCCTTCATAATCGTTTTGGCCATTAAACTGTTTACAACTTCATACAGGGTTTGAACATGTCATTTAATGAACGATGCATGCTGTCTAACTTTGAAATCATAAGAAATCTACTTTAACAAATACCCAAAAAGTGTTCATTAAAGTACTGATCTTAATGTATACATACATTTTTTTTTTAATTTTAAAAGGTTTTTTTAACTCCACCACTTTTTCCTTAACCTGTGATAATAACTAGTTTTTATATTTAAATACATTTGATCTCTATTGCTGTAATACATTTTGTAAATTCTCATATATTGTAAAAAATTTAAACGAATAATGGATATTATAAAAAAAAAAATTTGATTGCTAAATAATTCGGTTGTTGTAACTCAACGATTCACTTGGCAAGGCATTTTGTTGTCACAATGAATCTGTTTTCTCTGTGTATTCATCAGTAAGTCACAATTGGGATAATACCCATAGGGTTTATGTTCTCTCATATGTCATCAAGTGTTTAACTATAAATACCTATGTATAATATATGAATAAGTTTGTAAATAGTATTTAATAAAAAAATTATATTTTTTTGCATGACCTTGTGTAAATGTTTAAAAAATTGCAATTAATTTCCGTTTCCGTTTTAGTTCACTCACCACCATCTTTTCATTTATTGTAAAAGTGTATAATAACGGCTTTTCATTTCTTTTCACTTGCATTACAGTTATATTTTCTTTTGTCTCCATTCACATTTAAATGTGCATAATTTAAGAAACGAAATAAAAAAACGGAAATTTCATAATTTTACTGACGTCATGATTTGCAGTTTTTCATTTGTTTTCACAGTCAACATTCATTCCTATTCACTGGCTGGTATTAAATAAATACACTAACAAAAGTTTGTCGGTAGAATCTACCGAAAATGACAGCTAAAACAAAGGTGTATGCAGTTAAAACGGCGATAACTTTTTAACTTTTGAAAAATAACCAACAAATGCTTTATAAATAACTAACAATGTCGTAAAATTAACTGACAAATTTTTAGTACAACAATGTTAAAACATCTCACAAAATGGGTAGAAACTACTGTTTTTTACAGTTAATTCTTTTGGTATTTTAAAAGTACCATTTAATTAAAAAAACAACTATTTTTTTCTTTAGATTACAAAATTATGTATAATTACTTCAGCCTATTTAAAAAATTCCAAACGGTTCTCGATGTATTATGCTTTTATGCATTGTAGATACAATACAAGTCTCTGATTTTTATTTGCTAACTAGAAATATGTCAATAATAACAAATATAAACTAATCAAGAATTTTTTATTTTTGAAATAACCAACAAAAACAACTGTTGCAAAATTATAGTATTTTTCGTTAGTTGTTTTATTAAATAACTGTCATAACAGTTATTTTGAATTTCTTCATAGAAAAATAACCGTTATTACAGTTAAAAACATCAACTACTGATTACTATACAAACAGTAACTTTTAGACTTTTTTGAGCGTAATTTACGCGGTTTCTCCTCTTTAGAAATCAGTAAAGACAACAATATTTGAACAATTATAAAAAAGTAAAATTATATGGACATTCAAAGCTTTATTTTTTTACCAACTCAGTATGAAATAAAATACAAAAAAACAGTTAAAAATCAATAAATTAAAATATATATGCAAAAATCTATGAAACCCTACGATTTCAGATTTTTAAAATCTAAAATAAAAAAACTTTTTTTTTTTTCCAATTTTTGAGTTGTTTTAATGAAAAAAGCGACAAAAGTTTTGCTATCATCATATTAAGTTTATTTGAAAACGCTTAGTCCGCTATATTTCCATTATTGATTTTAGGTTTACAGATCGCAAATATAAAAATATTTTGTTGAAATTTAGGTAGACTTATATCGGCCTAAGGACGAAGTCTATTGATTTTGGTTTAAATCGGTATATGTTTGGACCTAGTGCCTATATAAAGTTCCCCCCAAAATTGCAGCACAAGATTGAATCGCACATCCACGGTTTAAAGAATTATGGGCTGGTACACATATATTCTTGGATGGTACATATCTTCATTACTATTATTATCTGAAAGTGCTGAATGGATCGGATGAACTGTGTATTCTCTACAACATATGTTTCTCCAAAAATCGTCAAAAGGTTAAATTCAAATTGAAGGCACATTCCCAATTTTAAGAATTATGGAGTCCAATCTATCAGGAACGGTAGATGTTATCATAACTGTCATTATGTGAAAGTGCTAAACATGTCAGATTTTTTCCGGCTTTACATCACTTTTAGCTGCACAATATACTAATGGTCTAATTCATAAACTTTTACAATAGCTTTATTGCAGGATTTTAAGCTTATTTGTGAAAAACAGTATTCATATTTGCTTAATAACGAAGAAAATAATAAAGGTTTATAGTTGGTACTCATCAACTTTAAACGTTTTATAAAGTTTGGAGTGAGAAAGCCACCATTTAATTGTTAATTATTTCATTTTCAGGCATGAAATGATTTATTAAAGCCATCCCATCCCTTGAATGTGTGGCTTCCAACAACTTGCATCCATCAAACTGAAAAAAGCTACAACAATTGCGTAGCCAATGACCTTTTTCGAAAAAAATTAAAAAAAATGTAAAAATAAAATTAAAAAGAAAAACAAAACAATAGTGATGTACATACTGTCAAAACATTATTGGAAATTCGATTACTTTTGTATGCTTCGAATAATATGTTCTAAAAAAATTACTTTTTTACACACATTTCCATTGATTTGCTTTATAAATAAAAAACAATATTTTTAATGGCTTTTAAATTTATCTTAGCACATCATTAGTTCTCTAATTTAAGAAAATACATTTCCACTTCCGATTACCGAGTCAATCGTTTACTAAATTTGTGCATCACTTACGACTTATTTGGGAGAAGAGAGAAAATAAACAATAGTGTTGCCAGTATCAAATCGAAAAATTAATTTATAGTTAAAATACGATTATGAATCAAGATTTCTAATAACTCTTTATTAAGCGAAATATGCACTTTAACTATAGCAAGCTTCAAATACCAAATAATTTTTTTTTTATGAATTAGCACATAAAAATCTAACTATAATATGATAAAAGAATTAATGGTGGAAATCTGGCTTATATGACATATATCGACATTAATATTGTTATGTGTAAGTGCTAAAATGATCGGATTATCCTTTTTGTTTCTACATCACATTTAGCTCCAAAAATCTATGAAAAGCTACAAAATTTAACCTAAAATGGCTCTGGGTACCAAAATAATAGTAAGATCCATTTAGCACTCACACACAATAATAGTATTACTGATAGATGCCGATCACGCAGGACTGAAATTAAAAATTTCTCATCTGTGGATGCGCCCTTCAAAAATATTACA
The DNA here is from genome assembly GCA_949987735.1 of Leucophora obtusa. NCBI lineage: Eukaryota > Metazoa > Arthropoda > Insecta > Diptera > Anthomyiidae > Leucophora > Leucophora obtusa. The sequence continues at coordinate 91,177,446 of OX465297.1, read as the reverse complement.
TTTCAATGATGCCTGAAAGCACAAAAATTAAAAATCTCTGAAAGTACTCTTTATTGAAAAAACAGAGTTACACATTTTAAAGAACTACCATTTGTTCCTAATTGAGGGCACCTATTTTGTCAACAAGTGTGAGATTTTATAACATCACAAATATTGTCCACCAATGGTGACCACCAATGGTGACCACCAATGGTGATTATCTTTTATGCTGAAAAAGTTATAAAATTTCGCTACAAGTTTTTTGAGTTTTTTTCAGTCTACTAATATTCAGCAAAAAGTTTCGTGATTTTAGCAAGGATTTTTTGCATTTGCAGTCGACTAAGTGTTAGCAAAACTTTTGCTGAAGATTACTATTTTTTGGTAAAAATCTGCTCGCTGATTTTCAGCAAACCTTTTGCTGAAATTACCAACTTTTTTGCAAGCACGCTCCTGACTAAAAAATTTGTTGACACAGCAACATTTTTTGCTGACTTTACTGACTTTTTTTTGTGAGTGTGGTAGAACACATTAATAGAATATTAAAATTTAAGATGTTTGGCTGATTAAATTCGTTGCCTCGAAAATGCTGATACCATCAAAAATATTATATAATGTTCTGAAAATGGTTTAAATCCTGAGTTACATGGAATCGTACGGTTCCGTTTATTTTCCCATATATATGGGGTTTTCTCCTTAAGTTGTTCTTTTATGTTATTCTTTGTAATACATACTTTATTTATTTTCCAATTTAGCTCAATTTTTTTTTCAATTTAATGATAAAATTATCAACAAAAAATTAGTGCTATTCTCTTACTGTTATCATAGTCTTTGCAAATGATAGTTGCGGAGAAAAAGTGTAATAGAGCATACAAAGTTTTGTTTAAATATTATTTTCTTTTTATACCCTGGAACAAGTATTGACCCAGCAAAAATAAATGGAATGACTTCTAAATAAATCACTTCCTTCATTACATCACAAAGAATTACTCCCTTAGGAATGGGTTTTAAACAACATCTAATGCTGCAATAAAAATATGCTCTTCAGAAGTTCTTTTTCATGGGTGATAAGAAGTTAATATTTTGTATGGAGGTTGCATAGGAACGTGCTGGCACAAAAATTAGAGAGTTGCGGGTTCGAATCCCACCAGGTGTAAAAAAATTTTTTGTAACTTTTTTTACACAATTAATAATTTTTTGTAGTTCTCACTGAAAAATTTTTATTTTTTTTATATTTTTGTACACTCAAAAATTAATTTTTGAAACGATTTAAAAAATTTTATTTTTAATTTTCTATTAATTTTTAATGAAATTTTATGGAAATATAAAACTTCTAAATAAATATGTAATTCTTCAAATATTTTTTGTTAAAATACGAAAAAGGTAAATATTACAATTTTGTTTGTATTTAAAAAATTGTAATTTAAAAAATCCATTTTGATAAAATTTTTACTAAATATATTTAGAAACTAAATATAACAGAAAAAGAAAAATCTTGTAAACACTCTCGTTAGAACTAGTAAAAATAAGTTAAAAATTACCTTGCAGAAAAAACTATTTTTTATCTACTAATACGCTGCAAAATTTTTTACGGTTTTATCAAGGTAATTCGTATTAAAAGTTAACTTAAATGTAACCAAAATTTTGTAAATTTAACAGCTTTATTTTTCCTTCTTATCTTACTAGTATTTAGTAAAAAACAATCTGCTAATATCAGCAGTTCTTTTGCAAGGTCATTTGTAATTACACAATCATTAGTAGCTTTTTCTCCTATTTTTACAGCTTTATTTCTTTCTATGAGTGTATTATTTTTATAAAAAAAATACTTAAGAAAAAACAACTTTATGTATTTTCCAATATGTTATATATTTTTGTTAATAAAAATAGAAAGAAATAAAGATAACAATTTACTGAACAAGGCTGCTAAAAGTCAGCTATCAGTTATAACAAGCCATAGCATAGTAGGTAGAGCGTTTGCTTGAAATGCCAACGAGTGTGGGTTCAAACCCCACACGATGCATGATGATTTTTTTTTTTTAATTAAATTAAAATAAAAACAAGTGAAAAAGAACTTCCTTTTCATTTGGTCAAATATACATAATTTATTTCAAAAAAGAACAACTTCCCTCCTATGACAAGCCAATGTTAAATTCATCAGTGAAAACCACAAATTATCACAATTCCCTGTTAAACTGTTGTTATATTTTTACTACTTCTTTTTCCTCACTTTTTTCCTGGGGAGTTTGTATTGATGTTCGTGACTACCAAACATAGTGGTTTATTTTTATAATGACATTGTTTTATAATATAAAAAAATGTTTTTGTTTTTAAATATAAAATAACGACTTACTTAATAGTTCAAATACGTACTTTTTTACACACCCGAGTAAAAAAAATTGATCTCGCGCAATATCTAATTATATCCAATTTGATATTGTTTAAGATCTGCTGTAATATCTAGCTGATCCAATTAGATCTCAAAATTGGGTGTATCCAATCATATCGTATTAGATCCCATTGTATATATGGGGATAAACTAAGATCAAGTTATATCTCAAAATTGGGAGGTCCAGTGATATCTTTGGGGATAAACCTAGATCTATTTTGATCCGAAAATTGGCGGATCCAGCTATATATTTGCGGATATTTTTAGATCTAATTTGATCCGAAAAATGGCGGATCCAATTAGATCCAGCTATATATTTGGGGATAAACTTAGATCTAATTTGATCTCAATTTTGGCAGATCAAATTACATCCGGCAATATATTTGTGGATAAACGTATATCTAATTTGATCCGAAAAAGTGGCAGATCGAATTAGATCTAGCTATATATTTGGGGATAAACTTAGATCTAATTTGATCCGAAAAATGGCACATCGAATTAGATCCAGCAATATATTTGTGGATAAACTTAGATATAAATTGATCTGAAAAATGGCAGATCAAATTAGATCCAGCAATATATTTGGGGATAAACTTGGATCTAAATTTATCAGAAAAATGGCAGATCGAATTAGATCCAGCAATTTATTTCGGTATTAAAATGGCAGATCGAATTAGAAACAGCAATATATTTGGGGATTGACATCTAAAAGTATCCATAAAAATGACAGATAAAATTAGATGCCGCATTATATTTGGGTACTACGTAAGATAAATAAGATCCCAGACATATATTGCCAACTGTTCAAAAAATAATAGACTGACAGAGCACTGATTGTATAAAAATTACAATATTTTGTTAAAATAAGGTTTAAACTCAAAAGGTAACGAGTTCAATATGCATTTCTTTTACAAAATGAATTTCTTTTTATAAAATTAAAATTTTTTTTTCTATAAATTTTTTTATAAAATTATATATTTATTTTTTTATTAAATTGAAATCTTTGAATAAAATAATTTTATTTACATCTTTTTGACGCTCTACACCATTTCCAATTGTATTAATTGTTTTAAGATTTATCAATTGTATTTCAGAAATAATCAATTCAATTTCAGTTTTATCAATTGTGTTTCAGAACTCATCAATTCTTTTTCACATTTATGAATTGTATTTCAGAACTAGTCAATTGAAGTTCAGTTTTATCAATTGTGTTTCAGAAATTATTAATTGTATTTCCGAAATTCACAACTGTATTTCAGAAATTATCAAACTGTATTTCAGAAATTATCAATCGTATTTCCGAAATTATGAAATGTATTTGAGAAATTTTTCTCTATTAGCTATGAAATTCTGAAATAGATTTCATTATTTCTGGACACAACTAAATAAATAAATAATTAAATTTGCGTAATATTGTAGTTTCTGAAGTGCAAATAATATTTTGTGATATACAATTAAAATTTTCTAAAATACATTTAATAATTTCTGGAATACCTTTTTTCGATGCTTATAAGTTAGCTCGAAATGCTTTTATCATTCATTTAATTTGTATCTATCACACATCTATAACAAGTCTCGTTAGATTAGAGTGTAGAGGTCTTGGCTGACAATCTGGTGGACTGGGTTAAATTTCATGTTTTTAAAAGCAAATATTAAAAAAGTTTTCTCAATTTTTTGAAAAATGTTTTTTGAAATCTATTTTTTTGCCAAGATAGTTAATGCAACGTTCTGCCAACGCATAACCGACCATCGCCAACGGTTTGCCAGCATTGTGCCGATTATATTTTTCTGTCTGGGATGTTAAACTTAAACCTATTGTATATTAACATTAATTAACACTATATTTTTAGTTTTAGGAAATACATTTTTATTTTATTATAAGTTAACATTAAATTAAATTTTAGATAATGGCACCAATTTGTAGTTGTAATTATTATATATTAAATCGTATATTCATAAACATTCTATACAGTTAGACGAGGTTTATGGAACTATTTAACTTTATAAAGTGTTTATAAATTATAACTTAAATGTACATATATATATGTTAAATGTACGTGAACAAATTGTTGATATGGACCCACAAATTGTATTTCAACTGATATTGGAATTATTGTACCATTACCATACATCAATATATATTGAATGATATACATATCTTACAATATATGACACTGTATTATAAATATTGTTAATGAAGTAACATATCTGATAATATTTTTTATAGCGCCATACAGTTTTACATTATTCAAATTAAACCATATATGGAATTGTATCCAAAATGTTGATGTGGTACCAAATTTGACCATATATTGTTTAAATTGTGCCATATATGACAATATATTGTTTAAATGATACCATATATGTCTATATATTAATATTGTTTAAATGACACCATATATCAATATATATGGGACTATATATGGTAGCATATATTATCATATCTGCATCTGTATTAAAAATGTCGTTCATCAGGTACCATATATTGTTGAAATGGCACCATATATGACAATATATGGTTTAAATGGCACCATATATGGTAATATATTGCTTAAATAACACCATATATAAATATATATGGCACTATATATGGTAGCATATATTATCATATGTGGAACTGTATTAAAAATATTGTTCATGAGGTACCATATATGGGCATATATTGTTGAAATTGCACCATATATGATAATATATGGTTTAAATGGTACCATATATGATCATATATGGTTTGAATGGCACCATATATGATAATATATGGTTTGAATGGCACCATATATGATAATATATAGCTTAAATAACACCATATATAAATATATATCGCACTATATATAGTACCATATATTATCATATCTGGAACTGAATTAAAGATTTGGTTTATGAGGTACCATACATGACCATATATTGTTTAAATGGCACAATATATGATAATATCTAGTTTAACTGTCACCATATATAATTATATATTGTTTAAATGATACCATATATAATTATATATTGCTAAAATGCCACCATATATATTAAGATATAGTTCTATATATAACTATATATGCAATAAGATCAACCATGTTATGTAATATATAATTATATATGCCATATCTAATATTATGAAGGCCGATATCTAATTAGATGAAATTATATATGGCATAATATAAGGAACATTTTTCGGAAAAAACCTCATATATAATTATATATGGATATACATAACCACATGTCTAATTATATATTGTAATATATGCCACATATGATTATATATAATTTTTTTTACTCGGGCAGTTAAATTTTATAAATTTTTTTATTTCTCAACCTCAAAATGTATGACTCTTAAAAGACTCCTAAATTTCAGTATTTTCCGAGCGCATTTGTTTTGGAGTCAAAAATTATTCAAATATGAATCCTTTCTTGAGATTCCAAAGATTTTCTATCAAAAAATGCTCTTTTTTTTCTGAGTTCAAAATGAGCAATCCAAAAACGAGGAAAAATTACTCATAAATATGAGGGAAATTATTGTTTCAAAAAATGTACTCAAAAAGGTCTCAGAAAAGTAAGGAATTAGGAGAGTTTTTTAAACAACCCAATAATACTCCAAAGAAATATTCAAGTACAGAAAAAAAAATATTTTCCAGCAAAACAATGCGGGTCGTCAAGCCAGTAAATTCACAAAAGAATCGTTAAACTCGAATGATGTTCACGTTTTGGAATGGCCTGCTTGCTCTCCTTATATTAACCCTATAGAAAACATATGGTGAATTCTCGTCAGGAAAATTTATGCCAAAGATTGTCAATTTCTGAATGTGAATGCGATAAAAAATTAATTTTCAAAGAATGGGAAGCACTTAATCGAGGTCTTATGAAAAGAATAATAAGTTCTATGAAAAACAGAATATTTGATTGCATTAAAGCAAGAGGTGGTAATACGAATTATTAAGATGATATTATTTTTTAATATTTTTGCTATATTTGTTAAATAAATAAAGAAATTAATTATTTATTTTTGCAAACAAAGACTCATTGAAGGCTTTAATATGCCAGATACTGCGATGTAAGAGCTTTTAATAACGGTATTTCTAATTAATACTTCCAGTTTTTAGTTTTTAGAGGTGACTCCATATTATACTAAAAGTTGGACTTTGGGGACATCTTGGAAAGATATGCTGCCATATAAAATTTTTGAAAATTCGCGGTTTTAACGTATAGGTCGCTATAGATGAATACATTTTTTTTATTGAAATATTTTCCTTGTAATTGCTTCCTTCCTAGGCATTACATTCATTGAGGTCGATTGTACATTCGGCGACTAAAGTCGCTGAAAGAGCAAAAAACCATAAAAACCTATATAAAACACTAAGTAGTGGTTTAAATTTTAAGATAAGCACATCGAATTTATATCGTAAATATGGCCGCAGGTCCTGTGCTTACATTTTAACACAAAAAAAAAATATATTAATTGAGTTTGAAAATTTTTTTATATAAAAAACTGGATGGACAACCGCCAAACTTTAAAGACATTTAGCTAAAAATCTGTACCATTGATCGAAAAATAAAGTACACCATTGTAATCAGCATGTCCGAAATATATAGAACTGATGGTCAGATCTGAATTAATTTTTTGAATTTCATGCAGTGTAATTATAGAATGCATAGTTGAAATTTTATAGGACATCGATTCACAGATTAGCAAATGTGCTATCATTTATGAACACACTGTATACATACATATGTATAATAAACCGATATTTCAAAGTCAAATTTGTCATGGAATAACCGATATATGTTCCAAATGTTATTACTTTATGAAAACTAGATATATTACTATACAAAATAATGGAAACCAATCTTAATTGTCTCTGTCGAAATTTTAACGAGGGTCGTTTAAAATGAAGTCTTCACAAAAATTTTGATTTTGTCCCCTTAAAACTTCACTATACATAATACTTAAAAATGCTTGTGTAGTATATTTTAAAAAAACCTAAAATTTAGAAGTTATGACGCAGAAAACTTTGTAGTGCTTTTAGGTAATTTTTAGGGTCAAAAGTTCAAACTGACTAATTTTAGCTGGAACTTTATTCTTGTTGTTGTTTTCTTCAAGAGAAGTTTCATGACCATCAATTTTTTTTTTGTGAACCAAATTTAGATGTCGGATAACCAAATTTAGATACCTCCGTTAACCATTAGTCTTATAGGGCAAATATTGCACTGCGCTGCATTGTCGTTTTTTGTGTAGTATTTCCATACTTCTGACATTTTATTCTTTAATATAAAAGAATATATTAGTTTGAAAGCAGGTGTATTAAAATAAAGTAAACTTACTTAAAAATATCACATTTATTAATAAAAACTTTACTTATAAAATTATTGGCCCTTAATATTTATAAAGGAGTATTTTAAATTTAAAGTCGAATTTATTTTTAATCATACGGTTTTGTTCATTTTGTGTATGAAACCTTACAAAAATGTTTATATTTTCAAACATTTTGATTGGTTGAAAATAAATTAACCAATCAGAAAGCTCCAAAAATAAACCAAGTCAAGGTATACTGCCATCCAATATTTTAACTAAAGTCGACTTTAACTAAAATATACATTTGAAAAATTTAGATAGTAAAGGCGATTATTTGTTAGAAACAAAAATTTTTTTTCATATTTCTTTTAAACATTTTACCAAGTTTTTAGGTTTTACTACTTAAATTTTGAATAAGTTATGCGAAAAATCTTTATTAGTTGAAATGCTCCTAATTACTTGGCAAAGATTTTTTTTTTGTGTCAAATAAATTGATTCCCTTTTAAAAGATTTTAACAATGACATTTTTGTTTTGGTATTTAAAATGTTTTTTATGACTAAAATTAAAAAATCCTATTCGAAACAAAAACAATTTAATATTTTTAAAATTTCCCATTTTCCCGGGAAAAATATATTATTTTCCCGGGAATTCCCGAACCCCAAACCCTATGCCCAATGTATCGGAAACTGCCGCACAGTGCTTTGTCCCATAGACAAAAATAACAAAAAAATTTGTGTCTCCGATTTCGACGAAAATATTTTATTGGTATATATACTAAAATTACTTAATATTGTAAATATCATCCTCTCTGGTATAACTCATTCTGTCTACACTAGACGTCGCTAAAGTCACTAAATTTTTAACATAGAATGTAATGAAAAAGATCCTTTTTTTGGATCCCACAAAAAAAAAAAAATGGTAAAAATTCATTTTTAGAGGTATCTTTAAAATTTTTTTTTTTTAATATTTGAATATATTCGAATCAATAAAAAATAATAAAATTGTAAAAAAAATCTACAATGAAGATATCAAATTAATCTTTGAATTATTACAATATTTTTGCTGGGAGCCTAAAAATAGTAAAAGTTAAATGGAACTTTAAAAAAAATTATGTTAATTGATTTTAAAATTTTAAAACTTTTTGTTATGCTCTTATAATTTTATATAAGAAAAAAATAAAGAAAAGAACCAATTTCTTAAATTAACTATAAAAAAAAATGTTTTCCAAGTGTCAAAAAATGCATTTTTGTAATTTCATCTTTTATGGGTTACGAAACAGTTTACAACTTTCATAGATTTTAATAAAATGTTATATTTTTTTCGAAAAATTGAGGTAATATCATTTAAAAAAAGTATAAAATTTGGCAAAAACACATCATTTATTTCATTAATAAATCCTTAGGTGTACCTAATTTTTAGTTAAAAGCCTAAAAATTACCAAATTTGATAAAACAGTAATTTTGACTTAGCTGCACAACCAACTTTTGCAAGATTTTTTGTGCAGGTAAGCCAAAAACGCATCTAAGGAAGGACATGACATTCGCGGCAGAGAAAACAGACCTTTTTTAAAAATTCATAACTCAGTCAAAAACAAACATTTTTCCAAAATTGTAGAGAATTGAACAAAAAAAAGAAAAAAAATTCAAAAAAATATATTTTTCACTCCAACATTGTTTTATAGAGTTCCAAACTGGCGGCAGAGAAAAAAACGGGGCCTCGTGGTTGCAGCGCTGGGAGTCGCAAAAATTGTCCGATCTGGAAAAAAAATGACTTTTTTAAATCTTAACAAAATTGGTTATCGTATGACAAGACCTTTTTTTAAATTTTTTTTCAATTTTTGGTGATGTTCCAAATTTAAAAGTGTGTTTTTTCGAAAAAAATATTGACTTTAAAAATTCATAAAAGCTCGTGTCATACGATAGCGAATCAAGTTTAAAAAAATACAAAAAAAAAAATCGTCAAAAAATGAACCCGCTAGTTTCGAGATAAACGCGTTCAAAGTTTGTGTATATACCAGCTGCCGTACGTAAAATTAAAAATGCGCTCTCACTAATCCGGCTGTAACTTTTGAACCCGTAGGAATTTTTACATGAAATTTTTTTTCTTTGAATCTTAAGAATATATACTAAAATACAAAATTATAAAAAAAGTCGCTTTCAAAAAACGGCCAATGTCATGTCCCCCCTAAGTCAAATTGGTTACCTGCCTTAATGTGCAGGTATACCAATACAGACTGAAAACAAACAAAACAAATGAAGCTAATGCTGACAACTTTGTGCTTTGCACCAGTTCTTGCGATTTTTATGGTTAAAAAACGACTAAAATAGAATATTTTTAACAATTATTTTAATTTTTGCATTAAAAAATACAAAAATTGTTTTTTCGGACTTTCTATATTTTCATATATTTAGTTAGAATATTCTTCCACCTCAAGTCCAAATTCTAATATGATATTGTCATATTAGATTTTTATTTGTTGTTTCAAAAAGGGGTTGATCATTTTCATGATAGACAATACAATTGTTTCGTAGACATCACTCTACTCTTCAGTTGTCCGCAATAAGAAAATGATAACTTTCTTACTCAAACCGAGACATTACATAAGGTACAAAAAATCAACGGGACGAGAATTTTGTACTTTAGTATATAAACTGTCTGATAAAACCAGTTATAAATCAACTCCTTTTTGAAAGCAACAATTACATAAAAGTACCCTTTGGGTACTATTTATATGTATGTCTGTTGTCAATACATTTTGTAAAAACAACTAATTTTAAACTCAAAACAAAATAAATACTTGAATGAGATTTTAGCCGTGGTGTGCTTATTTTCAACAATTATTTTAAATTTTCCATTAAAAAATACAAAAATTGTTTTTTCGGACTTTATAATATGATATTGTCATATTAGATTTTTATTTGTTGTTTTGTTGTTTATTTTGAAACAACAAATAAAAATCTAATATGACAATATCATATTAGAATATGGACTTGAGGTGGAAGAATATTCTAAACTAAATATATAGAATATTTTTGTCACAAAAAAAGTTGACAACACATTTATTTTATGTGTTTCTTTTTTTCCTAGAATTGAAAAACAAAGCAAAACACAAGAGGCAGCTAACGGTGATCTTTTTCATGAAAATAATGTAAAACTGCCAAAAATATGAGGCAGTTATCTTAAATGTGCAGGTACAAAAAGTGCACTTAAAGAAGTTAATTGCGTACATAATTTTGTAAGATAGAAACGAAAACAAAATTTTGTGCAGTTATAGCAAATGCGCACTTAAGAAAAAGGCAGTTAAATCAAAACTACTGTATATTAAAAAAAAATTATATTACAGTAGACGCTCGCAAATTAGAGCTTTCAGTAATTCGAACGTCCAGAAATTAGAATCAATGTTTGCAATACATTAAACGCTCTGAAATTCGAATTTAAAATTCTAATTTCTGAGCGTTTTTTTTTTTTTTTTTGGTTGTTTGAATACACAGGAAATCCCCAATTTATTTTTCTTCTGTTTGAATAAAGTAAAACTAAAAAGGGGAATCACCAAATTATATATGTTTTTCCCTATTTGTTTTTTTTGTCGCATTTATGTACATTTTTGGCTAGTTTATTTGTGAAATTTGATACGCGGTACATATTATTTGGCAGTCTCTATTAAATAGTGAAAGTGTATCATTTAAAATGTTAAATAAACGTAAAAAAAAACACTTTATCATTGGGAAATAAAATCAAAATATTAGAAAAGCTTGACAAAGGCGTTCAAGGGAACCGGTTAGCCCTAGATTTTAATGTGACAACATGTTCAATCAGCTACAGCAAATCACATAGAACAGCAATATTAAATGCAGTTACAAACACATATCAGGAGGCAAACAATAAATCTTTGCACAGCGCTGAATATCCAAAAATGGAAAGTCGTCTGTATGAGTGGTTTTTAAATCAACGAGAAAAAAAGTGTACATTGACTGGGCCAATATTAAAAGAGAAAGCTAAACAAATATTTAGAGAGGAATATCCCGATAAAGATGAAAATGCATTCCGGGCAAGTGATGGATGCTTTACCAAATTTAAGAAGCGACACGGTATCCGTTTTTTAAAAATGGCGAGATTCTTTCCAGTGATGTTGCTTCAGTCACTCCTTTTATTCATCGATATCGTGCAAAGATCGCTGAGATGGGTTTAATGGAGTCACAAATATATAATGTCGACGAAACCGGATTCTTTTTTCGTTGCCTACCAGACAGAACCTATGTCTCTGCTTTTGAAAAAAACGCCCCTGGACATAAAATTCAAAAAGACAGAATTTCAGTCCTACTTGGTGCAAACTCTGATGGATCACACAAATTAGTTCCATTGGTAATTGGAAAAGCAAAAAAACCCAGGTGTTTTAAAAATTTCAATAATCCTCTGCATTACAACTTTTCAAAAAATGCTTGGATGACTTCTCGGATTTTTCACGAATGGTTTCACGGAATATTTATTAAAGAGGTAAACAAAAATATTGATTTCAGGTTCAGTACATAATTTTAAAATTTTTTTCAATTCACAGGTGATCCGCTTTTCTAAGGAAAATAATTTGCCTCCGAAAGCCATTTTGCTTATAGATAATTGCTCCGCTCATACACCCATTGAGAAACTTAAAAGTGACGATGGAAAAATAGTTGCATTATTCTTTCCACCAAATGTGACAGCAGCTTTACAACCAATGGATCAAAACCCTATTAAGTTAACAAAGCTCAATTACAGAAGTATGTTTCTTTCTCAGTTAATTGCTGAAGGTGGTGAACTGAAGAATCATTTGAAATCCCATTCGATCCGCAATGCTATATTATTACTGAAACAAGCTTGGGATGCGGTACCACAAAGTGTTATGAAGAAATCTTGGTCAAAGTTGTCCAATTGGGACTCTAACCAATACGACAGTGACGATGACGTGCCAATAGCACAATTGTTGCAAATAGATCAGGACTGCAACGAAGTTATTCAGATAACTCAAGCTCTTTTAAAAGAAATAGCTCCCAACGATTGCATCGGTATAAGAGACATCGACAGATGGAATGAAGATATGTTTGATGACGGATCTGTTTATGTTCTCAGTAGCGATGGTGAGTCTTCAGATAGCAGAGAAGACGACGTTGTTGCAGTATCATCAGTTGTCTCTAATACTACAGCCATTGAAAGCGTAAATAATTTAATAAAATGGTGCAATAACAGTGAATTGTTTTCAACTAAGTACATAAGTAATCTTTTGGCTCTCCGTAATGATATTTCGGATTTAAAGAAACCAAAAAAACAAACAAATATAACTGATTATATGTCAAACAAAGATTAGTTGTTAACTTGGCCATTGTTTAATTTTAATTGTTTAATTTTTTTTAAATACAGTTTTTTAGTTTTTAATTAAAAAAAAAATACATGTAATGTAATTGGACTGCATTGTTATGTTTTGTTGCCATTCGTTTTTTTTATATTCATATTTTTAATTTAAAAAAATACATTGGATGTATTGGACTGAATTGTTGTGTTTTGTTTTCTTGTTTTTATCAAATAAAATTGAATTAAAAAAATATTAAAAAGAGTTTTATTTAAGTTTTTGGAAGTAAATTTACTCAATTTTTTTCGAAAAAAAACGTACAGAAATTAGAATAATTCAGAAATTAGAATTGCCTCAAAAACAAAGCGGTTCTAATTTGCGAGCTTCTACTGTAATTGATTTTCATATTATTATTTTTTTTGATAGGAATAGACCTTTACTTATTTATTTTATTATAATTAAAAGAAATATCTACCAATTTTTTTATAGAAATAAAAAAAAAAGATTTTTTTATCTCATTCACGTAATTAAAGCTACAAGGATTGAAATGTTCCACAAAAATATTCCTCATAGTGTTTTACATAAGTTCGCTGAATACATCCTATACATAAAATGGAAGATTCCCATAGTTTCACCCTCAAATCTAGGTTTGTGGGACATTTGAGCGCCAATTCTGAATAGGTACGAAATTAACCCTTGAACACATTTTAAGTTTTTACTTATTACCGGCACTGACGTTAAATTTTCAATACTGATGTCTTAAAAGACTTATAGTAGAATTTCATGACAAATATTTTTACGGAACATTTTAACCCTCTAACTCTTCAAATTACGGGTCGTTTTTGTCCGTTTTTAAAAGGGGGCCAAAAAAGTCCCTTTAATTGAAGAGTTAGAAGGTTAAAATGTTCCACAAAAAATTCTTCGTAAGTTCGCTGAACATACCCTATACCTAAAATGGAGGATTCACATGGTTTCCTATTTTAATCCTTCTATTTTTGTCCAATCGTTATATGGGATCAAAGAACTGTGTGCCGGTGGAGCGAACAGACAGACAGACGGACGGACGGATAAATCGAAACAAAAAGTGATTTCGAGTCGATCGGTATACTAAAAGGTGGGTCTAGGTTCAATATTTTTTGGTGTTACAAACATCAGCACAAACTTATTATACACTCTCCACGTAGTGGTGTAGGGTATAATTAAATTATATATTTGTTAAATAGATTAATAGTATTTTAATAAAAAATTAACATACAAACATTCGTCCATGCTCGTAGTTTTATTGTGTCTTATAAGTGACTAAAACAAAGCTCCAATCTACGTGGGAAATACCGATTCATTTTTATTTTTAAACTTAAAAATAACTCAAAAAAGAGTCCAAATTTTAAGGGAAATTCCAGATGACACACTCATTTTTCTGAGTAATTTTTGAGTCCAAAGAGAAGGCTCTTTTTGATGAACCACTACTTATTATTCAAAATCTCATAACTACTTTCTTTTAATTTTTTCTTAAGCGAGCTGGTAAGCGTGGCTACTTATAAAAACGACCACACCAAACAAAAATAATGAGTTTAGATGCCAAAAAATAAGTTGTGCGGAGCTATGAATTTATATTATATAATTACTTAATTGGTAATGAAAGATTTTGCTGTGGAGTTACCTTTTGCATTGTGTGCAGAATACCATCGTGAGTACCCTCATTAATTAAATCTTGAAAATTATTTGTACATTAATCTTTCATTTAAGTTTTGCTTATACAAAATGTAAATTTACTTTAAAATATATATATTTTTTTTTTAATTTTAACATACAAAACATTCTCTAATCCATACTAAGTTTTTTGTATAAAGATATATTTCCAATAAATATAAGATAAACCAAAGATAAATTGAAGTAAAAGTGTATTATAAATTTCATCATGTTTTAACCCATATGAGTCTAATAAATTATGAGAAATTTTAATGGCTTATTTTTGATACACACATAATAATCCATGCATAAAAATACGAAATTAATGTCAAAACAACAAAAACTTTCGTAAAATAAACCAGTTTTTGTATATTTTACAAAATTTTTTGTTATTTTGACATTTTTTCGTATTTTATGCATGGATTATTATCAGTGTATAGGTAACCACTTACTTGACTTCGACCAATGGAATTTTTTAAAGAACAATTTATTCATTGAAACTATTTCATTATTTTTTGGTTTAAAGTAAAATTAAATAAAGTTTTTAATTGAGTAAATTAAAAAAATATATATATATAATTTTTAATTGTTTAATTACAAATTTAATTAAATATTAATTAATGGCAAATTTTTAGGGAACATTTTTTCTGTGTACAAACTTTATTCGAAACTACACTCATAATAATTTTGATTTCTAGGTTGAAGACTAGTCAATAATCGGTTAAGAATATGAGCAATTCCTAAAAACTTTTAACATCGTTGGTATTTTTTAAATTTATCAAATATTATATGGACAATTAACCTGCAAAAACTAAGCATTGCAAGTACTTTCGTTTAGTAGTTATCAGTGGCGGTTCCAGCTTTCGATTTGGGGGGGGGGGGGGAAATTTTAAAATTTTGTTTATTACTCATACGTCACGTATAATCCATAGGGTTGCTATATCAGTCGAAATATTTATAATTAACCACCTGTTAACCCATTTTTGCCCACTAATTGTTCTACCGAGAATTTTGTGACTACCTTTGTGTGAAAAAAATACATGTTACATTTTTCAAAATTCGAAATTGGATTTAGACAGAAATTGAGTAATTTTTCGGAAGTAACGAATACCTTTTGTAATTGTTTTAGAACAAATTATTATGGGCGAAAACCAAGAATTATTTTTTTTTATAAAATTTGACTTAAGTAATAAAATTTTAAACAAAATTACTTATATAAGTTGCATTTAAGACAAAAATCATTTTAGTTCTGATTGTCAAAATATTCCTTTTACTGAATGGGGTAAAAAATTTTTCATTTACTTTGTGAATAAAATTTCAAAAAAACTCGTCCTGTAAAATTCCCTCTGTGTATTTTTCTTAGTATATATATTGGGCGAGTATTTACCGAATAGTATCTTATAACGTGTGTAATTTTAAGATTATAGGGATTTACTTTTATGAAAATTATTTCGGATTCTGAGGACTGTTTCATAATGAAATCTCTTACAATTTCTTTAAAACATTGTAAGATTCTAACAGAAATTTATTACGATAACTTTAAGATTTTGAGAAATTCATCCCTAACATTTAAAAGACTCTTTTATGGAAATATTACTCGAATAGTGAGGACTCTTCCGTAGAAAACCACTTAGATTTCCAGGATATTTATTTTACAGAACTCGTTTAATTCTGGAAACTTTGCCGTACAGGAAATCCTCCTGATTCTTAAAATAGATATTCCTATATAGAAATCATCTATGAATTTCTACATTTAAAAAAAATTTTTAAATTTCCGAGGGTCCAAGGCACCGCCAAGGTCAATTTTTGGATAGAGATAACCCCTTTCGCTAAGGTATTGTACTGTTAGGGGTAGTCGAAATTTTCATCAATATTACTCTATCTCTCTAAGTTTAAAAAATCGGGAGGGAAAGAAATGGCGCCATCTACCGGTTAATAACAGAAACATGAAAATATTATATTTTAACAATAAATTTTGTAAAATTTAACGAATGGGGTCTTAAAAATTTGTTATAAATAGTTTTGAAAATTAATTTTTAGTATAGTATTAAATGAAGATAACTAAAATATTTGCTTAAATAAGTGTTTCAACTAAAAATTTGTTAAAAATTAGTCAAATCGATTTGAAACCGGTTTGACAGATTTTTCTACTGACGTATTATTTTAAGTGTACAAATACATTATTATACTCAAATAAAAACTTAATCTCCGTAGATTTCAAAACCATAAATAATTTTTACATTTTATATTTAAATTTTACTTCATTGCGTTTTTAGCGAAAATATAGTTAAAATGTTGGTTTTAAATTTTTGTTTAAAAATAAAAATTGTTTTGTCGACCTTTTTAATTAATAAATTGGAAATTTATTAATTCTAGTTCCTTATTTTGAATTAACATAATAAGTCCTTTTTTTAAGCAAAAACTATATGAAGTATTTGTCAGGAGAATATCCTGATGAAGACAGATAGCAGTTTTTGGAAAAAGTGCTTATTTGGAAATCATAATAAGGAAATTGGCTTCGAACTAGAATTAATAAATTTCCAATTTGAAAATATAGTTTATTTAAATTTCTTGTGCGTAGAAAATCCTCAGATCTCAATCAAATTCTCATTTAAAAAATTTATTGTCATATTTTGAGGTTTAAATATACACTCGACAGTTTTAAAAGAGAAACAATTGTAGAGTCTGCGGAGTAAGAAAAAAATTGATTTGCAAAAACGTTTCGTCAATAATTTTTTAAAAATTTGTTATTTTAAGCTCAGTAAGTTGTTTCAATTTTTCATATAAGCAAAATATTTTTCACGATAAGTGTTATGTGTGAAAATTCTTTATTATTTGTTTTTTAGCAAATTTAGTATTATTTATATGGTGAAAAATTAACGTTTTGTGTTTGTTGTAACAACATCTTTTCTATAAAATACAAAATGTTTTTATTCACAATTTAAATAACCATTTGAGGCCTTTAGAGTTCAAGTTCGGGTGAATTTTTTTCAAGGGAAAAGGGGGAAAAATTCCACCGTAAGTTGTTTGAGTTTCACGTGAAAAAACTGTTATACTCCATATAAAAAAACTAATTTTTCACGACAATGAGTTTCACGTGAAAATCGTGTAGAATTTGTTTTCACGCAAATTTAGTATACAAGACTATTATTTTTCTTGTGAAAAAGTGACATTTTGTGTATATTGTGATTGTGTCTTTCTAATAAAATAAAAAATTGCACATTTTTAGAATTTAAATTACGATTTGAGGCCTTTAAAGTTTGAGTGTAATTTTTCCACGTGAAAAACAACTTACGGTGCTTTACTGTAAAAATTTAGTTTTCAAAGCCTTTAACCTAAATATATTTAGATTCTTTGATTTTTACTAATATATATTTTTATATAAAAAAATGTTCTTACGAAAAATAGTGTCACAATTGATTTTTAATTAAATTTAATTCTTAAAAAAATATTTTTATAGCTTCACAAACTTTTCATAAAAAGAGTTCTCAAACGAAAACTATCCCAAATGTTCTTTAGGAAAATTTACATAAACGTATTCATTTGTAGTTTTTTTTTCTAAGTGAAAGATTGCCAGAAATAAAAATTTACTTAAGTATTTGGTAATTTGTGCATTTTTTTCTCGTAATTGATTAAATATTTTGTGATTTTTTCAGAATCTAAAACGTTTGATTATAGGGGTGATTTTTTTGTTAAATTGCTTTAGCACAGTTTTCCACTTTGGAAAAACTTTTGTTTGTATATTGCTTTCTGTTTTAATTTTTTCCTTTTTCTCTCTTTTCTTTTCCCTTTTTTCTTTCCCCTCTTTTCCTTTCCCTTTTTTCCTTCCCTTTTTTCTTTTCTTTTCCTTTTTCTCTTTTCTTTCCCTTTTTTTTTCGTTTTCGATTTCGGTTTGGGGGGGGGGGGAATTTCCCATTCCCAATTTGCGACCCTTCATGTAATAAAAAAAAATTAAAACATTTTTTGCTAAAGTAGGATATTTTTGTCACAAAAAAAGTTGACAACCCATTTATTTTATGTGTGTTTTTTTTTTATAGGAATTGAAAAACAAAGCAAAACACAAGAGACAGCTAACGGTGATCTTTTTTATGAAAATAATGTAAAACTGCCAAAAATATGAGGCAGTTATCTTAAATGTGCAGGTACAAAAAGTGCACTTAAAGAAGACAATTGTGTACATAATTTTGTAAAATAGAAACGAAACCAAAATTTTGTGCAGTTATAGCAAATGCGCACTTAAGAAAAAGGCGGTTAAATCAAAACTACTGTATTAAGGAATGCATTTTTGGGAATTATTTTTTTTGTATTCTCCACTTGAAACCGCCATAGCTTTAACGACCCCTGCAGAAAGTCATTCATGCGAACAAAATTGAACATCTCAAATGTCAGGTTTTCTGTACACAAAACACCATTAATGTGCCCTTAAAACGAAAATCACTTTTTTGTTGACCCCAAATATTAAAAGTTTTCAGGAATTGCTCATATGTTATATATTTTATAGTTGGCTTTTTTTATGGGGCAAGTAAGATTTTTTTCATTTTGCAAATGCTGCATAAATCCTTAAATAAGGGTCGCAAATGCAAATCTCACAATAATACCAAAAGCACAAAAAAGATGAAATAAACATTTACAAATAATTTATGTTTATGAATCCAGAAAATTATGACCGCATTGAAGTGTTAGTAAAATGGAATAAAAGGCAATGGAAATTTTGGAATTTATAAAACAGATGTTGAGATGTGCAAATGTGGTGTTACTTTAAAGGTTGACCTCAAAAATAATAATAATACTTTTTATAAGTGTAATTTGATACTTTGTGTTAAAAATAATGGACAAAAAGCTTGTTTTATATGGTGCAAATGGTTTGGGGGGTCATATTGCGGTTAAGAGTTACTATCTTAGTTAGAAAATCATTAAGGAAAAAGCATTTTCACCTTTACAACTAAATTATTTTTAAATGCAAAACACGTTTACATGTACATATACACTCGTATACACCATATTAACGTTTTTGTATTTTTAATTTTTTCATTATAGTCAAGATTTTCATTCTCTTCCTCCTTGTGTTACTGCCATTATATATTGTTTTGTTGTAGGTCACCTTGGCGGTATAATTTAATTTGACCCAAAAAAAAAATGGAAATGTGAATAAAAATCTACATTAACCCGACGACTCTCGGTAATGCGTTTATTTCCCTTCACATTTTTGGTGCCTGATGATGACGCACGTGACACACAATTGGGTCACATAAATAATATTTTATGTATTAAGTTCAAATACCAACAAATATATTTTCAATTATCATTTTCCACCCAATGCTATTTGGTTGTTTAAGTATTTTCTTTGAACAATTATTCAATATTTCTCAGCAGGTAGTTAATAATTTACAAACATGAAGCATTTTTTAGTAACTACACTTAAAATAATACGTTAGTAGTAAAATCTGACAAACGGGTTTCAAATCGTTTTGACTAAATTTTAATTTTTTTTTAGTTGAAACACCGATTTAAACAAAGATATTAGTTATCTTCACTTAACACTATACTAAAAATCCTTGGTACTTTAATTAATTTTGATTTTTAAAATTATTTATAACAAATTTTTAAGAACCCATTCGTTATATTTTGCATAACGTTATTGTTATATTTATTATATTTATAATATTTTCATGTTTCTGTTATTACCCGATAGATGGCGCCACCAATGTATCCGAAGTTTTAAAGATGGCGCTATTTCTTTCCCTACCGATTTTTTTTTTTAAAATGGCCGGTATCTTGAAAACTAAGAGAGATAGAGCAAAATTGACGAAAATTTCGTCTACCCCTAACCCCGTGAAAATGTTATCTCTATCCAAAAATGGACCTTGGCGGGCCTTGGACCTTCGGAAATTTTTAATAAAAAATTTTCCAATTCGAAAATGCCCCATATCTCGAAAACTGCCCTTACATGCCCTCAGATGATATGGACTAGACCCGGGAAGGGTCCAGAGACTAAATTTGAGCAAACTTTACGATTGAGTATGATTACAAATAAAACTGTAGTTTTACTAATTTCTTACTTAAATTTAGATTTGTTAAATTTAACAAAAAATATTTTAAAATCAACAAATTTTGTTTTAAGCCAAAAAACATGAATAAATTTTGTTAAAATAACAAATTTTTCTGTTCAGCAAACAGACATATTATTTTGAGTGTACCTTTAAAAATTAATATTAATTTAGTGTTGAACGAAGCGTTATAATTTGATATTTATTAAAATGTGTAGTAATTATTTTATTTTCTCATATTTTTAAGTATTTATCGACTTCAGGGACACTATTATAGTCAGCACAACAAGGAAGGTCTGCGTGTGTGGTTCACTCAAATTTGGATGCAATTTAAATATGTGATAGAGAGATAGAAAAAATATTTTTTTTTTTTGGTATTTAGCAGTCTTTAGATATTACACATCAAACTCTTGGCTTCTGGCCGGTCAAGCGCCCAAAAGTTGGCCTGGTAGTTAGGCTCCGAGTACTAATTTCCGAATTGATACGATTTATTCATCAATTTTATACCGAACAATAAAAAAAAAAAAAAAATACACACGAATGGATAATAGAGGCGGTGATACCGGAAAATATCAAAAAGTCCATAAAATCGTTCTGGCAGACCGTAAAGTGAATTTGCAGCAGATAGCTGATACCTTAAAGATATCGAAGGAACGTGTCTGCATTATTTTGCATGATAAAATCAAGAAAGCTGTTTTCGAAATGGGTGCCGCATTTGCTCACAGTGCCACAAAAACAACAACGTGTCGATGTTTCTGAGAGCTGTTTGGAGCTGTTTCGGCGAGATAAAAAGGACTCGGCAGTCAGCTATGTGGACAGCAACTGGCGAACCTCGCCCAAAGAAGCCTAAGGCGCAACAGTCAGCTGGTGAAGTTATGGCATCAGTATTTTGGGATGCGGCTAGAATTTTGTACATTGATTACCTTGAAAAAGGCCAGACCATCAATAGCGATCGCAACATGGACCAACTGGTGCTTTTGAAGGAGGAAATCGCAAAAATCGGCCTTATATGAAGAAGAAAAAGTACTCTTTCACCAAGACAATGCGCCGTGTCGCAAGTCGTTGGCTACCATGGCCAAATTGCACGAATTACACTTTCAGTTGCTTCTGCACTCACAGATTTGGCGCTCAGCGATTTTTACCTGTTAACAGACTTGAAAAAAATGCTCGCTGGAAAGAGATTTGGTTCGAATGAAGAGGTGTATTGCTCTTGAAGGAGACTACACTCTCAGAGCAATTCCGTTGTGGCAACGGAATTAGATTTCAATTCGGTTGCGACAACCGTATTCGATTTCAATTCGGTTGCAACAACCGAATTATCGGTTGCCACAACTGAATTCGGTTGAGGCAACCGAACTACGAGGTTGCAGCAACCGAGCCAATTCGGTTGGAAAAAATTCGGTTGTCACAACGGAATTGTTCTGAGAGTTTATGTTGATGAATAAAGTCGAACTTTGTCAAAAAATTGTTGTTTTGTTGGTTATATTACCAACTTTTCAGCCGGCGTGTTACGTAATGCCGTGTCTTTCTGCAGTTTTCAATAAGCTTTCCAGCGATATATAATACTATGCAAATATAGCAGACACAAACATACATATTCGTAAAAATATATTTTCGGAGTACTTTCTTTCAAAATTGAATAAAATCATCGAAATAAAATAATATCTTAAAAGTTTAAATACTCGCTATTTCATAACCGTTACCTCGATTTTGATGATTAATACCTCGTTTTAAAGATAATAAAACAAGTTTTTAAATTTATTGAAAATAATTTCAAAAATTTATATCAAATATTTTTTATTAATCCTTTCTCATTGTGTTATCTTTTTGAATATATTTCACAAAATTATGTTGTTTTTTAGTTTAATAAATTTTTTTATTAAAATCAAAAATTAGTCTATAAAATTTCCTTTAAAATGATATATAACATGTTATATATACTAATTGTAAAAACTCAAAAACCTTTTTTAATTCGCTTTGTAGCGAAAGCCGAAAATACGTATTCTGTCTTGCTGGTCTTATTGAATTCTTTCAAAAATTTTTTATTCTTTGTAATTTACTTGTGAAAACTGTATCATCTTTCTTTAGTTTAAAAAATAATTTAAACAGAAAGAGATATTAATTTATGATCTAAAATCGCAATCGGAATCGACGTACAGACGAACTGACGTACATCGCTAAATCGAATCAACAAGTGTTTCAGAGAGGATCGGTACACTAAAATTTGGGCCTAGGTCCAATTCGTTTGCATAATGTTAATCGCCGATTAGCTCTTTTAATTCATTTTCTGAACCAAAGAGCCTTTTTCGAATTCCGCCGATATTTTGCAACTTTTTAAGTGCGATTTTTTAAATATATAACCTAGGGACTCTAATACCTATTCTGGTTGATTGCAAAAAGGAAATTTTTTGAATCAATGTACTTGTTTACCGAATGTAAATCGCTGATTAAGTTTTTTAATTAAATTTTTGT
Source organism: Leucophora obtusa (assembly GCA_949987735.1). NCBI lineage: Eukaryota > Metazoa > Arthropoda > Insecta > Diptera > Anthomyiidae > Leucophora > Leucophora obtusa. Next base: position 91,154,277 of record OX465297.1, on the reverse strand, counting down.
ACCATAAAGTTTTTTTTTCGCATTACTCTATTATTTTGCAATTCTTTAAGTACGTTTCTTTTTAATTTATTATCTATATAATCTAGGGACTATAATACACATTTCATACAACAAAGTTTGGTGGATAGTTTCAAAAAAAATCCAGAAAAATAAAATTTTAACAAATGAAAATTTTTGCATCAATATATTTGTTTGCAGAATCTGAATCGCTGATTGCTGGTTGATTGCAAAAAAGAACTTTTTTGCATGAATGTACTTGCTTACCGAATGTAAATCGCTGATTAAATTTTTCAATTAATTTTTTGTACCACAAAATCTTTTTTCGCGTTCCGCTATTATTTTGCCATTTTTAAGTACGTTTCTTTTGAATTTATAATCTAGGGACTATAATACACATTTCATACAACAAAGTTTGGTGGCTAGTTGCAACAAAAAAATCGCGAAAAATTAAATTTGCAAAAAAGAAAAATTTTTTCATCAATATATTTGTTTGCAGAATGTAAATCGCTGGTTAAGTTTTTTAATTAATTTTTTGTACCATAAAGTCTTTTTTCGCTTTACGCGACTATTTTGCAATTTTTTAAATGTAGTTTTTTAAAATTCATAATCTAGGGACTTTAGTACCAATTTTATACACTAAAAAATATTTGCAATAAGCAAAATTTTTGCATCATTATATTCATTTGCAGATTGTTAATCACTGATTGAGTTTTTTAATTATTTTTTTCTTCCACAAAGTCTTTTTTAAGTGCGGTTTTTTAAATTTATAATCTAGGGAGTATAATGCCCATTTCACAAAATAAAGTTTGGTGGTTGGTTGCAAAAAAAAAAAAATTGCAAAAAGAGAAAACTTTTGCATCGATATACTGATTTGCAGAATGAAAATCGCTTATTAAGTCTTTTAATTAATTTTTTGAACCCCAAAGCCTTTATTCGCATTCCGCCATTATTTTGTAATTTTTTGCGTATGGTTTTTTTAAAATTCATAATCTAGGGCTATAATACTGTTGGAATAGTATAATTAAGGTTCCATTCTTGATTTTTATAATAACAAAATTATTATTTTTCATCCCTGGTTACAATCGATATTTTGAGTCATACAAAGAGCGCACATAATGACCCTGCAAGCATTTGGAAGACATCTTCCAAGAAAGTATTAAAGCGATATCTTCTATTTGTCATTTGAATGAAAAAAATCAAGTAGTATTTACTTTAAAATTGTCTTCCTTTTATCATTTGGATAATAATTCGGCGATACTTGGAAAAAATAAATAATTCAAAAATTTTATCTTTTGTCATCATTTTTGTGATAATATTGTATCATCTAGAAGATAAAATAAATTTGTTTGAAATCTTTTGTCATTTTGGAAAAAATTAAAACTAAATTTGTTCAAAAACAATCAAAAGATATATAAGAAATAAACTCGTGACAAATCAGGGTTAATTGCGCGGGAAAAATTGGCTGAGATGAAATCCAGCTAATTTATAAGTTGGTCAGTGGATTATGTATGCAGATATTCTTTTTCAGGCTTAAATTTAATAATGAAAAAAGTAAATAGTTTATTTTGTACCCGGGAGTTTATTTAGCAATATCACGTTCTTATCTTCCGTATGGGTTATTGCTTTCGTATTGCTTGGAAGTATTGTTTTCGGGTAACAGTTGTTTCCGATGGAGGAAACTTCCAGAATAGAAAATTGATATCGCCAGCATTAAATGTTTTCTTCCTGGCGATATGATCGGAGAATCTTCTTCGTATTGCCATGCTTGCTGGGTGATGGTTGATATAATACATTTAGTATTGGTTTGAGTATGTTCCTGTTCCAAGGCAAATTATAGAACAAATGCTTTCTCAGTGCTAGTCCCCCAATCTCTTTATTCTATATACTCTTTGGTACAAATTTACGAAATGCAATTGGAAATGCTGTATTTAAGTTTCTGACTACATTTGTTAATAACTAAATATTTAATTTTAATTTTTGTTTAACGAGCCAAAGAGGAAGCTATTTTTTTAACTACTTACATTTTTACATATGTAAAAGCGAGCTATGATTTTTTGGTATAAGAGGCCAATTCGGTGAGGCTTTTCCATCCCTGATTAAGCAGTCGGAGTTCGTTCCTGATCGAAGACACATAATATTTAGTCCCATAAAAATATTGAGAGAGTTGCAAGGCCATTGATTTTGTGGATCAAGTTTTCAAAAATCAACCAATCAAAACAGAGTATTTAAAAACGAGTAAAAAGGTTAAAGTCGGGCATGCCAACTATACAATACCCTACACCAGTCTGGTTAAAAGCCAAGTAATGTTTGGATCCGAAACTCGAATGGGTTAAAATGGGACTTGTGTCAAAATTTTCTATAATGTGAGTCAGCGCACCAAATTTCATTAAAATATCTTAATATTTGCGACCTGCAGTTTGTAACCAAGCCAATTTTGGGGGGACCCTTATATGGGCACTAGGTCTAAACATGGACCCGTGTTAACCAAAATCAATAGGCTCCGTCCTTGGGCTGACATACACTCTCAAAACAATTCCGTTGTGACAACCGAATTTTTTCCAACCGAATTCGTTCGGTTGCTGCAACCTCGTAATTCGGTTGCCTCAACCGAATTCAGTTGTGACAGCCGATAATTCGGTTGCCGCAACCGAATTGAAAACGAATTCGGTTGCCGCAACTGAATTCGGTTGGGGCAACCGAATTACGAGGTTGCAGCAACTGAATCAATTCGGTTGGCAAAAAATTCGGTTTCTACAACGGAATTGTTCTGAGAGTGTAGGTCGGTGTACCAAATTTCATCAAAATATCTTAATGTTTGCGACCTGCAGCGTATAAACAATATAATTTTGGGAGGAGCCTTATATGGGCACTAGGTCTAAACATGGACCGATTTTAACCAAGATCAATAGGCTTCGTGCTTGTGCCGACATAAGACGGTGTACCAAGTTTTATTAAAATATCTTCATATTTGCGACCTGTAAAGTGCGGACGGACGGACAGACGGACATCGTTAAATCGAAATAAAAAAAAATTCGGAGCCGATCGGTATACTAAAGGGTTTTTCAACAGGGACGCTACAAAAGTGGAAAGACAGGGACAGCAAACGACGCCATATTTGACATTTCTATTCAGTAAGGTTTGCCATTTCATGGTGGAAAGATATACGAGCCAACAACGAGTCGAAATTATTAAAATTTACTATCGAAATTCGGAGTCAGTGGCCTCAACGTTAAGAGCGCTACGTCCAATTTATGGTCGTCATAATCGTCCTAGCAGATCAAAAATTGAGCGTCTAGTGGAAAAATTTGAATCCGCAGGCAGAGTACAAAATGTTCCCGTGCCAGTGAGACAAAGAAGTGCCCGTAGTGTCGAGAATATAGCTGCCGCTGAGGCTTCAGTTGAAGAAAGCCCAAATGTGTCTCTCACATGTCGTTCTCAAGCGTTGGGCATCTCTGTGACGTCGTTGTGGCGAATTTTGCGAAAAGATCTTGGCCTACATACTTACAAGATCAAATTGACGCAAGAACTGAAGCCGCTTGACCACCAGAAGCGTCGTATGTTCGTGAATTGGGCTGAGCAACAACTTAATAATAATTCGGATTTTCATCGAAAAATCATCTTCAGCGAAGAGGCTCATTTCTGGCTGAATGGCTTCGTCAATAAACAAAATATGCGTTATTGGTCAGACAGCAATCCACACGTACTCACGTACTCCATGAGTCATCATTGCATCCCGAAAAAATTACGGTTTGGTGCGGTTTATGGGCCGGCGGCGTCATTGGGCTGTACTTCTTCCGTGATGATCAAGACCGGCACGTTACTGTGAATGGGAACCGCTACCGTTCAATGATAACCGAATATTTTTGGCCCCAATTGGATGATATGGACTTGGAGGACACGTCGTTCCAACAGGACGGCGCCACAAGCCACACAGCGAATGTCACAATCAATTTATTGCAAACCAAGTTTGGAGAACGTGTTATCTCACGCAATGGTCCAGGCGATTGGCCGCCTCGGTCGTGCGATTTGACGCCGTTGGACTATTTCCTGTGGGGCTACTTCAAATCTATAGTCTATGCCAACAAGTCAGCGACGATTGATGAACTTCGTACGAATATCGAACGTGAAATTGCAGCAGTATCGGCCGATTTATGCTGGACTTCTGCAAGCGTGCCCGTGGTGGCCATGCAAAAGAGATCGATTTCCATACATAATGGCATCGAACGTACTTTCACACACTCTAATAAAATTTTGTTGAAATCTACTCTTTTAAATGTAGGTAACTTGATACCTACTATAAATTGGGCAAAAATAGGCATTGTGCTTAAAATTAAAATACATAGACACATTGTGTTTAAAAATAATAGACACAATGTGTGTAAAAGCACGTCTTTAACTGTATCAAAAAGGGTTCAGCAACTTTTGAAATTTGTTTAAATTTTAACTTTATGTGTCTAAAAAAGCTATATTAAGTGCTTCAAGCAATTCTTCAGGAAAGAAGACAATAACAAATAACATTAATAATAACGAATAACATGAAAAATATTAAATACAATATATATAGTTAAAACGTACACCTATATTGAGAAAAAGTTTTTCTTATAGACAACTACTAAAAAGTCTTCAGATTTCGAGATTACAAGGATTCTTTTTTAGGAAACGTAATGGATTTTCTATACAAAAAAGTCCTCAGAATCTGAAAGTGTTTCTAAAACAAAAATTCTAAAGAAATTTCTATAGAAAAAAAATCCTTAGAACCAGGGGATTATTCTTTAAGAAAGAGTCATATGAATCTGGGGTTATTTTTTTTGGAAAAAATTTAGTATTTCAGGGCTTTTCCATACGAAAAATTCTCAAGGATCTTGAAATGTTTTTCTTTACGAAAAGTGTTTTGAATTTGAGAGTCTAAGAGTTTTAGTAGAAAAACTTTACCAGAATATCCCAGTGTTTTTCTAAAGGAAAAATGTATAAAGTCTTCAAAAGCTCTCTGTTTTTCTACAGAAAAAATCCATCTATATCTGAAGGTTTTTCTAAATCTTAAGGTTCTTCGTCGGTGTCTAAAGGGTTTCCTATAAAAAAGTCTACACAATCTGAAGATTCTTGCATAGGAACAATTTCTGAGAATATGGTAGGTTTTATATTGGAAGAATCCTCAGGATCTAAACGGTTTTCTGTAACAACAGGTATACAGGTTTTTCAATAGAAAAATGCCCTCATAATGCGGAAGCTTTTCTATTGGAAAAACACGGCAGAGCTTTTAGCGGATCTCCACAAAAATGTCAGAAGAATTAAATAGTCTTAAGAGAAAAAGTTCTTTGAACCTGGGTGTTTTTATATAGAAAATATTATCTGAATTTAAGATCCCTTTTATAGAAAATCTTTTTAAAATCTAGCGATTTTTCTATAGAATTAAAGTGCTTTTGTTTAGAAGAAACTTTTGAAGCTGGGGATTTTTATATTGGAAACAGGTCTTCTAATGTTAGGGGTTTTCTCTTAGAAATAGTCTTCAGGATATTACCCCACAGAAAAATAACATCAGAAATTTAGGTATTTCTTGTTTTCAAAATAAAAAGTTACGTATAAGGACAGTCTGATTTCCTGCAGATTTGGAGAAATTTGGATATATCATAGACGTGACAAAACTACTAACTCTTGGTTCTAAATATAACTGCCAAAGTTGATATTTCAGGGTTTCAAATAGGTAGCAAAATTGTTAGACACTTCTTTGTGTGAAAACTGTTTAATATTTTTAGTACACTATTTAATAGATCCTAAAAATAACTTTTATTTGATACCCAATTTGTATTAATTGCCCTGGAACCAACAAGAAAAAGTCCAAAAAACGGAAATAGAGGCAAATGGCCGTTAAAAGGGTAACCATACTTATTTTTACCGTCTCTCTATCTATTATAATAAGCTATTTTTATATAAGTTACATCGAAATAGTTGGACGGCAAGTGAAATATCTTGCTTGTAAACTGCCACTATAATTTGCCACAGAAAAGTTGCGATCATTAAATTTTCTTTCAGATTCTTGACTCTGTAGTAATCTAGATTCAATTTCCTTTCAATTCTTCATTTAGATTTTGCCCAAAAACGGTGATTTTCTGTTTGAAAGGATACAAATTAACCTTACAAATATATTTATTAAGAGGACAAAAATACTTACCACCAAATCATCAATGTTTTGTATGTATATAATTAATGAAATATAGCTTCACATCATGGTACTTTAAGAAATGTTATTTTTTCTTCCATATTCATGAACACGTTACGTTTTTTTATTGTATGAAAAAATACTAATATTGATTGACAATTGTTAGATACGCATTAAATGTAAAATCAAACACAAATGCGTATATACAAAAATTTACTATATTAAATGTGTAATTTAATTTTATATGTGTTTATAAAATTGGAAACATGTTTATAAACATACCGTTTGATATATTTTGTGCCTAATTCTAAATGAAAAGTGCGTAAATCAAATAATTAAACATATTATGCCTAATAACAAGCATTCTGCCTATTTTTACATAACAATTTGCACACTCAATAGCAGTAAGTTTACATGCCTTTTTTAGAGTGCAGGAATAAAGAATTTCATTGATATCCAAAACCGTTTTTGTTTTATTTAAAAAAACTTTTGTAGCGCTCTTATTGAAAAACTCTTTATAAGGTGGGTCTAGGACCAATATATTTTGCTGTTACAAACATCAGCACAAAATTATAATACCCTGACCACATAGTAGTGTAGTTTATAATAAAATGTTCTGATTGATTGATTTTTGAAAAGTTGATCAATAATATTGAACGTGAATTCCTGCCTTAAAAAGTGTACTCTGACACATGGATTTAACTGTATTTTAAATATATTCTATTCCATGTTTAACTGTTGATAATTTTGTAAAAAAAGTGCTTGGAATGCAATTTTTTCGAACATTTTGAAGGCGCGTTAAATCAATATTTTTACAGCGTTTTGTTTTAAATAATCGGTTATATATTTTAGTGAGTGCAAAATTTAATTTGGTAAATAAATAAAAACCTTGCGTATTAGTTCTTCAAAATTTTGTTCATGCAAACAGGATAGACATTCTGTTTCGGAGGACGTTACTCCCCCTAATTAGTATCCGCTCAAGATCATAACCATAAAAGATTATGACTAAAGTTAGTTTGATTACTTATGTGCAAAACATCAGAGTTTATATTGATCCCCACTTTTTAAATAAATGAGAATTCTGTAAACCAAAAAAACTAAAACTAAAGTAAAAAAACTAAAGTAACCAAAAAGACTAAAACAAAATTATATCAAACTAATACGATGCGTAAGTAGGCCAGCAATGCCAGCCAATACATACACTTTGTGTATCTCTTCCAGTGTTGCCAATTTAGCATATTTAATGCTAGATATTGCATTTTTTAAATCATTTAGCATGAAAAAAATGTATCTAGCATTTTATCAGCATTTTTCCAAAAAAATTTTGCATATTTTTAGCATTTTTTACAGTTTTTTGCGTTTTTAGAATATTTTGCATTAATTTTAATTTTTGCTATAAAAATATTATTGATGTTGTTTCCGATACAAAAATGCAACAAACAATATTAAATCAACTTTTTCCACGGTTCTCGTTTAAGAATTGAACTAGGATTTTTATAGTTTTGTAATAACATGTTAAAAGTAGTACTTTTAATTAATTATTTTTATTTTTTTAAACTATTTTAATTAAATTTTACCTTTTTCTTGTATTGTTTATTATATTCTCTACTTTATATATTTAAATTATTACCAGTTTCAAAATCACAGTTTATTTTAACCCTCATGAATAATCTTTATTCTAACCCTTGTTTTTGAATAATTATCTCTTATTTTACAATTTAAGTTTAAATGTAACCGAATATGAAAAGAAATATTTATTTTACTTCTAGAGTAAGTACTAGGAACTATTTTTATACGTACACATTAATTACACTGTACTAGTCACAAATTTCAACAAGGTAAAGCTAATTTGAGTACGCCGAATTCACTGGTGATAGCCGTTTTCCAAAGTTAGCGCTCGTATTCGCGATATTCGCAATTAAAAATTTTAACGCTTATTTTATTTTTAAACTTATCAAATTTGATTAAATATGTATAACATTAAGGAATTTTTTTTCGCTAAATTTTTTCTTTCTCAAAAATATTTTTTTCTGCGTATAAAAAGTACAATGTTATGTTATTTTATATATATTCAATAGGGTTAAGAAAAATATTCAATAGAGTTAAAAAAAAAAAAAATCCTTTGGAAAAAAAAAACAAAAATTTCGAAGAATAAAATTTTTATGCAAAAAAAAAATAGCGAAAAATTGTATTTAACAGAAATGATCCCAAAAGTATACGAAATATCGTTTTATGGTACTTTAATTTGAATTTTTAAGCCCAAAGATGCAGAAATTTGAAAACCAAAAACAGAGTATGCAATAAAAACCATTGAATTAAATTTGAGTAGATAAATTAAGGCAGAATGGGAAATTCATATTACCCGCCAAAGTATTCCATATTACCTCCTACACTCTAAAAAAGAGATGTAAACATACTGCTATTGAGTATGTAAATTTATGTGTAAAAAGGCGCAGAATGCTCATTATTGGGCATAATGTGTTTAAAAATTTAGTTTTCACACTTTTCTTTTAGAATTAGGCACATAATGTATCAAAAGGTTTATTGACAAACATGTTTCCAAATTTATAGGCACATATCAAAGTAAACTACACATTTAGTATAGTGAATTTTTATATGTACGCATTTGTGTTTAATTTTAAATTTAATGCGTAACTAAGAAATGTCAATATTATTTTCATAATTTTTATTACAATTGAAAAATGCAAACACAAAAAAATTTACAATATCGTCAACATTTTGGAAAAATTTATCTGATGCCGAATTTTTAGAAAGGTGGTAAGTTATATTTTTCTTTGTTTGCTAAGAAGTACGTTAATATGTGATTTTTCCTCCTTAGCTTAATATTTTGGATGAATATTCACAATTACAAGGATATTCTTAAAAATACTGGATCTGGAGTTGGAATATACTTATCTGTGTTATTAGTTTGTGCTGATGTTTGTCAAAAATTCTGGACCTAGGCCCAACGAATGGTATACTAATCGACTCATGTCAGTATCACTTTTTGAGTCAATTGAGTCCGTTCATCTACCTTCCCGATATTTGCTCCAATGATTTTTTTTGGCAAGTTTATTTATATTTTCAATATATTTATTGCACCTCTTCTTTTACTTGCCTTTTGTATATAAGACGTTTCATTGTAGAAAATCCTGCAGAGTCTAAGGATTTTTCCATATCAAAACCTTTAGATTATGGGGACTTTTTCTTTAGGAAAACACATCAAATTCTGAGCAAATTTTTCCTTTCCTCAAACATTTTCTATAGGGAAACCTGTAGATTCTGATAATTTACTCTCATAAAAATCTGAGTACTTTTTATTACTTAGATAAACTTTTATATATTCGTATTTCCTTCCATAGAAAAAATCTCAGATTCTGAGGTATTTTTTTTTATGGAAAAATATTCTGAAACTGTCCACAGTCTTTTTCTATAGATATTTTGGTGAATTTCAGGTTTTGACTTTTTTTATAGAAAACAGTGAAATTTTTCTATACAAAAGTTTTTAGATCCCATAGAAAAACCAATCCGATTCTGAGGATTATTTCTATAGAAAAATTTTCCCTTATGAACACTCACTAACATCCTCAGTAATATTTTCTTTAACAAATCACTCAGATTCTGAGAATTTTTCCTTTAGTAATAAGCTCAAATACTAAAAAATGTTTTCTATAGAAAACCTTTTAGATTATGAAGGCTTTCCATATAGAAAAATCTTTAAAAGCTGATGACTTTTTCGCATAGAAAAATTCCCAGAATCTGAAAACTCGGTCAAGAAACTCGCAGAATTTCATTATTATTTTTGTAACTTTAAATTATATATTGTAAGAAAAATTATCCTTTTAATCTTGATATTGTTTATAATATTTGCAATGGTTTTGTATGTTCATGCATTTCCTGATTAATAAAATATAAATATAATATATCTTAGAAATGCATTTTGTTTTATTTTGAGAAATTATAAGGTGCAGTAATTAATAAAAAAATTTAATTGTATAAATACGCATTATTTACCGCGTTTATAGACATCCTAAATGTAGGTTTATGCATTTATTATAGTACATTTAGACATATGCAATTTAATTTTAAACAAAATTCAAATGTTGCTAAATGTGTTTGATACAATTAAAAACATAATTTCAGACACATTGTGCCTATTATTTTTAAACACATTGTGTCTATGAATTTTAATTTTAAACATTGTGCCTATTTTTGCCCAATTTATAGTAGGTATCAAGTTACCTACTTTGAATAGAGTAGATTTCAACAAATATTTATTAGAGTGTATTTTAGAAATAAAATATTTTGGGGTACTTTTGTTTATCCGCCTGTAACTTTTTGAGATAATATATTTTCAATGACACAGTTGCAAAATCAAATAATAATAAACTTATTTTAAAGGATTTTTGAATTTTTTTACAAGAATAAACTTTTGAGTTATTTTTAGTTTATTTTTTATATAATTTTAGTTAATAAAATGAACTGAATTCATAATTATAGATGACTTATTTTCAGTTTAATTGTAAAAGTCACTAAAATACTTTCTTTTTTAACAAATTGAAACATTTTTTTTAGCATATTTTTTCTAGCATATTTTTTTAGTTTTTAGCATTTTTATCAAAAAAATCTAGCATTGTTTGCTAAATAAGTTTTGGCAACTGATCTCTTGCAATAAATTAGGGAGACGTTTTTTACAATACTAACTTGTCGTGGCCCGCAATGTTTCAAATTGATAATTTTGTTTTCAAAAAAACAAAACTTGTTTGTTCAACCTCTAGTTCGATGTTTTTATTTTTTTTTTCAATAAAAACCGTGCGTATTAGTTTTTCAAAATTTTGTTCTTGCAAAAAGGATAGACAGTCTGAACGGTTTTTATTTAAATAAATAGAAAATAAAAACATTGAACTAGAGGCTGAATATTATCTGATCTCACTAATTTGTGAATAAAGTTCGAACAAACCAGTTTTGTTTTCTTTAAAAATAAAATAATCAACAAAAGTTTTCACAGCGCTTTGATTTTTGTACCGTTTCCAATTTCCACCTGCCTAATTGAGACAGGAATAATTTGATATGACAACGGAATTTCGGTTGTTTCTACAATCATAGAAAAAAGTTTGTAGAAAAGTTATTAAAACTGTTAGTACTTCAACTTAACAAATTTTTAACTAATTTTTAGTTAAAATTTAATTTTTAGTTAATTTTTTTGCTACCTCCACATTACTAACTTACAAATTTTTTTGCTATTTTTTTTGCTGAATTTAGTTACTAATTTTTAACAATAAATTTACTATTTTTACAGTATTTTGCTGAATTTTAGTTACTAATTTTTAACAGAAGATTTGCTAATTTTACAATTTAAACTAAACCACCAATTTTGGAGCGCTTATAAACAGAATGTTAAATGACTCATAAAAATTATTGCATATTTTTAACTCGTCAATAATAATGCAAAAAGTTTTTAAATAAAGCTAAATTGAAATGGTTGAAAATTTGTCCTACTCATAAAATATCTAAATTATTAAAATTTATGAGAAAAGTTTCTATTTATCGTAATACATTAATTTTCAAAGATTAAGGTTTATTTTGGACGAACCATTTTAATATGAAAATTGTGATTAAAAGTATCTCTGGGGCGCAAGTGGAGTTTACGGGGATGACCCTAATTTGTTTCCCCCAATATTGTACTTTTTAAGCTTATTTAAAGAATACGATATTTTTAATCGGCCACACCTTCTTTCCTGTGGGTGGAGCTTTAGAGGTGAAAATGGAAACTCAAATAAATTCGGAAGTACATATCCGATCAGCAAACAATGAAAATCATAGGAAGGGTCTCTGAAATACATTTTGTTATGGTTAACATACACTGATAGAGAAAAGTCCGTAAAAAATTTAGTTAAAACTACTAAAAATTAGTTAAAAATTATGCTGCAGAAAAAACTGCTAAATTAGCAGATTATTTTTGCTATATATTAGTAATATAGGAACAGCAAAAATAAAACTGTTAAATATACAGACTTTTAGTTATATTTGAGCTAAATTTTTGTAAAGGGAGAATAGCAAATTAATCTGCTAAAATCAGCAAAAAAATTTTGCTAAATAATTAGCAGCCTAAAAAATCACCAAAAAATTTATAATTTTCGAAGTTTTTTTTTCGATTTTTTTTTTAAATGCAAATAAAAATCGAGCCCTTTTAAAACAGCTGTTTACAATATTTTAGCAAATATTTCTGCTGATTTTAGCAGAATAGACTGCTATTTGCATTCTACTAAATTTAGCTTAAAAATAGCAAAAATTTTGTAGATTTAACAGTTTATTTTTAGTCTACATATATTTAGCAAAATTTTCTGCAGAGTTTACAGTACAATTTGCTATTTTCAATTAACTAAAATAACTATAACTAAAATTCTGTAAATTTAGCAGTTTTAATTTTGCTGTTCTCATTTTACTAGTATTTAGTAAAAAAATCTGATAATTTTAGCAGTTTTTTCTGCAGCATCATTTTTAACTAATTTTTAGTAGCTTTTTCTGCTATTTTTACAGATTTATTTCTATCAGTGTATTATTGTCTATAAATATTAACACTTTTACAAAAAATCATTCTTGGGAAATTTTCATTGGCATTGAAATATAATTGGCATTACTTTATCTCAATGTCAATGCCAACAAATTTCATCACCATTCAATGCCAATGACATTTTTTTCAATTTGCATTGATGAAAACAATGGTACTGAAATGTACACATAATTAAAGAAAAGCAGTGTAATATAAAAAAATATAAGAAATACGCGAATTTTTAATTTATTCTTTTATTAAAACATGAAAACAAATACTTCTTTCATCAATTTTAAATGGGCATTTAGGCATTGAACAATGCCAATTGAAAAAAATTTCAATTAATTGACACATTCAATAAACTGGTCCCAAGTATGTTTTTAAATACACATTTATTTTTTATTAATTTTCATTTCATTTGCTCCTTTTTTACCTTTTTCCAGTCCACTAGTACTCTGAAAAAGTTTTGTTGATTTCAGAAAATTTTAGCAAAAATTTTGTAGATTTAACAGTTTTTATTTTTGCTATTTTCATTCTGCTATTATTTAGCAATTTTTTTGCTGATTTCAGCAAGTTAAATTGTTATTTGCAATTAACAAAAATTCTGTAAATTTAACAGTTTTTTTGCTGTTTTCATTTTATTAATATTTAGCAAACTGATTCTGCTAATATTAGCAGTTTTTTCTGCAGCATCATTTTTAACTAATTTTTAGTAACTTTTTCTGCTGTTTTTACGGACTTATTTGTATGAGTGTAGTATATTTCGGTGGGTTGTCGGAACCTAATCCCTTTTCTGGGTGCGTGAGTCCTTGTGCCGATTTTGTCAGAAATTTGTTTATTTAATTTTGACAATATTAGGAATTGTTTGGGGCAATCGGAAGATTTTCAAAGGGCTTAGGGCGTTTTTCAGAAAAAGGGTATATGACAGCTAAACTTGCTGCGTCAGAATTAAGAATTGACACAAATGTTAATAACTTAATTTCTAGATAAGCAACCAATTTTTACGATATTTTAAACAAAATTATACTTAGCTTTAATTCAATATTTAAAATTCAGGATGTATGGGAAGTGTGAATGTCTTTGCATCGATTTTGTCAACAGATTTTGTTTTCTCAATTTTGACAATATAAAAAAAATCTTTGTGGCAATGAGTCCTTGCTGCCATTAACATGTAAATTGGCACAAACATTAAAATATTCATTTCTAGAAAATTAACAAATTTTTAAGGCGTTGTTAGAAGAATTAGAGTTTTTTTAAAATTTAAAATTAAAGATGTATGGGAAGTGTGATTTTGGCAAAAATATTTTTTTTGTTTTTTTTTTTCAATTTCGACAGAAAAAAAAACTCTGATAATAAGATGATTTTTAAAGAGTTTATAACGTTTTTTAAAAAAGGTCCACTAAACGTGTTCTTTCGGAGGTTGAAATGAAAATTGGCACAAACTTTACTGACGTTATTTCGAAAAACATAACCAGGTTTTACAACATTAGAAGAAGAATAATAGGTTTAATTCAGAATTTGAAATTCAGAATATGTGGGAGGTGTGAGAAACCTTACTCAGATTCTCCAAAAAAATGATTTTTTCTAATTATGACAAAAGAAAACTGCATGCCGGTTTTAATTTCTCCAGGATAACTCTTTCTATTTTTATCCACTTATTATATGCACTATGCGACGTTCCCTTAGTACTGGTCTATAATAAAACAAGTCTTTCAAAAATTTGTCTAATTGAGTTAAAATAAATTTTACAGATGTTTTTACTGACTTATAATGTTTAAGTGTTCCGGTCCTTTTAAATGAATATGCCCTACCCAATGTAATTTTGTATTGAAAAATGTTTATTTATACAGAAAAATTATACAATATTTTTTGACATTTTCCATCCATAAATACATGTCCATCATTTATTTTATATTTTTATAGCAAACCATACAGTTGATGAAATGTCGACAACTAGAAATCAACTAGATACTTAAGCAAGCGGTCAATTATATGTATTTATATATAATGATATAATATACTATATTGTTTGTGTTCAATATACCCAAGTAAAAAAGTTTTGATATAGTCATATATTATCATATAAAATTTTGTATAATTATATATTGGAACATATATACCAAGATATAATTATATAAAATTTTACGAAATTATATCCTAAATATATAACTATATCTTGTTATATATTGCACAATATATAGTACAACATATTACAATATCCAATTATATATAGACCTATATATAGTTACATATGCCTCATATAATTATGTACAATTGTATCGAATTGTATACCATTATGTCTAGTTAGATATGATTATATTATAGTTGATACATTTGGATGAGGACAAAATCCGGATAAAATTGTATCAAACCATATCTTATTCCATTAAATTAGATCTAATTGCTTCAAATTAGATCTAATATGATCACAATATTATCTAATTTGATACAATTAGATGTTCTCATTTTTCGGATATAATTATATATAATATCAAAAGTCATATAATTTTTTTTAGTAGGGTAATGCCTTTGGGCATATAAATAGTAGTCCTTTCTACCATATCTAAGGATATTGTTTTCATGTATGGCTATCTGTCTATATATATGAATTCAATGTAATACTACTACCACTACTTGTATAGTATGTGGCAAGTGTAATCTATTCACTATTGTTACCAAAATTCAATACTTTTTTCACCACACAACAAAACAATAAACTAGCAACCATATAGAGTAGGGGTATAACTAATGTTGACCAAAATTGTGGCTAATGATTTAAAAGTAATAAAAGGTTTTTAGGTCATTTGGAAATACTTAAAAATATCAGGCACCGAAAGCGATTTCTAAAACAACATAGATTTTTTTTTTCGAATTTCATTTTGGAATTACTTATAACATTTGTATAGGAGCCTTCCCTTAACCGAAATTAGGTGTTGGAAAATGGATATGAGGAGAAGAAATACTATACGCGTTTTGTAGTAGGTATTTCTGTTTATTTGAAAAAATTTCAATCAAAAATCTCATTGCATTTGGTGAACTTTTTTAACAACTACAAAAAAAAGCATGGTTCTTCATACTTTTTTTTTTACTTTCTTTGGCTATGCTATGTTATTTCTAATATTTGCAAAAAATTAAAAAAGTTATATCTCTAATATATACAATAGTATCATATACAGTATATGATATACTTAATACAATATGTGATACTTGCTTATTTGTTTATTTTATTTTGCTCATTTTCTATGGTAAGTAAGTATTACTTAGATTGTAGTTTTTTCAGGCTATTCGATGATCATAATTTGAAACTTATTAACTCATTTTGATATTTCTTCATAATTTGTAATAAGCCACCCAAATCAGTTTTCGGTTGAGCTAATGTTGCAGATTTACTTAAAATTGTAAAAACTAGTAAGGAAGATGTATCAATTTATGACCATCGATATTCTCTATAGTTTACATCTTCAATATATGTATATTTTCTTGCCATTAAGGGGCATTTTATGTTTAACCTCTTCAGAACATGACTGGGATTTTTACGCTCCGGTAATGATAACACTGTGAGACAAATGGTAGGGTCAGTGATCGGGAAGGGTTCAAACTACCGGGGAAAGTTATATCGGTAAAAAAGAAGTTATACGTGTCCCGGCGTTTCGCTGGGTCACGTCTAGGAATCGAGATAGATCGATTTGACCTTTGGTGGTCTTTTTCTTGACATAACTCGAGAACCACTAGTCCGATTTTGCTCAAACAATTTTAAAAAAATTAAAAATTACAATTCCTTTAATCTATTCATATAACGTTTTTCTACAGTTTTGCCGGTATAAATGTATGAAGAAAAAAATATTTTTTGCCTAAAATATTAAAAAAAGTAATAAACAAAAGGTTATTGATTTTTATGGTAGCGGTAACAAACATTTATTTTTACCGGCAAAAGTGTTGAGTATGTAGAAAAACGTTATATGAACAGATTAAAGGAATTGTAATTTTTAATTTTTTTAAAATTGTTTGAGCAAAATCGGACTAGTGGTTCTCGAGTTATGTCAAAAAAAGATATATCTCGATTCCTAGGGGTGACCCAGCGAAACGCCGGGACACGTATAACTTGTTTTTGACCGATATAACATTTCCCGTTGGTTTCATCCCATCCCGATTTGACTGTCGCATAGTGTAATTTATCATAAACATGGAAGTTTTATATCGAATATGGATATTCATCACAACAAATTTAATTTAAAGGAGAAATACGTACTTTGTGAGTGATCAAATAATTTGGATATTTTTTTGATTCAGCCAAAAGTATCGTTACACTTTTTATATCTTAATTATCTGAAATAAGATATTCTTTTCGCTATAGCGAAATTTTGTTTTCATTGTATGATTAAAAATAAATTTTCTGTATAGCGAAAGGAAACGTCCTTATATGTGCACAAGGGCGTCAAGAGGTTAAAATAAAATAAGAATAAAGTCCTTCATAACTTTTGTTATTAAAGAGTATTTGGATTATTTGTGTCTTCACTGCTGAGTTTCGATTTTCTGTAATCCTTTCATATATGTTATTTATGTTTTGTTATTCATAAGAAATGTTTTCAAAACTGTTACAAAAAAATCATTGAACTGAGATTTGAAAAATTAAACATTTGTACATCTAAGACAAATTTAAAGTGATTTTTACTAGAAAAAGATGATTATAAAATATTCCTAAAATTATGCGTGCTTCTACGGGGCGGGGGGGGGGGGGGGGGGGGAGAACGGAAAAGGAAAAAAAAAGGGAAAAGGATAGAAAAAATGATAAAGTTAAAGAAATAAAAATCTTTAAAGGGTGGTCCAAATACACGATGTTAATTGTGAGTCACACCTTAACGTCAAGTTTTTTGCTCAACTTAATTTCAGTTTCAGTATTTGACAAATTCAACCATGGAGAGGTACACAATTGAGCAGCGCGTTAAGATTGTTGAAACCTTTTATGAAAATGGGCGTTCAAATCAAAATGCATTTCGCGCACTGTTTGGTCAGCATAATCGACCAAATGTGTTCACAACCGGGATAATTGTGCGCAAATTTCAGCAAACCGGGTCTGTAGGAAATGTGAAAACACCTGTGCATGCTCGCCCAGTTCGTTCTGTGGAAAACATTGCTATTGTTCCCGATAGTGTGGCAAAAGAGTCGTCAACCTCGACTCGTCGTCGCTGTTCGCTATCGCGAGATCATAACGGACTTCTTGTGGCCAGAAATTGAAGATATTGACCTATACGATATGTGCTTCCAACAGGATTGTGTCACTTGTCACACAGCCAGGCGCGGATACAATGGGGGGGGCTATGGGGGCTAAAGCCCCCCCTTGAGGACCAAAAAATTTTTTCCCAAATAATGCTATAATGGTAAACTTGATTAATTTTGTAAACAGACATTTTAGAATTTCATTTTAAACAAACATTTTTAATTTTGAGATTTTGTGTAGATTCAAAAATTTCTTTTGTTCAGAAAACCTGAAAGATTCTACATTTTTTAAGAGATAATTCTCAAAATTTTATTGTGATGAGCTTTTTATTAACAAATTTAATATGAAACCATTAACCATTTTTTTGCAATTAAACAAATATTTTGAGGCATTTTAGTTAAAAATTAATATTTAGGGCCAGTTTTATTGTCAGAACAAAGATCGATTTCAAGCGAAATTACTTATCCAGTGTAGAAAATCATTACCAGATATGTGGTTATGTAACTACATACTTGGTAATGGTAACTAGTTACTTTTGTTATTACATTTCTTATTATGGCGATGTCGCGAAAAATAATGAGTTGTCGTTACACACCAGCATACGAAAAATCAAAAAATATATCGTTACCTATGTGCTTACAAGTACTGACAAAAATAATGAGTCTAAAAATAGATTTTCTAAAAAATAAATTATATAAAAAAAAATATTTTTTATTGTATTTTTTTTTTTTAATAAAATTTGCTGGTGCGGGAATCGAACCTGGGTCTACAGATTGCCAGTCAACAGCTCTACCATCTCAGCTATATCGACATGTAATATTTAATAGATAAAAACACAATTGACCTGCTGCACACAAGTAAGCTTACTCGCCAACATTCAAAAAATCAAAAAATATGTGGTTACATATATCCTTACCAGTGTTTAAAAAATATTGAGTCTAAAAATAGATTTCAAAAAATTTTCAAAAAAATCTAAAAAATTATTTTCTATTTGAAATAATGATAAAAATAAGTAATTATCAGTAACTCATTATTATATGTTTTAAAATAATACAGAAGGTAAGTGGGTGTCATTACTGGTAGTCCAAAAAATAATGATATGTCATTACCGTTTCTACACTGGGTACTTAAGATATATTTAAGAAAAGAATCGTGCTTAGTTCTGACTATAAAACTGTCCTTTTTATTTTAAAGTAAACACTACAATTTTCTTTTTTTTAACTTAAGTGCACTACTATTAATTGTATTTCTAAAATAATTTTGTAAACCATCTTATCCGTAAGTAATACTCAGACACACCTTAAAATCTTAAAAACTCCGAACAAAATTTCACTTAAATATTTAGTTTTATTTAAGTGGTGTATGAAAATTCTCAAATTCTTAAGAAACTCACTCAAAATAATACCTTGTATAATAGAAAATTCGGAGGTTACGTACCTCAATTTCTTCTTACAAACTCATTACTGTGTAATAATAGAAGGTTTTATTGAGATTTGGATATTAGGAAACTTTTGTAGCAGAACTCTATTTTATTAAAATCGGGATAGACCTTGCTTCTTGTAAATTGGTTTTTTCATTCAAAAGTTTTTATAATTAGGGTCAGTTTCATAGGCAGAACAAAGGTTGATATTTTCTTAGATATCTTTAAGTAAGAAATTTTGTTTTTCTTAAATATTTCTTAATAAGAAATTTTCAAAGATACTAGTTCTGACTACAAAACTGCCCGTTAAGCACTTCTTCTATATTAACCCTGTTACGTTAGGAAACATTGTTATATTCGAAAAACTTGTTGACACTGGAACATTTTTTATTTTCAAGGGTTCATATGAAAGTGGTAGGATTTGGAGTAATTTTACTTATAAAAGAATCACAGGCACTTCAAAAAATTTTACATTTTAACTCATATTTCTATTATCATATTCTGAGAATGTTGTTCGTATCAGAATCTCCATTGTGTTTCCTATGAAAATATTTAATTTTTAAATGATTTTTACATGTATTAAATTTAGGAATTTAGAGATATTTTCTCTTAAAAAGAGTTCGGATTCTGTACTGCGATTTTTTAACTTATTAATGACAAAATTTGTTAGTTACCGAAAAAAATTGTTGAATATGGAAAAGTATATCGTTAACTCACCAGGGAAATTGTCGGATGCAAAGAACCGGTTGTAGAACAACTTGTACTTCCATGCAACCTGTGTTCTACTTTATGTTCTATCATGGGTGATTTTTGTTTGAGTTTGTCCCAAAAGCAACATGTTGTTTTCCTCCAAACAACCGGTTCCAAAGCAACCTGTTCTAGAACCAGTTATAGAACTTGTTCTGCGACAGTCAAACGTTATATTTTGAACCGGTGGTAAAAAGATCTGTCCTAGAACAGATTCATAGGTAATCAGTTCAAAAAAATTTTGCTAGGTCATTACAATAGCAAATTTTTCTAAGTTTATTTTAAAAATTTTTTGGTTAAATTTTACATTTTCAAAACAACTAAAACTCAAATGAATTTTTTTGGTTCTTATAAAAAATTACAGAATAAGCTTTTTTTGACACAACCGACATATAGCTAGAAGCTATATTAATAAAATCGTTAACAAGAACAGAGGACGCCACTAATGAATCAGATTTTTACTGACAAAATAGAGTCGAAATGGGCTTAAACAGATTTTTCCGAAACCTTGTTTGGTACTTTTTGGAACAACTTGGCAAACCTATGCTAAAACATATATTAAAACTCTACTTCCAGTTCATAAAATATCTATATATATGAATACCGTATACGATATAAAAAGTTTTTAGCCCCCCCCCCCCCCCCCCCCCCCGTTGAGCGAATCCTGGATACGCGCCTGAACACAGCCAATGAAACAATGGCTCTTTTGCGCGAGAAATTCAATGGCCGTGTTATCTCACGCGGTGGCGATGTTAATTGGCCGCAAAGATCATGTGATTTGACACCGTTAGACTTCTTTCTTTGGGGATATTTAAAAGAAAAAGTGTACGTCAATAAGACAAGAAAAATTCAAGAGCTATAGGATGAGATAATTCGGCACATTAACGATATTGAACCTCAATGGGCGCTGTGGTGTAATGGTTAGAGCGTTGGACTGTTACACGTGAGATTGCGGGTTCGAGCCCTAACCAAGGCAACATCAATTTATGAAAAATAATATTATGTATGAGTTTTTTCTATCCCTCATACACATCGCAGATTCCTCCTTCGGTGTTCCCATAGCACTTCACCCCACCAAAGTAAAATAATATAACTAAAAAGCTTCAACAAAGTTCGCCAACTCACCATCAGATGGCCCGCAACAACTGTTCTAAAATTTTACATCTCGCGCAATTACAGTGTTGCATATTCCAAGCCCTTAATCTATCACCACCTTTCACTTCTTCTCTATCCCCTTTCCAAGGAAGCAACACGTTAATTAATAGGAAAAATTTCCTGAGTGTTGCTTCTCTTTAAAAAAAAAAAAAAAAAATATGTCTCAGAGTCATTGAAAATATGGACCATCGGATAGAGGTATGCCACCGAAGCCGTGGCCGATATTTTGTTTTACACAATTTACAATTAACATCATGAGTTTTGGTTGGACCACCCTTTATTAAAACAAATAAATAAAAAATAGTGTATTTTACTGATCTAAAAATGCGTAAATATTTAGGATGTATTTTTTCGTTGCTTTAAAAAAGACTTGCCCAGCAAAAACAGACATTACCGAGTAATTAACCGAGTAAGTATCACACAAGGGGTTTCACTACTTATCAGGCTATTTACTCGCAAATTTTAATAAAAAAAATACTTAATCAGTACTTATTTAATCAATTACCACTAAGTGATTACTTTGCACGAACATATAAGTAATTCTATAACTCATTATCGGTAAGTCAATATTTTGTATTTTAAAGTAATGCAAAAGGTAATGACCTATCATTACTTCGTAATCCGTATGGTAATGACTTGTCATTACCATGTTTTTGCTGGGTGGATATAGGCACTTTTGCGAAGGCATGGTTTTACTTGAAATAATAAGCATTTTCTCATCACGGAAAAATATGCAGGAATATTGTGCTTTTGAGAAGGCATGATTTTAAATAGTTAAAAAGCTTTATAATATGCACTTCCGAGGGGGCAAGTGGAGTGCTACAGGGACCTTGAAGCGTTTTAGCAAATCTGTTGATAATGCCTAGCCTCTCAAGGAATCCAAAGACTGACCTCTCCCTGCTTTCGCAGAACATGACGGATCTAAAGCGGACACTCGATAAAAACCCGTAATCCCCGGTGTTATCCAACCGTGCCCATGGGATGAATGGCACTACGTTATTGTGTTTTTGAACGGTGACCTCCAGGGCGAAGCGAACCCTGGTTGTATTAGCCCGTTGGTTGTACAGGGCTCTGCTACCGAGCGTACTGTTCCAATCCCTGTTTTATCTTATTTTTCAGATGTACATCCTCATACTTTCAGGTCCTTGATTGAACTCAGGTTTTGTGTCCCAGAAAGTTGCTTTTGTACATCCTCATACTCTAAGGTCCTTGCCGCAACCATTGAGCGATTTTGCTTAATACCCTCGGCATTCTTCGCTACACTTGACGAGCTGGGTGCAGTCTCTTTACGCTTGAGGTACTCATCAGGGATGATAAATGGGATTTTGAAAATAGTACCAACCAGCATAAAAAATAGTACTTTTTCGACGTCTATAGTACCAACAATTTTTTTATCATTATAAATTAACAAATAAAAACTTGTAAAAAATAAAGAGTTCTGTTCTGTTATATCTAACTCATACAGCAAAAGAAAAACCTAAAAATTTTAGTTAAAACTATTAAAAATTAATTTAATCTGATTTGCATAAAAAATGCTATCAGATTATTTTTGCAAAATTTTAGTAAGATAAGAACAGCAAAAACCAAATTGTTAAATACATGTACAAAATTCTAGTTATATTGGAATAAATTTTAGTTAACAGAAAATAATAACTTAACCCGCTAAAATAAGGCATAAATAATAATTAGTAGACTAAAAAATCACAAAAAATTTTAAATCTTGAAAGCTTTTTTCGATTTTTATTTTTTAATACGAATAAAAATCCAGTCTCCTGAAATCAGTAGTTTACTATTTTTACCAACCGCTTCTGTCAATTTTAGCAGGATATGCTGCTATTCAACTAAATTTAACTTAAAAATAACAAAACTTTTACAGTTTGTTTTTGCTATTTTTGGTCTACTAATATTAATATTTTCTTCAGATTTTACAGTGTAATTTGTTATTTTCAATAAACTAAAAGTTAACTCAAATACAACTAAAATTTTGTAAATTTAACTATTTTTTTCCTGTTCTTATCTTACCAGTATTTAGCAAAAAAAAAAATTGCTAATCTCAGCTGTTTCTTTTGTAAAGGCAAATGTACACGAGAGAGTAAACAGCTAGATATAGAGGAAAAAGGACCTCTAAATAACTTTATTGTGAATTATTTAATCTTTTTGGGGTTGCATTTTGCTTTTTTTTTTTGGTAGCTTTTGCTTTTAGTACACTAAAAAAAAAAGTCAGTAAAGTCAGCAAAAAATGTTGCTGTGTCAGCAAATTTTTAGTCAGGAGCGTGCTTGCAAAAAAGTTGGTAATTTCAGCAAAAGGTTTGCTGAAAATCAGCGAGCTGATTTTTACCAAAAAAATAGTAATCTTCAGCAAAAGTTTTGCTAACACTAAGTCGACTGCAAATGAAAAAAGTCCTTGCTAAAATCACCAAAATTTTTGCTGAATATTAGTAGACTGAAAAAAACTCAAAAAACTTGTAGCGAAATTTTACTTTAGTTAATTTATTTGCTGAAAATTTAAATATAGAATATGTGTAGAGTTGTTTTTCTTTTTTTGTTATTTCCGTTTCCAGACAAGCTTCGACATCTACATCTTGTCTATCTGGTTGTCGTCCACGCTATGCATGCGGTTATCAGCACAATTTTTGTAGCAAAAGAAATCAGTAAAACATTAGTTCAAAATTAGTTTAGTGCTAAAAAAATAAAAATGCTGAAAACTAGTACACTTGATATACAACACGTTTTACTAATTTTTCTACTAACTTATTTTTTTGAGTGTAAGACAGAGGCCACTACAAAGCAAAAAATTAAAATGAAATTATGAAGCGTTGTTCTATATAGTTATAATGCCAAATTGGGTTGAAAATGTTCCGCGAATCTATTATGTT
This sequence comes from Leucophora obtusa, assembly GCA_949987735.1. Taxonomy (NCBI): domain Eukaryota; kingdom Metazoa; phylum Arthropoda; class Insecta; order Diptera; family Anthomyiidae; genus Leucophora; species Leucophora obtusa. The sequence goes on along the minus strand of OX465297.1, from coordinate 91,130,151 downwards.
AATGAGTTAAAAACCTATTTAATGCTGCGATCTGTTTTTAAATCTCAAGATTCCAATGGAAATCTCTCCACAAATCTTGATCGTTTATTTTTTTTATACAAAGTACTATAAAAAAATAACTTCAAATTAAAAATATTTCTAAAAACCATTTTATTCTTTGGCGGAGTACAACTTATATTATTTTATGTAAAGATCTAACGCTAATTATGTTAACGAATATGTTTTTTGTAAGGACGACAAGCTTGAAACAAGAATATCTTCATGGCAGAAAGACATGAAGTTTCCAAAGCACCTTTCATAGTTATGCATCGCCGGAAGCAAACATTAGAACTGCTCAACACTTTTCTTATTTATTAGCACATTTCCATTTGATTTAAATTTATCTTAATTTTGTTTTCAATAATTATGTTATGTCAGTATTTTTGTTATTTTTAGGTTACTTTTTGGTCAGCTGTTGACAAGATTGCCACTTTTTCGTGCAAAAACTCTACAAATTAAGCGAAACGCAGTCTTGCATTCTGTAAAAGTCTTCAAATTTGTGAGATTTTCAAGAAATTTCTTACAAATTTCGCTAATTGACAGGATTTTTTATTTTACAAAAGTTTTTCATTGCCGCCACCGAGTATCGAACTTGCTACCTCTAGCGCTCTACCGCTTAGCTATTCTTTGATATGAAAGTTGACTGGCATAAAACACCAATTTGTTACTGCGATATATTGTTCCTTATTCTCTTCAATAAAAGTACTTATTAAACAAGTGTAAAAGGTGCACTCCAATTCAATATTGTTTTCAGTACTATTTTTACAGGTGCCTAAACAGCAATTTCTCATAACTTTTTTTATATACCCAGTGTAGAAACGGTAATGACATATCATTATTTTTTGGACTACCAGTAATGACACCCACTTACCTTCTGAATTATTTTAAAACATATAATAATGAGTTACTGATAATGACTTATTTTTATCATTATTTCAAATAGAAAATAATTTTCTAGAATTTTTTTAAATTTTTTGAAATCTATTTTTAGACTCAATATTTTTTAAACACTGGTAAGGATATATGTAACCACATATTTTTTGATTTTTTGTATGTTGGCGAGTAAGCTTACTTGTGTGCAGCAGGTCAATTATGTTTTTATCTATTAAATATTACATGTCGATATAGCTCAGATGATAGAGCTATTGACTGGCAATCTGTAGACCCAGGTTCGATTCCCGCACCAGCAAATTTTATTTAAAAAAAAAAATACAATAAAAAATATTTTTTTTTATATAATTTATTTTTTTGAAAATCTATTTTTAGACTCATTATTTTTGTCAGTACGGGTAAGCACATAGGTAACGATATATTTTTTTATTTTTCGTATGCTGGTGTGTAAGCATAACTCATTATTTTTCGCGACATGCCCATATAAAGGTAATAAGAAATGTAATAACAAAAGTAACTAGTTACCATTACCAAGTATGTAGTTACATAACCACATATCTGGTAATGATTTTCTACACTGGGTATGTATACATATTTTTAAAAATTGAAAAAATACAAAAAAATATTGAATTTAAACAAATTAATTATAAATATGAAGAAAAACTAGTTAATTAAGTAATGTAAACAAGAAAGGACGCTTTCAACTCCGCGCTTTATCACCAGAAAATTAAATGTATGTAATCATCGTTATATATTCACGGTGTTATGTATAATGTTTCTAAACATTTTAATTAAACATTTTTAAGCTAAAAAATTTTTGCAAAAACAGTATGTATAATTCATTTAAGAACGACAGATTTAACAATCTGTTAAAGTAGAGTAGTACCTAAAATAAGAATTTCATAAAATTTGGACAATAAAAGTCTGAGTTGAAACCATAAGTATTGAGTTTATATCTATTTAAAGACTTTTTGCAAGGTCATCCACCCAAGAATATATAAAATCCAACATTATTTATCTAAGAAATTAAAAAAATCTGGAACAATTTCACAATTTAAGCCTTTTTTCATTAAATTTTCACAAATTGGTGTATAAGCAAAATACAAAATAAACTAAACAAAATAGTGATGTTGATTTAATCAAAACATAATCGTCATTCGAATACATTCAGTATTCGTAATATTAAACTGTCTTTAAAATATTATTTTACACTACGACATAGCCAAGATATATATAAAAATAGTTTTTATCATGTTTTGATGTATTATAAATTATTTTCATTGATAAAATCTTAAAAACAAAATTATTCACCTATGATTTAAATAGTCAATCGTTTACTAACTTTATTAATCACTGACAATTTATTTAATAGTGGAGACACATTAAATATGGGTGTTGCCATAATAAAAAGGTTAAAGTCGGGCATGCCGACTATACAATACCCTACACCAGTCTGGTTAAAAGCCAACTAATGTTTGGATCCGAAATTCGAATGGGTTAAAATGGGACTTGTGTCAAAATTTTCTATAAAATAATAAAAGAAGAGAAAATCGTAAATATAGCCCATATGGGCGATAGGTCCAAATATGGACCGATTCTATCTAGAATCTATTGGCTTTGTTCTCGGGACCATGTGAGTCAGCGAACCAAATTTCATTGAAATATCTTCGTATTTGCGACCTGCAGCGTGTAACCAAGCCAATTTTGGGGGACCCTAATATGGGCACTAGGTCTAAACATAGACCGATGTCAACCAAAATCAATAGGCTTCGTCCTTGGGCCAACATAGGTATGTGTACCAAATTTCATCAAAATATCTTAATATTTGCGACCTGCAGCTTATAAAAAATATAATTTTGGGGGGACCCTTATATGGTCACTAGGTCTAAACAAGGACCGATTCTAACCAAAATCAATAGGCTTCGCCCTTGGGCCGACATAAGTCGGTGTAGCAAATTTTATCAAAATATCTTAATATTTGCGACCTGTAGAGTGCGCACAAGAACGCATGGACAGACAGACAGACGGACAGACGGACACCGTTAAATCGAAATAAAATGTGATTCTGAGTCGATCGGTTTACTATAAGGTGGGTCTAGGTCCAATATTTTTTGGTGTTACAAACATCAGCACAAACTTATTACACCCTGACCACGTAGTGGTGTAGGGTATAACGAGAAATTAACAAACTGTTATTTAACGGTTATGCATGACATTTTTATACCCTACACCACTACTTTGACTCACATGGTCCCAAGGAAAAAGCCTATTGATTCTAGAAAGGATCGGTCCATATTTGGACCTATGGCCCATATGGGCTATATTTTCGATTTTCTCTTCTTTTATGATTTTATAGAAAATTTTGACACAAGTCTGTTTTAACCCATTAAAATTTCGGATCCAAACATTAGTTGGCTGTAAATCAGACTGGTGTAGGGTATTATACTCGTATAGTCGGCATGCCCGACTTTAGCCTTTTTACTCGTTTAATAAACGTTTAGTAAAGAAAATGAATACTTTAGCAATTGTAATCTTTAACGGAAAATTAAGAAAAGTTTATGCATTAGAGCCTTATGTTCTAATTCATAAAAAAAAATTATTTGGTATTTAAAGCTTGCTATAGTTAAAGTACATATTTCGCTTAATAACGAGTTATTAGAAATCTTGATTCATAATCGTATTTTAACTATAAATTAATTTTTCGATTTGATACTGGCAACACTATTGTTTATTTTCTCTCTTCTCCCAAATAAGTCGTAAGTGATGTACAAATTTAGTAAACGATTGACTCGGTAATCGGAAGTGAAAATGTATTTTCTTAAATAAGAGAACTAATGATGTGCTAAGATAAATTTAAAAGGCATTTAAAATATTTCTTTTTTTATTTATAAATCAAATCAATGGAAATGTGTGTAAAAAAGTAATTTTTAGAACATATTATTCGAAGCATACAAAAGTAATCGAATTTCGAATAATGTTTTGATAGTCTGTACATCACTACTGTTTTGTTTTTCTTTTTGATTTTATTTTTACATTTTTATTGGAAATTTTTTCGAAAAAGGTCATTGGCTACGCAATTGTTGTAGCTTTTTTCAGTTTGATGGATGCAAGTTGTTGGAAGCCACACATTCTAGGGATGGGATAGTTTTAATAAATCATTTCATGCCTGAAAATAAAATAATTAACAATTAAATGGTGGCTTCCTCACTCCAAACTTTATAAAAGGTTTAAAGTTAATGAGTACCAACTATAAACCTTTATTATTTTCTTCGTTATTAAGCAAATATGAATACTGTTTTTCACAAATTAGCTTAAAATCCTGCAATAAGACTGTTGTAAAAGTTTATGAATTAGACCATTAATTTATAATTATAAAATATGTAAATGCTTAACTTTGGTACGTAAGAGCGAAAGTAGAGCTATTAATAAATCGATACCATTTTGTTGCAAATTTATGGTTTCGTAAAGATATTTGGTTCAACTTTGTTTTCAAATAAACGACAACAAACTTGTATTTGGATGAACTTCCTAGCCCTAGCTGTAACAAATTAAAACTTCCTACATGTCGTAAGTAACATAGAAAACTTATTCATAACTTTGGAAAACTTAAAAACAATACTACGATGAAATATTTTTCTATTTTATTATTTGTAGAACAACAATTTTTACAACATTAACTTAAATACAAAGTAACTGATACATGACAAACCTAAAACATACAAGTTAGGGAAGAGTTGAACTAACCACCTACTTGTATTACAATATGAAAATGATAGACTCCTGACGTACATACGATTCGAAATGGCAAGCACAAGTGATTTGGGGTAGAGGGTGAACAAAAATTTACATATTTTGAATATTATAGCAAAATTTTTACAAAACAATATTTCAAGGGTAGAAAATAAATTATTTTATAGTTTTTTGTTCTCGTTGCTTCTTACTATTTCGTATATTCTCCACTTATCCTTACACATTTAGTAAATTTTTATCCATGTAGTTTAAACACATAAAACCTTTTGTATCAGAGATTCTCAAATGAAGTAATATTCGTAATATAAGATTTTTTCAATATTAAGTAATACCCTTATTCTAAGAAAATGTGACAATTTTTATGAAGAAGAGATGGGAGTAATCTCTGACCAGGGCAGCGACTTTCATGCACTTAAAAATCAAAAATATGTGCTTAAAATATGCAGTAAAAACTGCAAAATATGCACTTAAATGGAAATATGGACTAAAAAACAATAACTATGCACTAAAGATCCAAAAATAAAAGCTTAAAACCAAAAAATATACTTTAAATTGATCGATTTTTAAAAATTGTATTTATTACTCTAGATCGTTTGGTTAGAAATTAAATCCAATATAATGTCTGACAACTTGATTTTTTAAGTTAAGTACTGCCTTAAGGTTTGCAAATTCTCCCTTTTCCTTATTTTTCATTCAATCTTATTTATAGTTAAAAAAAAAATATGCAAAAGTATGCAATTTTATGAAAAATATGCAACAAAAATCATAAAATATGCAAAAAATATGCACTTAAAAACTAAATATGCATTAATTACAAAATATGCAAAAATATACAACAACAAAACGATGCCATTTTGTTGCAAATTCTTTGATTCGGAAAAGTGTTTGGTCAAAATCATTTTTGGATTAATGACTACAAACATGCATTTGCATGAAAGTCGCTGCCGTAATGACCATTCCACGTTTTCATTACCATTGAATCTATAAAATGCAAATTAAAAAAAAATTCATCACCATTACAAAATGTAATTGCAATAAAAAAAAAAATATTATTTTCTTTTGTTTTCATTACATGTAATGAAAATTTCTTATAATTTTCATTACATTTACGCAATGGTAGTAAAAAAAAAACATCATTTCCATTTTTTCTACACTAGGTAGACAAATGAAATTTTATTACCATTACTTTTCATAATGATGTAAAGAACGTCTTTTCTTTCTTTTCTTTGTTCTACACTGAAAAATTTTCCTTTGTGGAATTTTTTTCCCCGATTTTTTTAATTTTGCAACTAGCCACCCTAGATTATAAATTAAAAAAAAAATTGCAAAATTATGGCGGAACGCGAAAAAAGACTTTATGGTAGAAAAATTCAATTAAAAACTTTAATCGGCGATTAATATTCTGCAAACAAATATATTGATGTAAGAAATTTCCTTTTTGCAAATTTTTTTTCCGATTTTTTTTCCAACTCGCCACCAAACTTTGTTGTACGAAATGGGTATTATAGTCCTTAGATTATAAAATAAAAAAACTGCAATTACAAAATTGCAAAATAATGGCGGATCACGAAAAAAGACTTTAATTTAATTTCTTTATTTATAACAAGAACCTAGCCTAAAGGCCATAATCGGTTACAAATTTCTACTAAAGGATATGGTACAAGATTTGAATTAAGGAGCTTAATCAGCTATTTATGTTCTGCAAACAAATATATTGATGCAAGATTTTCCTTTTTGCAATTTTTTTTGCAACTAGCTACCAAAACTTGGTATAAGATATGGATGACATACGCCTCGGATTATGAACCAAAATATGCTTTTAGGTATTTCTAAACCTCATGTTTTTAAAATAAAAAACTTCGACAAAAACGGCAAGTAATGAAAAACAAATGTGTGTTTCATTACTGTGTAAACATTAGGTAAAAGTAATGAAAATTAAAAAAGGTTTATTTTAGTTTACAAAAGAAATGAAAATTAAAAAAAAAATATTCATTACCATTGCGTTAAAAAATGATAATGATAAAAAAGCTCCATTACCGTTATATCAAGTAATGGTAAATAAAATGTAATGGTACTGATTTTAGCCAATCTCTGGTTATGAATTTGTCATGTTCCTTGTTATAGCAATTTTTAAAAAATTTGCTCTGGTATTCTATCTATTCTTTTTATAACAAGAAAAAGTTTTTTTTTTTTTTATTTCACCAAGCTATGGGTGAAAGCTTTGAAGTGATATTTTTCCGAAAATTACCTTTTTATGAAAGGTGTTATTCTGTAAATTTCCTAGTGGGTAGTTTTTGGCCAAAAGTATAAAAATTAACCCCATGTGGATCATGTTATATAAAATAATTATTTTTATCGAGTTGAGATTTTTTTTCTCAATTTAATGGCCTTACAATTTCGTAGTCATATGTAATATTAAGTTTCATGGGTCTTTTCTGACCCCAGGCAACTAAGGGTTAAATATTTTTTAAACAAATGTAAAGATAATTATAGTCTAATCAAATTTAAGTGATATTTTTCTGAAAACTATGTAAAATTTGATGAAAACATTAAAATTTTGTTATATTTTTGACAAAAGAAGCAATTTTTGTAAAATGTCCTGGAAAGCAGTCGCTTCCCTACGGGGAAATGGACCGGTCGAAAGTGACACCCAGGATGGGTCCCAAGGGGGTAGGGAGCTGTCCTTGATCGGCCTTTTTGTTTTAAAGAGACACGTCATTTCCCCCTTCTATGACAACGCCATGTAAAAGTGACCACTCTAATTCATATAAAGGGGCCAGTTCGGTGACAGTTTGTTAAAATTGGGAATTGGGACTTTCATCAGAGGTGCACGTAGTGCGGAAAGTTGCTGACTGTCATTCACTTGGGAGTGACCAGAAATGATTCCTTTGTATGACTGTTCAAGCAGCTCACTACTTCCGGTCCTAGACCAAGTATTTCCCGGGCAATGGCTTTCCAGAACCCGCTGAAAGCTAGCTAGAGCGAGAAGGCGCACAGTCATGTAACCTGAATAGCCACGGACAACTTGGCGTCTCAGGAAAGTAGGTAAAGGATGAATGAACGTTTGCTGAAGCATGACTGCACCGTGGGATTGGACACAAGGATAGCAGCCCTATCACCAATCTAAGAAAGGAGGGCTAGCAACCCACTTTTCTGAACTTACCCTGCTAACGAATCGCTAAATAAACAGCCTCTACATGAAAACCCGAAACCTTTGATGACGACCTTTGCATATCGAACAAGGACTACGATTGGTTACTGGAATGTTAGAACCCTAAGGGATAAAGATAACATCGAAGAAGCTTTGAACTCCAACTACTTACAGGCGGAGCATGAAATGTTGAGATATGTCCTTGCTGTTCTCGGATTAAGTGAGATTAGATGGTTAGGCTCAGGAGAATTTTCATCCCCTACTTCCCAGACAACTATATTGTATTCTGGAAAAGAGATTGGCTGTAACCATGAATCTGGTGTTGGATTAATGCTTAATAAAACTGCTCGAAAAAGTCTTATTGATTGGAAGCCTGTGTCTGACCGAATACAGCTTGCTCGTTTTGCGTCTAAAGTCAGAAATATATCCATTATCCATTATACATCCATATGCCAAAAATTCCTTATATGGTCAGCTGAATGCAACATGTGACTCTGTTCCACGCAGTGATATAATTATCGTAATGGGTGATATGAATGCTAAAGTGGGTTCTGATAATGAATCACTACAACATGTAATGGGCAAGCATGGAATTGGAACCCGCAACGATAACGGTGAGCGATTTATAGATTTTTGCAACTCCAGGAAACTTGTGATTGGAGGCAAGCTATTTGCTCATAAGGTTTGCCATAAAACAACTTGGCTGTCCCCGGACAGACTCAACATAGCTAATCAAATTGACCACTGTGCCATAAGCCATCGATATAGGAAATGTCTACTAGATGTACGTAGCAAAATAGAAGCTGACATAGGCCAATCCCGAGACCATTATTTGGTTGTTGCCAAAATTCGCCTCTGCCCAGCTGCGATCCAGAAAAAAGCTGAAAATTTGCGGCCAAAAAGGTACGACGTTGGACGCCTAAATAACACCATTGTGAGAGAAAACTTTGTAGCGCAGTTACGGGATGCAATAACCACAACGGAGAGTGAATCTCAGCAACGATGATAATGTCTCAAAGCAAGCTCTTAGATGGAATCCATTTCATCAAGATGGAAGAGAAAGTAGTAGGCCAAGTACAACATGGGGACGTTCAACAGAATCCGAAATGAACCAATTAGGTGTATCTTGGAACGAATTAAGATCTATCGCTCAAAATCGGGTCAGTTGGCGATCTGCTGTTATTGGCGGCCTATGCTCCAGTGGGAGTTAGAGGAATATATATGGGTGAAATCAAAAAATGTGATAAATTTTTGGGCCAAATTTGTGAGAAGCAAAAAGTGTTAATATTTCGGTTTTTTCTTAATGGAATCAGTAAGTATAGTCATTATAAATTGCAAAAAATCTCTTCTACAAGTTGTCGCAATAACTTTTTTTGCACAATTTTCATTTTTTTAGTTGTAACGGAGTTTACATTTCTGCAAGCAAAAGATATAACAAAAAAAATTGCGTACGAATTTTCTTCAATTTATTAGTTTTTCGTATTTGGGTTTTCAACTTGCTCTCCAATGATATATAATTTGTGTTTATCAAATTGGCGGTTTCGCGAATAAAAATACAATTCATTCCGCGAAAAAAAAATTTTTTTTTTTCTTAATTTTGTATTTTTGGTAATTTTAAATGCTTTTCAAAAATATAAAATTTTTTAAAATCCAAACAGCGGTTGCGCAGTTACAAAATAATATATTAAAAACATAACATTTCGCGATCAAAAAATTCTTAAATTGTTTGAAATAAATTTAATTTGTCAAACTAATGTCAGTAACGACTCGAAATATGGATTCAAAACCGATGATATGCAAAATCAATCGTTTTTCGCTCCAGCAGCTTAGGGTAAAAAACTGATAACTTTTTTTGATTTGACGCAAAATTATTAGTTGAATCGTCTTTTGACGCATAAATATTAGTTGAATCACCTCTGTTTATGGTTATTTTAAAGTATTTTAAACATTTATAAACATTTATTTGAATGAAACCTGATGCAATCAATTGTGGTTACGGAGTTTACATTTGGTTACTTTTTTCGTTTTCTTTTAGAAACGCTTTGTCAGAATTTTTTTTCCGAAACAAAATCGGATGATGCCTATAAGGTGAATCCAAATATGGCATTGTTTTTCTTACTCGTTAAATAGTTTGGTGTACAAATTAGGAACGGATTTTACAACATTTTTTCAAATCTTATTAAAGACATCCTTTTTCATCTCGAGGATGTTACATGCTCCAGAAAAGCTTCAAGTCTGTTATACTGGATGATTACTTACACTCTAACGATCATCTGAGTATAAATAACATTATACTTTCCGCAATATAAATAATAGATAACTCCAAAATTCTGGTATATGCATTTTTATCAAAAATTATGACGAAAAATCGTTACAGAGTTGAAGTCGTGATAGCTAAGATATACGAAAAAGTTTGTAAAATGTATTAATTTTTGTTAAAAGCGGCACTTTTCCTCTTCATAAAAATTCTTACAGTAAGTGTTTAGCTTTATTGGTTATTAAAATGTAAGCTATTAAAGTTAAAAAACCTTATAAGTTATATGTTACGGAGTTTACATTTGGCCTATAAAATTGGTCACAAATTTTATGTATTAACCAAAAATTGGTCAGATTGTTATAAATTTTGTAAAACAGGTGACAATGCGCTGCTATATATCGAAATATGTAACTCAAATGTAATCCATGCACAGTGTTACCATATATTTTTTTAGAAAAACTGTAAAAAAAACTGTTTCTGTATAGAAAAACTGTTTTTCGAAAAAAATTTAAAAATCAGAAGAAATTCTGCGATCTCGAAGTATCCTGAGACTAAAATATTATCCCAGGGTCTCAATTTTCGAAATATCGAGATTTGAATAATTTAATTGCGTTTGGTATTTATATTAAACGACTTTTTGCACAGCCATCTAATAAAACTTTTTTTTTAAGAATTTTGGTCTCCTAGGCCCGAATCTGAAGTTAAAAAGTTCATCGAATCACCCTTCCGAGATGTCAACCTTTTTTTATTAAACCCTGACTTAGGAAAGAATACTTTACTCGCCAATGTTGTACTTCAAAATAATCTTTATGGATTTGCATTCCACATAAAATTACCTTTCATTAGATTGAGTATTGTTATGTCGGAAATTGTTTGACGGTGTGTAAAAACCACGTAAAAAAATACGTTTTTTAGAATTGTCCTTAATCATAATTGAAAAAATAGAAGTAGATTGTTATCCCGAATTAGCAAATATTTACTTAAAAAATAAAAAATCAATTTCGGCCTTTGTTGATGAGATATTGTTTTAAAAACATTTTTTTATACAAACTTCATCTTATAAACGTGTAATAAGGTTTTAAAATTATTTTGCATAAGCATAATTCTTAAATTTTAGTTAAAAAAATAAAAAAAATTGTAAATGAAACAAATGTGCCGATTTAATATGAAAAAACTGTAAAAAAATGCATGATTTAAAAAAAAACTGTTTTTTACAAGAAAAAACAGGAAACCTGTTAGGCATCCCAAAAAACTGTAAAAAACAGTTAAAACTGGCTATATGGCAACACTGTCCATGCATTAGAAATTAGGTGGTTACACGGTTTTTATCACATTTTTTGATATCACCCATATATATATACTTGGCGCCGAAGTAGGGATCGATAACACAACCTTCTGCTTGTAAGGCAAAAGCTTTACCGTCTGAGCTAATGTTGCTTATGCTTGATGGCTGGCTGATGGCAAATTTATATATTTTTCGTTTCTATTAAAATAAAAAAGAAAAAGAAAAAACAAGCAAATAAAAAAATGGAAAAGAAAAAACTAGAAAAGAAAACAACATTAACACACACACAAATATAGTGGAAGTGCCTTCAATATGTCCCCGATTGACCGGTCATGGGATAGGTACCTTAATGGCAGTTGACTCGTTTTTTGCGTTGGCGATAATTACATTAAAAAATCAATTAAAAATTCGAAAATTACCTCAAAAACCCTGATAATATAAATTTAAAAATTTCCCCTTAAGTTAAAAATAAAAGTTAAATGAAATACCAATTGTTGAAATTAAAACAGCTTTAACATTATAAAATCGTTGAAAATACAAAACTTAAAATTTCTTAGCAATAAATTATAGATATTTAAAATAAGAGCTAAAATAAACAAATAGTAAAAAACGAGTAAAAAGGTTAAAGTCGGGCATGCCGACTATACAATACCCTACACCAGTCTGGTTAAAAGCCAACATATGGGCACTGGTCTAAACATGGACCGCTGTTAACCAAAATCAATAGGCTTCGTCCTTGGGCCAACATAGGTCTGTGTACCAAATTTCATCAAAATATCTTAATATTTGCGACCTGTAGAGTGCGCACAAATCGGTCCATGTTTAGACCTAGTGCCCATATAAGGGTCCTACCAAAATTATATTGGTTTTACGCTGCAAGTCGCAAATATTAAGATATTTTTATGAAATTTGGTACACAGACCTATGTTGGCCCAAGGACAAAGCCCATTGATTTTGGTGAATATCGGTCCGTGTTTAGACCTAGTGCCCATATAAGGGTCCTACCAAAATTATATTGTTTATACTCTGCAGGTCGCAAATATTAAGATATTTTGATGAAATTTAGTACACATACCTATGTTTACCCAAGGAAAAATCCCATTGATTGGTCAATATCGGTCCATGTTTAGACCTTGTGCCCATATAAGGTCCTACCAAAATTATATTTTTTATACGCTGCAAGTCGCAAATATTAAGATATTTTGATGAAATTTGGTACACAGACCTATGTTGGCCCAAGGACGAAGCCTATTGATTTTAGTGAACATCGGTCCATGTTTAGACCTAGGGCCCATATAAGGGTCCCCCCAAAATTATATTGTTTATACGCTGCAGGTCGCAAATATTAAGATATTTTGATGAAATTTGGTACACAGACCTATTTTGGCCCAAGTACGAAGCCTATTGATTTTGGTGAACATCCGTCCATGTTTAGACCTAGTGCCCATATAAGGGTCCCCCCAAAATTGGCTTGGTTACAAACTGCAGGTCGCAAATATTAAGATAATTTAATGAAATTTGGTGCGCTGACTCACATTATAGAAAATTTTGACACAAGCCCCATTTTAACCCATTCGAATTTCGGATCCAAACAGTAGTTGGCTTTTACCCAGACTGGTGTAGGGTATTGTATAGTCGGCAAGCCCGACTTTAACCTTTTTACTCGTTTTCATACAAAATTTGTACAAAAAACCTCCTATAATTTTACAAAGCGTTTATGAATTTAGGGGGAAATTTGTAATGTAATCGAACAATCTGTAAAAACATACCTTTTTTTAAATTCGTGTTTCATTTTGTAAATTCAAACAACAGAACCTCCTAATTTGTTAAAGCATTGAAAATGGCCAGTTTGTTTAAGTTTTTTTTTACAGTCCATTCGAGGTGTTCGGGTACGACATTCTAGAGTCACTGCTATAACGTCGTCTCGATTCTTTCGCAATTATTTGTGTTTTGGCAAGTTTTTCAATACTTTTCGGCATTTATTTAACTCTCTAATGCCCAAATCCGCTAAAAAGCGGTCTTCAGATCTTAAGTAGTTTTTGGCTAAATAACAATTTTTTATGAAAGCAATTGAATTATGTCGACACAAAATACAATTTACTACCTCTTTTGCCTTCAAATATTTATTGTACAACGAACAGTTTTCAGGCGAGAATAGGGTTGCCAGATTCAAAGTTGCAAATGCTTGATTGACATTCACAAAAAAAAAAAAAAAAATCTTGATTTTGAAAAAAAATCTTGACAATTTTCTAATTTAACACGCATATGTACATTAGTAGTTGTATTTCAATTTCATTTATTTTTTTTATAAAAATATAATTCTTTTTTATAAAAAGTATAAAAAAAAACGTTATAAAAAACTGAGACATAAATAATTTAGTAAAAAAAAATATAACAAACAAAAAGTTACACTAAAATTTCGATGTCTTCAGTCTTTTTATATATTGTTTTTAGATACAGAATTTACTAATTATGTACAGTCAGGAAACAGAAAAGTTTTGAAAACTTTTGCAGTCTTCATCAAAATTTATTCTTATTAATTGCTCGGATTTTATTAATAAATTATTTAAAATAAATCAGTTTTTTTAAACTTTGTAGGTTGCTTTCTGTACATTTTTTATTACAGTATCGTACATTTATTAGTTTTGAGTACACAGAAAAAACTAAAAACGAATTTAACAACGAAATTGATTATATCAATTAAAATTCTAATTGATTTTGCACCTATCACTCAAATGATACTATTAATTACTAAAAATTATATACGATTAATTAAAACAAATTTCGATTAAAGTAGAAATAATATGAATTAAAACATTAATTGAATATTAAAAAAAAATATGATGAAATTTTAAAAAAGTGGGTGTATGTCATGTTTATATATTTTGACTACTGCATATGTGTTTGTTTTGTTTGTGAACTGCAATGCTTTTGATTGTTATACTAAAATTTTTCTATATACGCATACAGTTTAAGAAAAAAAAGTATGGGAATTATATAACACATAATTATGTAACAAATATTTGTAAAAATATTTAAAAGTCAATTAAAATATTAATTGATTCAATTAAATATTTGTTTAGAAACAATTTTTTTATACCCTACACCACTGTGTGGTCAGGGTATTATAAGTTTGTGCTGATGTTTGTAACACCAAAAAATATTGATCGTAGACCCACCTTATAGTATACCGATCGGTTCAGAATTTTTTTTTATTTCGATTTAACGATGTCCGTCTGTCCGTACGTCCGTCCGTCCGTCTGTCTGTCTGTCCATGCAATCTTGTGCGCACTCTACAGGTCGCACCTATTAAGATATTTTGATGAAATTTGGTACGCAGACCTATGTTGGCCCAAGGACGAACAAGTTTGATTTTTTTGAACATCGGTCCATGTTTAGACCTAGTGCCCATATAAGGGTCCTACCAAAATTATACTGTTTATATGCTGCAGGTCGTAAATATTAAGATATTTTGACGAAATTTGGTACACAGACCTATATTGGCCCAATAACGCGGCCTATTGATTTTGGTGAACATCGGTCCATGTTTAGACCTAGTGCCCATATAAGGGTCCTACCAAAATTATACTGTTTATATGCTGCAGGTCGTAAATATTAAGATATTTTCATGAAATTTGGTACACAGACCTATATTGGCCCAATAATGCAGCCTATTGATTTTGGTGAACATCGGTCCATGTTTAGACCTAGTGCCCATATAAGGGTCCTATCAAAATTATACTGTTTATACGCTGCAGGTCGTAAATATTAAGATATTTTGATGAAATTTGGTACACAGACCTACATTGGGCCAGTAACGCAGCCTATTGATTTTGGTAAACATCGATCCATGTTTAGACCTAGTGCCCATATAAGGGTCCTACCAAAATTATAATGTTTATACGCTGCAGGTCGCAAATATTAAGATATTTTGATGAAATTTGATACACAGACCTATATTGGCCCAATAACACAGCCTATTGATTTTGGTGAACATCGGTCTATGTTTAGACCTAGTGCCCATATAAGGGTCCTACCAAAATTATACTGTTTATACGCTGCAGGTCGCAAATATTATATTTTGATGAAATTTGGTACATAGACCTATGTTGGCCCAAGGACGAAGCCTATTGATTTTGGTGAACATCGGTCCATGTTTAGAACTAGTGCCCATATAAGGGTCCCCCCAAAATTATATTGTTTATACGCTGCAGGTCGCAAATATTAAGATATTTTGATGAAATTTGGTACACAGACCTATTTTAGCCCAAGGACGAAGCTTATTGATTTTGGTGAACATCCGTCCATGTTTAGACCTAGTGCCCATATAAGGGTCCCCCAAAATTGGCTTGGTTACAAACTGCAGGTCGCAAATATTAAGATATTTTAATGAAATTTGGTGCGCTGACTCACATTATAGAAAATTTTGACATAAGCCCCATTTTAACCCATTCGAATTTCGGATCCAAACAATAAACCAAACTGGTGTAGGGTATTGTATAGTCGGCATGCCCGACTTTAACCTTTTTACTCGTTTTTAGTATATATTTAATTAGATATTTAAGGTTAATAATTTTTTCTGTGTATAGGAGGGAAATATGTGTTAATACTGGTTTCTGTTTTAAATCAGCTGTTCAATGTTGTCAAATTATTGGGGAAAGTATAAGTGTTGATAGATTTTTCAAAAAGAAATCGCTTTACCATAATATTTCAATGGAATGTTCAACTGTTTTTCCCAAAACGTTGTTTAAGAAAAATTTTGAAAAAATTTTAAAAATATTTTTTGATGTGTTTTCTGGTTGGGCTTTAAAAAATCTTGACAAAACATATTCTTTCTTGATTCTTGACGATCTTTAAAAATTCTTGTAAATCAAGCGAAATCAACGCCATCTGGCAACCCTAGGCGAGAAGGATGGGAATTGAAAATTTTGTAAATTTGAAAAAATTAATTTTTTAAAACAGAAAAAAATATTAACAAAATCGTCAAAAATACATTTACGATCTGGTATACATTATTGATAATAACAAAGCTAGTTTAGAGTCTCTACTTGTAAAATGAGTTACAATATCTTCTCCAGGACTTACAGGATAACGCCAAGATACGTTTTAGGAATATCTCTCTAACTCAAAAACTAGCTGATAGATTTTTTTGAAATTAAACACGGATTATATAATCTGAGCTAGTGGTAAGCAAAACTAATTTCGTCAAAATTTATTGATAGTGCCAAATTCGCCACACTTCGTAATTTTCATTTTCTGAAATAAGAACACAAGATCAACAATTTTTGGCATGCAATTTTATTTTACTCATAGTGTTATTTATAGTAAAATTCGAAATTCTTTGACTATTGGATTTCTGGATTCATCTTTAACATTGATTGTGCTATATCGCCTAAATAAATCGATAAATTAATATTTTAATATTTGTTCCATAACAGATTTTCAATGCCAAATATACTATAGTTTAAATATTATCGCAATCACAAGAAACAGCATTAGAGGGTTAAATCAAACCTTTAATAATACAAGGGCTAGAAACAAAAACTTTAAGAGAATGGAAGCAGATTCTTAAAGATGATAAAATTTTGTTCAAAACAAACCCAAACTAAAATTGTATGAAGTTTGGTTTTAACGATAACATGTTGTTTTCAACCAAATCTAAGCAGTTTTTTAAAATATTTCAAATTGAAGTCTTTATGTCCCTCGGCGGGAGCCATGTTTTAATTTTGGTTTCTTAGGGTAATTTTCTTAGAATTTTGCATAGATTTCGTTTTTGCTATACGTGTTTTGCTTTTTTATTTCACCCGAACAATTTGACTTACCCTAATGTATATACATATGTATGCATTGCGCACACTTCATTACACCCCCAGTTTTGTTCCAGTTCATTTTATCAACAGTTAAAAAAAAAAGAAAATGTAAATTACATTTAATAAAATACTAGTGGTCCCATTTTCAAGTGAAATTTCATTTCTTTTTAAATACATACACAATTTTTTAAGTGTACCTATTTGTTAAATGGACGCTTTTCAAATGGTTATAAACACCGCTTCTATTATGACCCAAAAAAATCTGTGATTCAGAGTTGATTACACCAGCTGCTATACTTTACGAATTAAAGTTCAAAGCAAAAGTAGTAATAAGAGAGGATAAAAATAGCATTGTTAAAATTTTGTTGATGTTAGTCTAATTGAGTTGTGTTTATGGCAGCTTATTTGTTTCGAATTCAATATAAGTGGACCATCATCAATTATTAACCCACAAAGGCATGTATGTTGAGAGAGACCCAAAAATACGTATTCCACCCTGCTGCACACAGAAAAAAACCGCAATGTAAAATCAACATGAAAAAATGTTAATTTCAAGTCGTTGTTAATTTCTGCAAAAAAATAAAATAATTTAATATTACTGTTGTTTCATATAAAATTAACAGTCAAACTCGTTAATTTTAAATTAAAATTTGTTAATTTTAAATTGTTAACGTAAAAATAAAATTGTATACATTAATTTTTACCTTTTTCAAGCTAAAAATAATATTGGTCAATGTTAAATTTTTAAAATTTAATTTTTGTAGTAAAAATTACATTTGTTCGTTTAAAAACAATACTAACCATTGTAAAATCAACACTATAATCAAATAAATAACAACTAAGCAGTGTAAAAATAACACGAAGAATGTAAAAATTAAATGAATTAATGTAAACTATAGGGTTCTTCAACAGGGACGCTACGAAAGTAGAAAGACAGGGACAGCAAACGACGCCATATTTCTTGCCGCTCTTTTGACATTTCTCTTCAGTAAGGTTTGCCATTTCATGATAGAAAGATATACGAGCCAACAACGAGTCGAAATTATTAAAATTTACTACCGAAATTCGGAGTCAGTGGCCTCAATGTTAAGAGCGCTACGTCCAATTTATGGTCGTCATAATGAATGGCTTCGTCAATAAACAAAATATGCGTTATTGGTCAGACAGCAATCCACACGTACTCCATGAGTCATCATTGCATCCCGAAAAAATTACGGTTTGGTGCGGTTTATGGGCCGGCGGCGTCATTGGGCCGTAATTCTACCAAGATGATCAAGACCGGCACGTTACTGTGAATGGGAATCGCTACCGTTCAATGATAACCGAATATTTTTGGCCCCAATTGGATGATATGGACTTGGAGGACATGTGGTTCCAATAGGATGGCGCCACAAGCCACACAGCGAATGTCACAATCAATTTATTGCAAACCAAGTTTGGAGAACGTGTTATCTCACGAAATGGTCCAGTCGATTGGCCGCCTCGGTCGTGCGATTTGACGCCGTTGGACTATTTCCTGTAGGTCTATGTCAAATCTATGGTTTATGCCAACAAGCCAGCGACGATTGATGAACTTCGTACGAATATCGGCCGATTTATGCTTGAAAACCGTCAAAAATTGGGTTCAGCGTCTGGACTTCTGCAAGCGTGCCCGTGGTGGCCATGCAAAAGAGATCGATTTTCATACATAATGGCATCGAACGTACTTTCACAGGAATAAAGAATTTCATTGATATCCAGAACCGTTTTTGTTTTATTTAAAAAAACTTTTGTAGCGCTCTTATTGAAGAACCCTTTACTACAAAAAATTCAAAAAGTACCGCAACTTTAGAACAACAAAAGAACAAACATTCTTATTGTATGTATTATTGGGTGCTTAACAAAGTGAGTGAATTTTATTCTTAAAAATATAAAAATGGCTGCATCTAACAACAATAATATAAATTTAGAACGTCTAGTGCAAAACGTTGTCTCTCTTGAAGAAACTATTAATTTCGAGAGCGACATAGATGGAAATTTAATTTTAAACATTCCAGTGGTTCAAAATATAAATCAAAGTTCCCAATTAGACGAACTGTTGAAAACATTTGACTTAAGTGAAGTAAAGCCTTATTCGACAAGTATCTATTAATCTATTTCTGTTTATTTCTCTAACAAAAACTAAATTATTGCCTAGGAGCTGAAATTACATTTGAAAGCCTAAAATACTTATCAAAAGAGGACATAAAGGAAGCTATACCACCTATTGGCCTTCGTGCTTGTTTCCGAGAAAAATTATTTATTTGGAGAAAAAGTGAGGTAAAGACAAAGAGTTTTCAATAATGTATTTGTTTATTTTTGGCTAATTTTTCCATAATTTTGCTAAAGTATGGAATTGATGACGATACCTTGTCTGAAACGATTGCCAATAAAGTAGTCTCTTGGTTACAAAATCAATCTAATGTCAGCACAACAAACGTTCCGACTTCATCTCTTTGCATATCAGATGGGAGTTCCAAGCTATCTAATGTAAACTAAAAAATCACGGTTTCGCTTTTTTATAACCATTAATTATTATTATTTTTTAGAGCCTTAAACTTATTTTAGAAGAGAGCCTTAAAGGAAAATCCATTACAAGTTTTTATGAAAGAAATTGTCAAGTAACCGACACTTTTCTTGGAGATTTAATAAATATTATATTGGAGGACATTTTTTATCGCGATGTAAAATTATCGCCAAAAGATTTGCCAGCAATAATAAATGAAATAATAGAAAACTTTTCTTGTGAATTACAAAAATTTATAAAATATTATAATTTTTCAGGAATACTACTTTATACCACGAGGTAGGAAAGCGAATCCCGCTGGTAAACTTTGGGCCAAATACGTAAACCATCAGTGAAAATCAAAGATAGTTTAGAAGATTCATATTCGATTTCCCATACAGATTGTTCTGAATTTGATGAACCAGTTTTAATAGCCTTAAAAGCTTCTCTCGCAAGGGAGTTTTCTAACTGGGACGAAGTGAAAGATAAGTGGCAAAGGACTTTTTTACTAAGACAAAAGGAACTGAAGACATCTAAAAGTAATTATGAATTTCTTTGCAATTGGCATCTTTATAATAATAGCAAATCTGACGAACTAGTGAGTTTGACTTAACTTAGAAAATTAATTCATTATAAACTTACCCTCTGCTTCCAAACAAAAGCCATCTTCTTTACAGTAAATGGAGTGTGTTCATGGAAAAAATTGGCACTTATTATAATCTACCTATAAAAGACAAAAAATCTAAAGAAGTTCTAACAAACTCAAAAGGTACATCTGACCAATGTAAGTAATGTAGAATTACTTTATTTTTATTTATTTTTTATTTTAATTCACAACCCTTTTTACTAGGTTCTTTAGATTGCATTCATGCTATTCTATTAAATGCAGTCATTTTTACCAACGGCACGCTTTTCAGATAAAATTGAAAAAAATCTAAGAAAATTTCTATAGCAGATGCTATCGAAGGCTTTATTGTCCATCTTATTTCAATAAATGATTATGAAAAGGTAATATCTGAACTTCGTGAAAAGAGAATATTTAAGTTTGTACAAAATTTCGAATATTGTAAAAGTTCACTCTAAAATTTATATTCTATGTTATGAAGTTGTAGTAGGCAAATTAAAGGATGAAATAATTTTAAAAGAATTCCATGTAATTCCACCTTTACATCATTTCCCAATTAATAATGGTAAAATATATTTAAGAAATAAATTTTTGTAAACTTTATTTTTTATTTAATTAAATTTATGTTATACTACTATAAACAAATAAATGAATAAAATATACAATTTTTTTTACAGAACCAACATTGCTTTGAAGTTATTTTAATATATGAATCATTTCAAGTTAACACTCAATTTCATGTTATTTCAACGGGGTTTCATGTTAATTCAATATGGCCATCATTTTAATTCTAAATGATTTAATAGTAAATTTAAAATGAAATTCGTGTTGATTCAACATGAAATTCATGTTATTTTTACACTTTATACTGTTAAATTTAAAGGACTTAAACATAATTTTTACATGATAATCCCTTAAATTTTATTGGAATAAAAATGTAAATTTTACATGATTTCCAGTTGTTTTTAATTGAAAAAAATTAATTTTTGTTTTATTGTAAAATCATGTTAAATTAACAGGAAACGCTAATAAAGCAAAATCATTATTAAAAAATGTTAAATTAACCTTGTTTTAATTGATTTTACAATTGTTTTTTTCTGTGTGTGGCCTTATCGAATTTTTTAAATTTTTAGTCTCTCTAGTTTACTTGTATGATTTCAAATGTAACAAAAAACATTCATTTACCAATTAAAAGATCAACTACTTATACCTTCATACAACCAAAAACTTTCTTTCATAATCCAAAAACCCAATATTTGAATAATGTCTGTGGGGGTAATTTCCGGGCACCTGATAAGACATAATTTTCTCTAACTATTGCAGTGTTTTTTAGTGTATCATGCTTAATCGATATGCTACTGTTTAGATTAAACAATTGTGGCACTATGTTTATTTTTTATATATTATCGTAATTTCTTTTTCTATAATAACTTAATGTCGTGTAACAAATTCACTCATACGCCAATTACCAAAGTCAAATGGCACTTTTTAAAGTCCCTGAATCATGAAAACTTACAAACTTTTCAGTGGGCCTTTTCGTTTTCAAAACGACAAAATAGTAGTTGTTATCGCTTCTCACCCTCTTTGTTGTTCAACAATTTTTTATATTTCCTTTTTTATGGTTATTTTTATCTAGAAAATTATGTCAAATGACAAGAAAATTAACACCTCAAAAGACAAGACAGGCAGTCAGTCAGTTAGTCAACCAACTATTTGTTTGGCCCATGTAAAGAAGGGGACAGACCGACTGAAACACGTTTGTTTATATACGTGGTACATATGTAAAGGTTGGTAGGCAAGTGGCAAAATGACATGCAAATATTATTGTTTTATTTGCATTTTTATTTTTATTATAATGTTTATTTAGCTCGCACTATATTGTTTACGCTACTACAGAAAAGTAACAAAAAAATCATAATATAATATTTTATGGGGCATACATTTAGGTGTTAGAAAAATATTAAATTTTTAACCCTATTTGAAATGGGGAAGATTTTTCTTTCTTTAAGATTATATACTGTGATAATATTATAATTACAAACTACACTTAATTATATGCCCAGCAAAACCTTTCATTACCATGTAATGAGTTTTAGGTATTGAAATCTTAAGTGTTCACTAGTTACCTTTTAATTACTAAACTACTTATTTTAACATGGTGATGTCATTGGAGGAAAGTCATTACACTGATGTTACCTGTAAGTAGTTTATCAGCTGTTCTATAAATAGATGTGGAATATAGATTTAAAAAAATATAAAAATTTAAAAAACAATAGGAGCTGACACGTATTGATCAGCGTACCCCACGATTGTCAGGCAAACACTCTAACCATTAGACCACGACATCACTATGATTTTTATTGTTTTAACTTATGTACACATTTATTGTGGCAACTGTTATACATGTCTATTTTTCACAAAACTTGTTGTTATTAAGTACTGCTTAATGAACATCAACATTTCTATAATAGATGTTTAATATAAATTACAAAAAAAAAAACAACAATGGAAGCTAACACGAGTTGAGCAGCGATCCTCATGTATGTCAGGCAAAAACGATAACCACTAGGCTACGCCATAGTTATGGTTTTTAATGATTTAGAACATATATTATTGGTTTCAGCTATTGTGAAATAGTAATGTGTGGGGTATAATTATCGGTAACTCATTACATTCAGTTTAAAAGTAATTCAACGGGTAATGAGATATGAAATCTAAGTAATGCATGTAGTAATGACCAGTCATTACCAAGGTTTTGCTGGGATTAGTAATGATTTTTCTAATGAAAAATATTTCATTACCAATAAATGGTAATAAAATTTTTTTCATTGCCAACTAATGGTAATGAAATTTCAATGGTAATGAAAAATTCTCATGTATGATCTGAAAGTTAGCATTAAAACAAAAAGGTTAAAAAAATTTATCAAAAGAGAAATAATCTTAGAAAAAGGATGTAATTTTCTTCTAAAGATATTGTCATATTTAAAACTACCGGTAACGAGGTATCATGCTTTTAAGCTATACCATACATTGATAATGTGGTGGAAGAAACCGAAGTAGTTAACTTTCTACCTCCACATAAACTTGAATTAAATAAACTTTAAATTACGCTAATAACGTAGCGGGCTTTGTCTGCTAGTACTTTTGTATTAAGAAATTAAAATTTATATAAAAAAAAAATATTCATAAACCACTTTCGTCACCTCTTACATATATTTAAAGTTTAATTAAAAGTTTGGTTTTACAACTAGGTGTCCTTCACTGTCAGTAAGAAAAAAAATGTTTCAAATTATAAAGGGTTCTTCAACAGGGACGCTACAAAAGTAGAAAGACAGGGACAGCAAACGACGCCATATTTCTTGAGACTCTTTTGACATTTCTCTTCAGTAAGGTTTGCCATTTCATGATGGAAAGATATACGAGCCAACAACGAGTCGAAATTATTAAAATTTACTACCGACATTCGGAGTCAGTGGCCTCAACGTTAAGAGCGCTACGTCCAATTTATTGTCGTCATAATGAATGGCTTCGTCAATAAACAAAATATGCGTTATTGGTCAGACAGCAATCCACACGTACTCCATGAGTCATCATTGCATCCCGAAAAACGGTTTGGTGCAGTTTATGGGCCGGCGGCGTCATTGGGCCGTACTTCTTCCGTGATGATCAAGACCGGCACGTTACTGTGAATGGGAATCACTACCGTTCAATGATAACCGAATATTTCTGTCCCCAATTGGATGATATGGACTTGGAGGACATGTGGTTCCAACAGGAGGGCGCCACAAGCCACACAGCGAATGTCACAATCAATTTATTGCAAACCAAGTTTGGAGAACGTGTTATCTCACGAAATGGTCTAGTCGATTGGCCGCCTCGGTCGTACGATTTGACGCCATTGGACTATTTCCTGTGGGGCTACGTCAAATCCAACCAACAAGCCAGCGACGATTGATGAACTTCGTACGAATATCGGCCGATTTATGCTTGAAAACAGTCGAAAATTGGGTTCAGCGTCTGGACTTCTGCAAGCGTGCTCGATTTCAATACATAATGGCATCGCACGTACTTTCACAGGAATAAAGAATTTCATTGATATCAAAAACCGTTTTTGTTTTATTTAGCGCTCTTATTTATTTGTAGCGCTCTTATTGAAGAACCTTTTATAAGCATCCATACGACGGTTTTGCATGAAGAAAAAAAAAACATTTGACTAGTTATACGCTTTTATGGTTTGCAATTGAATTTTTAACTTTTCTTTTTCTACTTCTGCGAGTTTTTTTTTCTAACTGCATTTTGCAGCAGCATGTATTTATACATATTTTACTAAAGAAAAACTATTAAATCTGTTTCACATTATAACGAAAATATAAAAAGAAAACGCACACATTTTCATGTAAACAAGTGGTTAAAGCGTATAAGAAAATACGTATGTGACAGCGTGGACAACATCTGAGCTTCGAATTAGACCGATCCCATGCCCCAAAAGTGTTCCCTCCCAGAGATATGCGCATCAGGGAAGCGATAAAGTAAATCTACTTCTTCGAATTCGTCCACCATTTCATCCTAAAACAAACAGTAAGAATATTATCAGTTTTAAATTATTTTCGCGAATAACATAATGAGGTTATGTGAAAAAATTTTCGTACTAACAGAGTGATATTCACGCCCAGCAAAATCTTTCATTACCAAATAAGTGGTTATATAATAGAAATTCATTGCTCCGCACAACTTATTTTTTGGCGTCTAAACTCATTATTTTTGTTTGGCATGGTCGTTTTTATAAGTAGTCACGCTTACACGCTCGCTTACGAAAAAATGAGAAATAAGTAGTTATGAGATTTTGAATAATAAGTGGTTACACACATGCCTACAAAAAGTTGAATTATAAGTGGTTATCCGATTGCTTACTTGATTCTTAAAAATAAGGAGTTAAGCAAATACTGTTAGCTTAAGGAAATACATTCAAAAAAATTTAAGTTTTCTCTGGAGTGTAATTTTGGGACTCGTCATAAAAACTTAAACAAAACATATTTACATATAATAAAAAAATTTAACTGTGTAAAAAGTAATTATTTAAACTAATACGAGTAAGTCATTATTTTATATTTAGAAACAAAACATACGATAGGCCGTTATTAGCAAGTCATTATTTTATATTATAAAATAATGCAAAAGGTAATGATATATCATTTTTGGTAATGCAGATAGTAATGAGGTGTCATTACCAATATTTTGCTGGGCGATTTAAAAGAATTATAAATGAGTATTTATTATTAATAATTTCAGAAAATAAAGCTGGATTCGAAAAACCGCGAGCAAAATTGATATCAAACTCATGGAAACAGCGCGCTAGGTAGAAAACAGTAAAAACCAACTACACAAAACAAGAGGTAGGGACGACCTACGCGCGTTTTCAAGGTTGACCAATACGTTCCTGACGTCATGAGATGTGTCGCTTTCAAATGAGACCAATACCAACAAGCTCAGTGATGGTACATCAAAGATACACGTATTTAAATCTTTAAAATGGCTCTCCTGAACAAAACCGGTTTTTACCCTTAGGTTCCTTTCTATTTTGCGCATCACATATGCAGTTAACATATTTACAACTAGGAGTACATATATAAACAGTATGCACTTAATCTGTAAAAACTATTATTTGGAACCCATTATCTACAGCAGGACTTTCGAGAAAAATCTTAGTTATATGCACGTTTAGAATGACCATACTCGAAGAGTATGGGTTTATGATTGCAGGATTCTTGGGTGCAAATATTAAAGTCTCCAATAGTTCCTGTTTTTATTTTGATATCATGCCTGATTTTTGTTCGAGATAGCTCGCGTGAAAGCACTTGTTTCGAGATCCGAAAAGGCATGAATTCACCGCTTTTAATCAGTGCTCCTGTTCTTCTTTTAAAATGTCGATAATTCATGCCTTCACGGAAATGCATATTATAAAGATTTTCAACTATTTAAAATCATGCCTTCTCAAAAGCACAATATTCCTGCATATTTTTCCGTGAAGAGAAAATGCCTCTTATTTTTAGTAAAACCTATTATTTTCATTAAAATAACTTTTTTCCGCATTTTAAAAAATTCTGATAAAAGAACCGCAAAAATATTTAAGCAATCAAAATGTATTGCTCATTTCATGCCTTTTTGAAAAGCACAGCAAGAAGCGATGTAAACAATTAATCAACTTAGGCCTTTCATTAGTGCTGTTTACGAAGCTATATATTTTTAGAAGCGGTAAAAGTAGCAATAAGGTAGCAGTAATCGTTTTTACTGCTTCCACATTTTTGCTGGGCTTCTACTGTCAATTCTAACACCGATTACTGGTTCGGTTCTAGAACCAGTTCTGGAACTAGTTCTAGAAACGATTATATGTCAGTGATACCTTCCATATAAGTTCCGTGGAACTGGTTTCGGAACCCGTTCCATGGAATCGGTTGCAGAGGAAGTAGTTGCAGAACTGGCATGGTTGGCAACCGATTGTAAAAAATTTTCCTTGGCGATTAAAACAATTTTGATCGAACGATTATGTGATTAATTATTGAAAGTTTTTCGATATATAACTTACGTGTTTTGGAGGCGCTTAGTAATCAAGTCATTCACCAGATTGTTGTATAACTGTCGCGGAACTCTTGTATGTACAATGGGGAGTACTGGTGAGTACATGAAAGTACTTGAGAAAACTTAAATACCGAAAAATATCTGACACGGAGTGTAAACTATACTTTTCTAAGATAAACTGTGAGCTAAATCCAATCTGGCATCTGGGAAAAACATTGGTTTTTTATCAAAATATCCCGAATTGTACACGCAGAAAACATATTCGTAGTTCCAACCGATTTTTTTTCGCCAACCGAACTTTTGTACTTCCAGGTATAATCACTTTTATTTACTTAAAACCGTTGAAATTTATTTACAATTTTTGAATTTTTGTTGTGTTAATAGATTACTTTAAGGTTTTTGGATTATAAATTCTATAAATAGAATAACACGTTCCACAAAATTTATTACAAATTTAAATATTTTGTCGCTAACTGGAATAGAACCGGCGACCCTCCGCATGTCAGCCCATTGCTTTTCCTCTAAGCTAAGATCTATTTAAATTTTTTTTGGTCAAATTTCAAATTTGAATTTCTTTAGGTTTGAATATTTTGTCTATAAATAAAATTATATCAACAACAGAAAATCAATTATGGCTTTTAATATAAATCAAAAAAAAAATTAAAAAAAATTTATTTCGCGAACCGGCGACCTTCCGTTTGTCAGCCCATAGCTTTTCCTCTAGGCTAAACTCGATATAAATTTTAAATTTGAATTTCTTCAGTTTGAAAATTTGAATATTTTTGAATAAAATTATATTAACAACAGAAAATCAACTGTGTCTTTTAATTTGAAACAAAAAAAAAATTATCTTAAAAAAAATATATAATGCCTTGGTTGAGGTTTGAGCTCAGACCTCTAAGGCTATAAGGCTGTGTCTCTACCCCCTTTGCCACGGATACTTATATTTATTCGTTGTCCTAAATATTAAAAATTCTATGTCATATTCAAGCCATTTCCATTACTTTTTCCATGGTGTTCATGTTGTCGAAATCCGATAGTAAATAGCTGAGATACGGACACCTAAAATAGGGGTCTCCGATAAAAAAAAATTTCCTATGCAGCTCAAAAAGTATTATCGTTAGTTTTAATTTTACTGTAATAAAATAACATCCCAGTGTAGAAACGGTAATGACATATCCTTATTTTTTGGACTACCAGTAAAGACATCCACTTACCTTCTGCATTATTTTAAAACCTATAATAATGAGTTACTGATAATGACTTATTTTCATCATTATTTCAAATAGAAAATAATTTTCCAGATCTTTTTGAAAATTTTTTGAAATCTATTTTTAGACTCAATATTTTTTAAACACTGGTAAGCATATATGTAACCACATATTTTTGGATTTTTTGTATGTTGGCGAGTAAGCTTACTTGTATGCAGCAATTATGTTTTTATCTATTACATATTACATGTCGATATAGCTCAGATGGTAGAGCTATTGACTGGCAATCTGTAGACCCAGGTTCGATTCCCGCACCAGCAAATTTTATTAAAAAAAAAAAATACAAAAAAAAATATTTTTTTTTTATATAATTTATTTTTTTGAAAATCTATTTTTAGACCCATTATTTTTGTTAGTACTGGTAAGCACATAGGTAACGATATATTTTTGATTTTTCGTATGCTGGTGTGTAACGACAACTCATTATTTATCGCGACATCGCCATATAAAGGTAATAAGAAATGTAATAACAAAAGTAACTAGTTACCATTACCAAGTATGTAGTTACATAACCACATATCTGGTAATGATTTTCTACACTGGAATAATTATTAATTTTACAATTTTTTTAAAGCGGATGAAGAAAATCGAATGACATTCCCAAATTGACCAATCAAATGAAACAAAATCGAATGATTGATTGAATTTCCAAATTGCCAATCGAATGAGTGAGAAATCGAATAAATTCCTAACGATTGAATTCAATCATTGACAAAATCTCCAAATATATTAATGTTTTATAAGTTCGACAAGAATTTGCGAATAAAAACAAAAGATTTTGATTCGCGAAAAACAAAATAAGAAAATAATTAATGATAATTGCGTTTATATTTGTATTTATTGTAGTGTATTTCATTTTAATAGTGTCAGATGAGCAAAGAGAAAACTAATTTATTGTGAACAGATCATTGAAGAATTGTTTCAAAAAGAATTTTTTTCAGATATGATTCATAAACAATAGTTTATTAATTGGCGAATCAGAAAATATAAAGATAGTTCTTTGTATTATGAATGTGGCTTAATAGTTCATATAGATTTGGGACTGAGAGTATATGCAATAGTAAATGTATCGCATTATATTCCTGTTTTTTAGTTCGTATACATATGATGGCATGTTCTTTTATATATTCAGACATATATATACTTTTGACCTATTTTTCGCTTATATAAAATTGCATCAGTAGAAAGGAAAGAGGGTGTATATTAGGAACTGTAACACCATCATGCTGTTATGATGGTGTTCTTCAGAAGTGTTCGGTTTAAAAAAATTAAATTTATACTACTATTGTTGTCGAAAATATCTTTATTTTCTTGGAATACCAAAATGCAGATTTTAAATGTCACGTAAAATAGAAATTTTAAGATTTTCTTAAAGATAATTATCGAATTTTTTTTTGAAGAAAACAAGTAAATTAAAAACATGCTGATACCCTACAGCACAGTATACTTTTGAGACCTATTAAGGAAATTCGATCAAATTCCGGTAAATGAATTTTAATTAACGGTGCAATATATTGTATATTGTAAAATATATAATTATGTGTAATAAAAAGTTGGTATCGGTAAAGTATTTTCTTGGTTTTATTATATTATATATAACAAAAGAGTGTTAAAAAAATCAGATCCTGATTTCTTCAATATCAGTGTGAATCAGTGCTCCGGTCTATATGCGGTCTGTTAGGTATATTATTATAGTTTTTGAATTGGTATGATGATTCCCAAAATATTTCGGGTCTAGCAATGAGATCTCACGGGATGGACCATTTTTAAAAAAGCCCTTTTTTAGTTTTTGTAAGAATTTTGCATTTTAGCTGACGACAACATACTCAATATGGGTATAATATGAAATGTTTTTTTGAGGCACGTCCAGCGGTATATATCAGAGACATATAATACAGAGATGCAGCATCGATAATTATTTAAACAAACTGTATATGTCGCTAGCATGTGGAAAATTTTATCAAAGGAGGATTTTATTTTGGGAAATTTTGTCAAGGGAGGATTTTATTTAGTCAAATGAGGTTTCAACAGTGTTGTCAGGTAAGGCGATTTGGGCCCAAATTAGGGATTTCGACTTTGGTTTGGGGAGAGATTAAAAAATTGTAAATTTTAAATGATTTAGTTTTAGGCCGAAAATAAGAAGAATTTTCGGATAAATTATATACGTATTATTTTAAAGTCGATCAAATTAGGTCTGTTAAAGTATTTAAAAATTTCTACAAAATATTTCTCAATTATAAATCTTGAAATAACGAAAAGCCACCGAACTCAATAATAAATCAAAAAGTTTTCTATTTTAAAAATACTGAAATTGTTACATGCAAAGGACTCGGAAAAAATAAATTTTGTGTAGTTTCAAAAAGTACCAGCGGTTTTCATATAACCTCTTATGTACCTTCTGAATCGTGTAAACTCGACTTATGCAAACTTAATGTTCTAAAGAGTTAACAAGCCCTAGAACTTACATCTACTAGATTTACACTTAACCCAAAACTATTAGTTTTTTGAAAACTACTCGTATTTACTTGTCAAATTCCATACACATTTTAGAACAGAAACAATTTTCACCACAATTAGTTTCGTGTGAAAATTGTGTAGAATTTTTCTCTCGAAAATTTAATGTACGACTTTTATTTTGAAACAGTGACATTTCAGCTTAATTGTGATTTGTCTTTCGTATAATACAATTTTTTTACTTTCACAATTTTAACAAAGATTTGAGGCCATTAAAGTTCTAGTGAAAAAGTAAATATTTCTTCGTAAAATTTTCAATTTTATTTTCTGAGTCATTTCTTAATAATTTTCTGGACTTAAGTAAGGGCGATGTTAATTTAGCTCCTATTTTTTTCTTTTAAATTAAGTTTTTGTTTAAATTAAAATGAATTGGGTATAACATTACGGATTTAAACATTCAAAATGGGAATGGGCAAAAACTTTTCGGGCAACACTGCTCCCCAATAAAATTAAGCAGTATTGCCAGAAAAAACAAAACAGCAGTCAGCGCCATCTGTTGCATTAAAAACCGGTATTGCCATTAAAAAGGACCATGTGAGACCCCTGGTATATATAACATGTTGATGCATATCCATCCATGTCCTATTTTCAAGGATATTCTATAAAAAAAATTGTTTCACTCTTTTGTACGGAGATGTTTGTGATTGAAATGACAAACTTACATAATCCAGGGTACCGTGCAAAATGATTGAAATTTGCAAAATTCCAAACTATGTACATATATCCACTTAGCGATGATTAATTTGTCAAAAGAAATGTTTTGGTATCCATATTGCCCTATTTAGAACATATGTATTGTTTCCACCACATTGAATTTCTGATAAAACGCGAAAAATCGCGAATTTCAAAAAAATCTGAAACACCCCAGGAAAAAAAGTGATTGAAAAGAAGTAGTTAAAGCACTGCAACTGTTGAACAGGGAGTTGTTCTTTTTCGGATTTTTCACCGATGAATTTAACATTGGCTTGTCATAGGAAGGAAGTTGTTCTTTTTAAAAATAAATTATGTATATTTGAACCAATGAAATAGAAGTTCTTTTTCACTTCTTTCTATTTTAATTTAATAAAAAAAAAAATCATCATGCATCGTGTGGGGTTTGAACCCAGTCTTGTTGTCATTTCAAGCAGACGCTCTACCCCCTGTGCTATCGCTTGGTATAGATGATAGTTGGTTTTAAGCAGTCTTGTTCAGTAAAGTGTTGTTATCTTCATTTCTTTCATTTTTTAATTACAAAAATATACAGCATGTTGGAAAAATATATAACGTTGTTTTTTTAAAGTGCTCTTTTTTATAAAAATATTAATTCACATATAGAAATAAATCTGTGAAATGAGTACACTCAAAAAAATAAGTTAGTAGAAAAATTAATGAAACGTCTTGTATACCAAGTGTACTAGTTTTCAGCAATTTTTTTCCTGAAATTCCAGTTTCAGCAAAAGTTTTAGTTATATTTTTTTTAGAACTAAACTAATTTCGAACTAATGTTTTACTAATTTATTTTGCTACAAAAATTGTGCTGATAACCGCATTTATAGCGTGAACGACAACTAAATAGACAAGATGTAGAAGTCGCACCTTATCTGGATGTAGTACAGACAACGGACATGATAAAGAAGAAAAACAACACTACACAATTTCTATTATTAATTATGAGCAAATAAATTAACTAAAGTAAAATTTTTTTTTGCAAATTACTACTAAGATAAGAACAGGAAAAATAGAACTGTTAAATTTACAAAATTTTAGTTACATTTAAGTTAACTTTAGTTAATTAAGAGTAATAAATTACCTTGCTAAAATCTGCAAAAAAATTCTGCAGCATATTAGTAGACAAAAAATAGTTTATTCTGCAAGGTAACTCTTAAGTAATTTTTAGTAGTTCTAACTAAAATGTTTAAAGATTGTTTTCTTTTTTACATACAAACAAAATTTTAATATTTACCTTTATTATAATGTATTTTAACAAAAAATATTTTAAAAATAAAACTTTTATTTGAAATTTTTATATTTTCATAAAATTAGATATAAATGAAGAGGAAATTAAAAAAGAATAAATTTCTAAATCGTTTCAAAAATTAATTGAGGGGACAAACTTCAAAAAAAAAAAAACAAAAATTTACAGTAAAAACAATAAAAAGTTAATAATTGTGTGAAAAAAGTTCCAACATTTTTTTTCGACCTGTCGGGAATCGAACCCGCAACCCTCTGATTTCTGTGCCAGCACGTTTCCATGCAGCGCCCATACAAAATATTAACTTCTTATCACCCATGAAAAAGAACTTCTGACTAGCATATATTTATTGCAGTTTTTGATGTAGAGTTTCAATTCCACTTGTTCCCCATTTAATTTCCCCGTTCTCTCCCGAAAGTATGTTAAAAAAGTGTTTAAAAAAAAAAAAAATGGTCGTAAACAAACTCTATATTACTTTCCTTAATAAAAATGCAAAGTTAAGCAGCTATGTTTTTTTATTAATTGATTTTTTACACATCTGCAAAGAGTTGCATTCTGAAGTATTATATTAACCCATTAAGAACTTAAAAATTTTTTTTCACAGTATAAATTTACATAAGCTTTTATAGATTAAAAATTATATTTATAAAAATTTACCCCTAAATTCATAAACGCTTTGTAAAATTATAGGAGGTTTATTGAACAAATTTTGTATGAAAATGACGTTTTCTAAACCTGCTATAACTTTATAAAGCATTTATGAATTGAGGAGTTAATATTTAGAAGATTTTAACTTTTTTCTCTTCATATAAAAAAATTGTTTTTAGCTCTGGTTGTTCAAGTTTAATGAATTAGTAAATTCTTTTTAAAAAATATATTTATTTTTAAATTTTTTATATTTGAAAATTGATACTTCCAGCCGAAATGAGCCGAAAAAAATCGGCGGCGGCGGCTGAGGCAAAAATGACCGTCGGCGGCGGCTTAAACGGCTCACGGCGGCTGGGTTGTTTCTTTGGTAGGGACGCCATATCTCCGGAACGACTGGGCCAATTTCGTGCAAACTTCACATAAACCATCTACAGACCATCTTTAACGTACTCTGAAATTTTGGTTGAAATCGGTTGAAAGAAATCCGTTGAAAAATAAAAATTTGTATATCGATCACACATTTTATATGGGAAAAACACACCATCACAAAAGTGTGCGTATAACGCGTATGCGTAGACATTTTTCGTCATTTTTTTTAAGAACCATCAGTAAAAGTAGAACTTTTCATCGCATGTATTGGTTTGTAAGTCGGTTGAGTGGTTCTCAAGTTATAAAATGACGAACATATACCAACTTATTTTTATATATATAGTTCATTATATATAAATATGTTTTATATTTAAATTTTTATGACGAGTCCTAAAATTACACACTAGAAAAATTAAATTTTGTATTTCTGTATTTCTTTAAGCCAATAGTATTTGTGTAACTCCTTGTTTTCAAGAATCAAGTAAGCAATCGGATAACCACTTATAATTCAACTTTTTGTAAGCAGATGTGTAACCACTTATTATTCAAAATCTCATAACTACTTTCTTTTAATTTTTTCTTAAGCGAGCTGGTAAGTTGTATGGAGCTATGAATTTCTATTATATAACCACTTATTTGGTAACGAAAGATTTTGATGGGTTTGATTTTTTGACTCTTTTGTACGGAGATATTTGTGATTGAAATGTCAGACTTACATATCATAATGTATAGGCGATTTAAGTGAACACGTGTTTCAGATTTTTTTGAAATTGGCGATTTTTCGCGTTTTATCAAAAATTCAATGTGGTGGAAACAATACATTCTAAATAGGACAATATGGATACCAAAACTTTTTTTTGGAATTTCGCAAATTTAACACATTTTGCGTGATGATGCGGACCAAATTTTGTTAAAATTTTCGAGTTACTGCAATCTGCATTTGAATTCAGTATCTAGTTGATGTAAGATAAATATGCAACTTAACAGAAAAAAATCCAGCACGCACTTTTTTTGGCGGAATATCTTTTTTATAAAATTTTAACTATATGTATCTATGTATCCGTTAACTCATAAAAATTTTTATAAAATTTTAATAATAATTTTAATTCAGTTTCTAGTAGATGTAAAGATAAAAATGCATAACAGAAAAACACCCAACACGCGCTTTTTTGGCGGAATATTTTTTTCGCGAAAAAAATTATTATAAAATTTTATTTAGGTATAGCATATATTTAGATTTTTCTTAAAAAAATTACAGACACGCGTATTTTAATAAAATATTTTATTTAATAATAAACCTACAAAAAATTTCATAAATTTTTTTGTTTTCATCAATGGAAATTGAAAAAAATTTCATTGGCATTGAATGGTGATGAAATTTGTTGGCATTGACATTGAGATAAAGTAATGCCAATTATATTTCAATGCCATGGAAAATTTCCCAAGAATGTTTTTTTTTGTAAAAGTGGTAATATTTATAGACAATAATATGTTTACCATAACAAAATGTATTTCAGAGACCTTTCTTTTGATTTTCATTGTTTGCTGATCGGATATGTACTTCCGAATTTATTTGAGTTTCCATTTTCACCTCTAAAGCTCCACCTACAGGAAAGAAGGTGTGGCCGATTAAAAATATCGTATTCTTTAAATAAGCTTAAAAAGTACAATATTGGGGGAAAATATTAGGGTCATCCCCGTAAACTCTACTTGCTCCCCAGAGATACTTTTAATCACAATTTTCATATTAAAATGGTTCGTCCAAAATAAACCTTAATCTTTAAAAATTAATGTATTACGATAAATAGAAACTTTTCTCATAAATTTTAATAATTTAGATATTTTATGAGTAGAACAACCTTTCAACCATTTCAATTTAGCTTTATTTAAAAACTTTTTGCATTATTTTTGACGAGTTAAAAATATGCAATAATTTTTATGAGTCATTTAACATTCTGTTTATAAGCGCTCCAAAATTGGTGGTTTAGTTTACAAAAAATTTGTAAAATTAGCAAATCTTCTGTTAAAAATTAGTAACTAAAATTCAGCAAAATACTGTAAAGTTAGCAAATTTATTGTTAACAATAAGTAACTAAAATTAGCAAAAAAAAATAGCAAAAAAATTTGTAAGTTAGTAATGTGGAGGTAGCAAAAAAATTAACTAAAGATTTGTCTTTAGGGCACTACAAACTAATGTATCACTATTATTTTGACTTCAGATTCTTGTTAAAGGTCCTCAAACTAGAAAAAATATAAAATGTTTGCCCTCTGCCCCTCCTACCCAACAAAAACGAAGTTGGAAAATCGATTTGTTTTAATTTCTTACCCTTTTTAACCTTTAATTTTTTAGCTTAAATTGTCTCGGAGAAACACTAAAATACCTTTTCTCCGAGATCATCAAAGATTTAAAAAAATATACTTCATTAAAAAATATCGTGACTATATTTCCATCATGAACCTATTATGCATATGATTTTTATTTAGTGGCACTCGGTTTTGACGAAAATTAGTAAAATATATAACAAATTTCTAATTAAGTAAAAACATCATTCGTAATTTGTAATAGGAGCATAGCAAAA
This sequence comes from Leucophora obtusa, assembly GCA_949987735.1. Lineage (NCBI taxonomy): Eukaryota > Metazoa > Arthropoda > Insecta > Diptera > Anthomyiidae > Leucophora > Leucophora obtusa. The sequence continues at coordinate 91,093,911 of OX465297.1, read as the reverse complement.
ATTATTACTAAAAAAAGAGTTGTACTAAAAATTAGTACAAAAAGGATAAAGTGCGATTGAAAACTGTTTACAATTTTTTTTACTAACTTTTTTATCTGAGTGTGCCCTTATAAAGGCCCCCCCCCAAAATTTATTTTTCGCACGCTACAGTTCGCAAATACTAAATAATGAATTTTGGTATGCTGACTCACATGGGTCCAAGAACAAAGCCTGTTGATTCTAGATAAGATCGGTCCATATTTGGACCTACCTCTCATATGGATTATATATTTCCGATTTTCTCTAAAAACGCCTAACATTAGGTAAACTAAAAATTTCTTACCGTTTTTCTAATTTTTGTTATCATTTTAGAGATAAATTTTGACACAAGTCCATTTCAACCCATTTGAATTTCAGATTAAAACATTAGTTGGCTTTCAAACAGACTGGTGTAGGGTATCATATAGTCGGAATTTCGGACTTTTAATTTTATACTCGTTTTATTTTTTGAAGTTTTTAAACAAAAATTTTAATAAAGATAATTTTTGCGAATTTGTAACAACAACCAAAAGGGAAATGTAGTCACAACTAAGAGTGACAGACTTTTCGTAGGAAAAGATACGATGCTCTCATACAAAAAGTACAAAATCATTGTTATTCTCATTTCTTTTTATTTTTAAATAAGCTTTCCAACGATATATTATATTACACAAAAGAAGTTTGATAGTTACTTCATGATAGTAGTTTAAGATTTTATCTACTATTATATTACAGTTGTTTTTCTTTAAAAAGCTCAAAACCATTATTATAACTGTAATTAAAAAACAACTAACAAAAAGTATTGTATTTCTTAACAGTTGTTTAAAGCAGTTATTTTTAATATTATAATATAAACAACTACGAAACAGTATTCTCTCAATAAGCAGTTAATTTTGTTAGCTATTAAAAACAAGAGCATTTCTTAGAGTTTTTGAGAATTCTTGTTTAGTTTATATTTCTTATTATTGGTAAATTCTTAGTCTGCAAATAAAAATCGTAAAATTTTATTATATCTTTAATGCATAGAATTGTGTTAAGTAGAGTTGCCGTTTGGAATTTTGCCTTAAAACTTTAAAGAGGATAAAGTATTTAATCACTTTTTCTGCAATCGAGAGAAAAAAAGATATTTATTTTTTTTATTTTTTAATAAAATATATTATTATAACACCTACAAAATTAAAGTTTTTACCAATTTTGTCACCTGTCTTCAAAATTATTGCAGTAAAAATTTGTCAGTTGTTTTTAAGACATTGTTAGTTACTTTTACTGCCTTTATTAGTAATTTATAACACTTGAAATTAACTACAGTTTTAGTCACTTTAAAGGTAAAGGCTTTCAAAATGAGTGCAGAGCAGTTAATGCAGTAAATCAGTCTTTTATTTGCGTATTTAATATCTGAGTGAAGGAAAATTTGTAAAGCAGAAGTCAAGCTCTGGCACTGACAGATTTTTACTATTTTTATACCCTACACCACTACGTGGAGAGGGTATTATAAGTTTGTGCTGATGTTTGTAACACCAAAAAATATTGGTCCTAGACCCAGCTAATATTATACCGATCGGCTCAGAATTTTTTTTTATTTCGATTTAACGATGTCCGTCTGTCCCTCCGTCCGTCTGTCTGTCTGTCTATGCATTCTTGTGCGCACTCTACAGGTCGTAGATATTAACCCTTTGGCGAGTGGCGTACATTATAATACGTCGACTTCATCAACTCGTCACTGATTTGAATTTTAACCAAAACGCTATTCATTTACTGTTATCGGTTCGTTATTTTGTTCTTATTAAAATTTTATGCAGGCTGTGAAATTTCAAAACAACATGAGATCAGTAGAGTGCTTTTTGGCTAGTGATCATCAACGCTGCTGAAAATGTGTTAAAATTTAGAAGTTAAAAAAGGCTAAAGTTTGGTCTCAAAAATTGTGTGATAAATAAAATTCAAAAACTCAAAAGATTTTATGTAGAGATTAGTAATAGATAAAATATAAAATTAAAATTTTGAAAAAGTTTTAACCCGCTTGGGGTCGGCAGCATGTTAATGTTTGAATTTTAATTCCAAATATCTCCGCTAGGGGGTGCTGCAAAGCCGTAAAAATAATAAACAATATTTCTTGGGCCTAGATCTACATTTCGACGAAGTTTGGTTGGATTATTCCCAGCCATTAAAATTCCCGTGTCGAAATTTGGTACACCAAATATAAGGGTCCCCCCAAAATTGGTTTGGTTACACGCTGCAGGTCGCAAATACGAAGATATTTCAATGAAATTTGGTTCGCTGACTTACATGGTCCCACGGAAAAATCCTATTGATTCTAGGTAGGATCGGTCCATATTTGGACATATCGCCCATATGGGCTATATTTTCGATTTTCTCTTTTTTATGATTTTATAGAAAATTTTGACACAAGTCCGTTAAAAGTCCGTAGGGTATTATATAGTCGGCATGCCCGACTTTAACCTTTTTACTCGTTTTAGATTCAAAAGCCCTTTCACTATAAGGATTTGCTTTCACTGAACATATCTGGGAAATTTTTTTAGGGTCTCCAGATTGCTCTAAAATAAAACCACCATTTTATAGCGAACATTTCTTAAAATAAATTAAGATGATTTGAATCATCCTAAACAAATACTTTAAAAATTAATGCAGTCCACTTAAGTGCAGTCCACTAAAGAAAGCAGCTCTTGTGTTTTTATTGATAACAAAACCAAGGAAATATATTAAGTTTTCATAAACGGTTATTTTATTTATCAACGATTTTGTCGATTATCGACACGAATAGCCAGTTAATCCATTTAAGTAATTTTTCGTATAATGCGTAAACCGGTTAAGCGCCTAGGTTGAATCATTAGTAACACTACAGCAATATGAAAGTATAGTTTTTCTGATTTTTACTAACTGATTATTTTGAGCGTACATTTCAAATAAATTTTTCAGCTGCGAGGTTAAGAAATTGGGTTAATAACAAAACATTTAACAAAATTCAAAACATTTAAGAAAAATAAAAAATGTAAACAACCTTACTTTCTCAACACGAACATTAGGGCGTCCCGAAGTTTTTACACTAGCTAATTTCTTCGATCACACTTATCATTATTTTTTTTTTGTTTGCCAGAATTTTATTCAAAAAAGCGGAAATATATCGAAAAAGAAAGAACGTGATATACAAAACGTTTGAAAGGGAAAACAAAATAATTTGTGTTGTTTAAAAATAAAACTTGGTTTAAATTCAGATATATTTTCCGGCCTATTAGACCAAAAAATCTAATAAGCCCGAGTAAAAAAAATTGATCTCGCGCAATATCTAATCATATCCAATTTGATATTGTTTAAGATCTGCTGTAATATCTAAGTGATCCAATTAGATCTCAAAATTGGGTGTATCCAATCATATCGTATTAGATCCCATTGTATATATAGGGATAAACTGAGATCAAGTTATATCTCAAAATTGGGAGGTCCAATGATATCTTTGGGGATAAATGTAGATCTAATTTGATCCGAAAATTGGCGGATCCAGCTATATATTTGCGGATAAACTTAGATCGAATTTGATCCGAAAAATGGCGGATCGAATTAGATCCAGCTATATATTTGTGGATAAACTTAAATCTAATTTGATCTCAATTTTGGCAGATCGAATTAGATCCATCAATATATTTGTGGATAAACTTAGATATAATTTGATCCGAAAAAGTGGCAGATCGAATTAGATCCAGCAATATATTTGGGGATAAAATTGGATCTAATTTGATCCGAAAAATGGCACATCGAATTAGATCCAGCAATATATTTGTGGATAAACTTAGATCTAATTTGATCCGAAAAATGGCAGATCGAATTAGATCCAGCAATATATTTGGGGATAAACTTAGATCTAATTTGATCCGAAAAATGGCAGATCGAAAAAATGGGCTAATCTAATTATATAAAATTAGATTTAATACAAAAAGTTACATTTTATTTGATACCATTAGACAAAAATAATTCATTCAGATATCGCTCAGATTGCATTAATTGTCCATTCTATTGAAATTACTTCTTGATTATCATTATGTCACATCCATTTTTATATAATTAGATAAACTTGTTTTTCGGATCGTATTTCATCATATTAGATCCAAGGTGGATCTAAGTTACTGCAGTACGATCCACCATTTTTCGGATAAAACTTTATTTTTTTGCAATATGAATTTCATTTTATAAACTTATAATTTTTTTTCTATACATTTTTTTATAAAATTATATTTTTTTTATTAAATTGAATTTTTTTAATAAAATAATTTTATTTACATGTTTCTGACGCTCTACTCCATTTCCAATTGTATCAAGATTTATCAATTGTGTTTCAGAAATAATCAATTGTATTTCAGAACTTATCAATTATTTTTCAGATTTATGAATTGCTTTTCAGAACTAGTCAATTGAATTTCAGTTTTATCAATTGTACTTCAGAAATTATTAATTATATTTCTGAAATTCACAACTGTATTTCAGAAATTCTCAAAATGTATTTCAGAAATTATCAATTGTATTTCAGAAATTATGAAATGTATTTCAGAAATTTTCCTCTATTAACTATGAAATACAATCAACAAATTCTGAAATAGATTTGATTATTTCTGAAATGCAATTAATAATTTCTGAAATACATTCGATAATTTCTGAAATACAATTATAATTTCTGAAATACAAGTAATAGATTCTGAAATACAGTTAATATTGTAGTTGCTGATGAGTTATTATATGTGACAATACATTGTTTAAATGGTACCGTATATGAAAATATATTGTTTAAATTGTACCATACATGGTATGTTGTTTGAATGATACGATATATCAAAGTATATGGTACTATACAATATATAGTAGCATATATTATCATATCTGGAACTGTATAAAAAATGTTGTTCATGAGGTACCATATATGACCATATATTGTTGAAATGGCAACATATATCATAATATATGGTTTAACTGGCCCCATATATAGTTATATATTGTTTAAATGATACCATATATAATTATATATTGCTAAAATGCCACCATATATATTAAGATATAGCTCTATATACACCTATGTATGCAATAAGATCAGCCATGCTATGTAATATATAATTATATATGCCATATCTAATATTATGAAGGCCAATATCTAATTAGATGAAATTATATATCGCATAATATAAGGAAAAATTTTGTGAAAAAACGTCATATATAATTATATATGGATATTAGGGCGGGTCGATTTAATAATCGCCCATGGCTCAGTGAAAATCGTATTCTAGGGATCAAAATAAGAAACTTTGCCGAAGGAACCATACCTCTAAAACGAATTCTACTACCCCCAACTGTTGACTTTTGTCCCGTAGGGTCAAGTTTTGAAAAATCCCACTTTGACCCATTTAGAGTGCCCCAATCGAGTCCAAATGTATGACCGACCCCCACTAACTTTGGAGGGCCGATCCACCCATGCCAGTGGCACACCCCCTGGAACTCCCCTGGGGGGTTCCCCATACAAACATTTTAAAAAATCACCATTTTTGGCACTTTATTTTATTATTTTTTTATTTATTTTATTTATTTTTATTATTTTATTTATTTTTTCTCTTTAGAAATTTATTTAGTCAGAACATATGTAAATGAAAAAATTAATTTAACTTAGTAATAGAAAAGAAAATAAAAAAAATTACTGTTTGAAGTCTTTTTTGCTTTCAAGTCTGGGCATTTTTTCTTTTCTATTACTAAGTTAAATTAATTTTTTCATTTACATATGTTCTGACTAAATAAATTTCTAAGGAGAAAAAATAAATAAAATAATAAAAATAAATAAAATAAATAAAAAATAATAAAATAAAGTGCCAAAAATGGTGATTTTTTAAAATGTTTGTATGGGGAACCCCCCAGGGGAGTTCCAGGGGGTGTACCACTGGCATGGGTGGATCGGCCCTCCAAAGTTAGTGGGGGTCGGTCATACATTTGGACTCGATTGGGGCACTCTAAATGGGTCAAAGTGGGATTTTTCAAAACTTGACCCTACGGGACAAAAGTCAACAGTTAGGGGTAGTAGAATTCGTTTTAGAGGTATGGTTCCTTCGGCAAAGTTTCTTATTTTGATCCCTAGAATACGATTTTCCCTGAGCCATGGGCGATTTTTTTGCCTCCCCACAAATCGACCCAGCCTAATGGATATACATAACGACATGTATAATTATATATTGTAATATATGCCATATATGATTATATATAATTTTTTTTACTCGGGAGTTTTCTTTTTTTTTTTTTATTGAATACATAATATTTCTTTATTTCTCCTATAAAACACGTTTAAGGCTATCTCTTTTAAGATTTTAAGATTATAAAATCACATGTTTTATAGAAAATCATCAAAGTCAAAATATGTTACAGAATTAAATTTCTCTTTCTATAGAAAAACTTAGCATATATAATTTGTAAAATTTTCAAAATTCTCTTGAAAACTGTATCTGATAAAACTCTCTTTCTCTGTAAATTATTTGGTAATAAATGTGTTTCTATCTATAATTAAGCAAGTAGCACACAAATGGTTTCACTAGTTACCAGGCTACTCGCATTTACGCGCTTAATTACTTATGTTCGGATGTCTCAAAAGTAATGGGTGTTCATTACCCTCTCGCTAACAAAAACAGTGATAATAATAAGTTGGCGCTGTAGTGTATTTGTTAGCGCGCTGGACTATTACACACGAGGTTACATGTTCGATCCCCAGCGACCGCAACTTCAATTTGGAAACGAGTAAAAAGGTTAAAGTCGGGCATGCCGACTATAGAATACCCTACACCAGTCTGGGTAAAAGCCAACTAATGTCACCAAAATCAATAGGCTGCGTTATTGGGCCAATATAGGTCTGTGTACCAAATTTCATCAAAATATCTTAATATTTGCGACCTGCAGCGTATAAACAGTATAATTTTGGTAGGACCCTTATATGGGCACTAGGTCTAAACATGGACCGATGTTCATCAAAATCAATAGGCTTCGTCCGTGGGCCAAAATAGGTCTGTGTACCAAATTTCGTCAAAATATCTTAATATTTACGACGTGCATCGTATAAACAATATAATTTTGGGGGGACCCTTATATGGGCACTAGGTCTAAACATAGACCGATGTTCACCAAAATCAATAGGCTTCGTTCTTCGGCTGCCATAAGTCGGTGTACCAAATTTCATCAAAATATCTTAATATTTGCGACCTGCAGCGTATAAACAATATAATTTTGGTAGGACCCTTATATGGGCACTAGGTCTAAACATGGACCGATGTTCACCAAAATCAATAGGCTTTGTGCTTGGGCCAACGTAGGTCTGTGTACCAAATTTTATCAAAATATCTTAATATTTGCGACCTGCAGCGTATAAACCATATAATTTTAGTAGGACCCTTATATGGGCACTAGGTCTAAACATGGACCGATGTTCACCAAAATCAATAGGCTGCGTTACTGGGCCAATGTAGGTCTGTATACCAAATTTTATCAAAATATCTTAATATTTACGACCTGCAGCGTATAAACAGTATAATTTTGGTAGGACCCTTATATGGGCACTAGGTCTAAACATGGACCGATGTTCACCAAAATCAATAGGCTGCGTTATTGGGCCAATATAGGTCTGTGTACCAAATTTCATCAAAATATCTTAATATTTACGACCTGCAGCGTATAAACAATATAATTTTGGTAGGACCCTTATATGGGCACTAGGTCTAAACATGGACCGATGTTCAAAAAAATCAAACTTGTTCGTCCTTGGGCCAACATAGGTCTATGTACCAAATTTCATCGAAATATCTTAATAGGTGCGACCTGTAGAGTGCGTACAAGATTGCATGGACAGACAGACAGACGGACGGACGGACGGACGGACGGACAGACGGACATCGTTAAATCGAAATAAAAAAAAATTCTGAACCGATCGGTATACTATAAGGTGGGTCTACGACCAATATTTTTTGGTGTTACAAACATCAGCACAAACTTATAATACCCTGACCACATAGTGGTGTAGGGTATAAAAATATATATATGATTTTTTTATCCCTCATACATTTTGCAACGTCCTCCTTCGGTGTTTCCATAGCACTTAACCACACCGAAGTAAAATAATATAATACGGCTATGAACTAAATAGCTTCAACAAAGTTCTCCAGCTCACCATTAGATGGCGCGCAACAACTGTTCTAAAATTCAATATTTCGCGCAATTTCAGTTTTGCCATACTTGAAGCCCTCCATCTTTCACCACCTTTCATCTCTTCTCTCTTCTCTTTTAGAACCCCATAAAATCGTTAGATTTTTGCAAAATAACTTTACACTTTGCAAACTTTTATTTTCAGTTGTAAAAATGAATGGGAATAAAGTGCATCATAATGTGATAATTACTTGTGAAAAGCAGGGATGCCAACTTAGTGCTTTTCGTGCTAAAGCTGGTGTTTTTAATTTTAATAAAATCTGGCAAGATTTGTTTTTTATTGCAATGAGGAAATATAGAAAAATTGCAATTTTAGCAAGATGGAAAATATGTATTTGGTTGGGTGTAGTCTTTTTTTCTAAACATATTTCATAAAAAATATTTTAATAAAAACCTTTTGTTTTTTAGTTTTTAAATTTTTTTGTTTCTCTTTTAATTTTCATTCGTATTTTTTTTAGTGTTATATCCCAGCAAAATCTTTTATTACCAAATAAGTGGTTATATAATAGAAATTCATAGCTCCGCACAACTTATTTTTTGGCGTCTAAGCTCATTATTTTTGTTTGGCGTGGTCGTTTTTATAAGTAGTCACGCTTACCCGCTCGCTTACGAAAAAATGAGAAATAAGTAATTATGAGATTTTGAATAATAAGTGGTTACACATAATGCTTACAAAAAGTTGAAAAGTGGTTATCCGATTGCTTACTTGATTCTTAAAAATAAGGAGTTAAGCAAATACTATTAGCTTAAGAAAATACATTCAGAAAAATTTAAGTTTTTTCTAATGTGCAATTTTAGGAATCGTCATAAAAATTTAAACATAAAACATATTTACATAATAAATAAAAATGTATAAAATTTAACTGTATAAAAAGTATTTATTTAAAATATTACGAGTAAGTCATTATTTTGTATTTAGAAACAATGAATACAATAGGCCGTTATTAGGAAGTCATTATTTTATATTATAAAATAATGCAGAAGGTAATGATATATTATTTTTGGTAATGCAGATAGTAATGAGGTGTCATTACCAATATTTTGCTGGGATGTAAAACCAGACAAATAAATCCAGCTTTTATTTGGATTTAATAAATCCACTTTTTGTATGAAAAATTCTAAATCCAGGTGATTTAAAAAAACGCGTATTATTTTATTTCTGTAATAAAATAATAATAAGTCTGAAAGTATTTGTCCCGAGACAGGTGAAAATGGGACTGAACCAGTGATACAAATATTAGAGTTGTCAATCATTCGGATTTTTATTTTGATCGATTAACCCTTACATGCCTGAATTTTAATGGTAGGGAATTTTCCGACCAAACTTCGTGGAAATATAGATCTATGCCAAAGAAATATTTTTATTATTTTTATAGCTTTGCAGCAGCCCCTAGCGGAGATATTGGGAATTAAAGTTCGAACTTCAACATGCTGCCGGACCCGAGCAGGTTAAGGTTTTTTTTAATTTTATTTTTATATTATTTCCATAACTAAACTCTAGATAAAATTTGGTGAGTTTTTGAATTTAATTCAAAAATGTTCTTTTGCTTTAAATTTTAATGTGAGAAAATGTGAAAAACAGCTCGCAAATGAAGACTATCAAAGAATGTGAAAATAAATAAATAAAAAAAAAATACATACACATTGTGGAGCTGCAATGCTACGGAGTAAAAAAATTAAAGTCGGGCATACCGACTATATAATACCCTACACCAGTCTGGTTAAAAGCCAACTAATGTTAAGCCCAAACCAGATTGCAAGTGGACAGTGGCAGTGATATCAAACTTTGTTCTTGAATTTCGCGAAAACGATTTAGTATTTTTAAAAAATTCGTATTGCGTTTTGTTCAAAAACAGCTCCTGTTTATTTAGAAACTTTGCTAATTTCTCGGCAGTGACAAATACAGAAGATACAAAAAACTGCTTAATCGACGAAGCGTCGCACTGTGGTCGACACTGCGTTTATGTGGTTTAGGCTTTAAAATGGACTTGTGTCAAAATTGTCTATAAAATGATAAAAGAAGAGAAAATCGGAAATATAGCCCATATGGGCTATAGGTCGAAATATGGACCGATCCTATCTAGAATCAATAGGTTTTGTCCTTGGGACAAATGTGTACCAAATTTCATTGAAATATCTTCGTATTTGCGACCTGCAGCGTGGAAACAAGCCAATTTTGGGGGAGACCATTATATAGGCACTAGGTCTAAACATGGACCGATTTTAACCAAAATCAATAGGCGTCGTCCTTGGGCCGACGTAAGTCGGTGTACCAAATTATCAAAATATCTTAATATTTGCGACCTGTAGAGTGCGCACAGAAATGCATGGACAGACGGACGGGCAGACGGACATCGTTGAATCGAAATAAGAAGTTATTCTGAGCCGATCGGTATATTATAAGGTGGGTCTAGGTACAATATTTTTTGGTGTTACAAACATCACCTCTCAACGTAGTGGTATGGGTATAAAAATACTTAAATTTTTTTGTTAAATACAATATTATCCTAAAAACTAAAATTCCCGTGTCAGGTTCATTTGCACCAGTCCTGTGATAAGTTCTTTTGTATCAGTCCTGTGACAGGTTCTTTTGCTTCAGTCCTGTGACTGGTTATTGTGCGTTGGTCCTGTGACACGTCACAAGGGGCAATTGACCCACTCCTAGGACAAGCCCATGTTAAAGTTACCGATCCTTTTCATATAAAAGAACCCAGGAAAATTTTTTACAATCGGTAGCCAACCACACCCATTCTACAACTGGTTCCACTGCAACCGATTCCATGGAACTGGTTTCGGAACCAGTTCCTGGGATCCTATATGGAAGGTGTAGGTGACGTAGAATCAGTTCCAGAACTGATTCTAGAGCAACCGGTTCCACTTTGGAGCCATAGAAGGGGTTGCTTTTGGGACAATTTCAAACAAAAAGAATCGGTGTTAGAATCGACAGTAGAAGGGGTTGTGAATGAAAAGTAGCTATTGTACAACCGATTCTTTGGAACAGAAAATTTTCCTGGGAACTGGTCCAAGGACCGGTCCTTGTCCCCAAGAACCGGTCACGTGACGTGTTCTGTGACCGGTTCCTTTTCCCACAGGGAAGAGGAAACATGTTTTGATCATATTATTTTGTTTACTAGAAATTTCCTAACAATCGTCATATTGGTTTAAATTGTGTTGGTCAACAAACACACCAACACACACTTAAATAGAACAAGCGTCATCAAGCGCTCACACACATTAAAATAAACTAACGACCCTATAGGTTTCTTTTGAAAACACTACACACAGAAAACAGATTCGTAGTCCCAACTGAATTTTTGTAGTTCCAGGTACAATGACTTTTATTTATTTTTAATACCTTTGTATTACCGAAATTTATTTACATTTTTTGAATTTTTGTTGTGATTATTTTAATGTTTGTGGATTATAAATTCTATAAATAGATTCACACGTTCCCCAGAATTTATTTAAAAATTAAATTTTTTTTATGTCACTAACTGGGATAGAACCGGCAACCTTCCGCTTGTCAGCCCATTGCTTTTCCTCTAAGCTAAGCTCTATTTAAATTTTTTTAGTCAAATTTCAAATTTGAATTTCTTCAGGTTTGAATATTTTGCCTATAAATAAAATTATATCAAGAACAAAAAATCAATTGTATCTTTTAATTTGAATCAAAAAAAAAAAAGAAAAATTAAAAAAAAATTTATGTTGTGAACCGAGATAGAACCGGCGACCTTCCGCTTGTCAGCCCATTGCTTTTCCTCTACGCTAAACTCGATATAAATTTTGTCAAATTTCAAATTTGAATTTCTTCAGGTTAGAAATCTGAATATTTTGTTTTTGAACAAAATTATATTACCAAAGAAAATCAGTTGTGTCTTTTAATTTGAATCAATAAAAAAATTATTAAAAAAAAAAAACTATAATGACTTGGTTGAGATTTGAACTCAGATCTCTAACGGTGGGTCTCATACTGTAGGTTTAACTTTAACTTAACTATAAACAAAAGAAAATGTCAAAAAAAAAAATGTACACAAAACAACAACAAATGTTTGGGTTAACTGTTAACTAAAGTTTGTATGAAACGAAAAAATATGATACATTCCAAAATTTTGTTATGATAAATAAAATTTCTGTTCCTAGTCTCAATATATTATCAGAATTACCAAAATAATGGAAATTAATGGTTAAATCTACTTAAGTGGAAAAAAAAAATTTAAATTGATTAGAAGAACTAATACTTTGAATAGAATGATCGATTTTATTAAAACACAACTGAGACTAGATTTTTGCTGCCGATATTTTATTGAAATTACTAAATCTTCGATAAATTGGTGGTTGTTGGTATTGAGTGTAATGTAGAAGTAAGTATTTTTTCAATGTTGGTTAGAAAAGGCAATATTTTGGATAACGTGACAGTGTTTTGGTTCATCTTATATATTTTCTGTTCACAAATAAATTTAACTTTCCTGATGATGAATTTTAAATAACTGCAATTAAAATTATTGAATAACGAAATAATTTCGTCGGTTCCGATAGAATTCCAACCAATTTATTTTCTGTGTGCAACATTAAAAAAGTTGCCAACAAATTTATTTAGATTAGCTGATATATTGTCAAAATCATTAAAGAAAATAACTAAATATCAGGAAGAAAAATTAGTTCAAGTACAACAGAAATATGTTTTTGTGGTAAAATTGGAAAACTAATAACTAGGGTAAGGAATTCCATGCAAATGCATGTTTTTTCTCACTAATCCAAAACTAACATGGACTAAATATTTATCCGAATCATCAAATTTAGAACAAAATGGCATCGATTTGTAGTTGCATATTTTTGCATATTTTGTCAAAAATGCATGTTTTTGCATATCTTGACTTTAAATGCATATTTGGTAGCTTTTTAATGCCTATTTTGTGCTTTTTAACGCATATTTACTCTTTTTTTTATTTTTAGGAGCATTTTTATGTTGTAAAAAAATATGAAAAATTGATACGTTTTCATATTTTGATTTTATCAAAATAAACATTCTTAAAAACCTTATTGGCATATGGAAAATATACGAGTTATGCGTCTGTTGGCAAAATAACTAACTGAAATATATTTTTAAGTTTTAAAGTGCATTATTTTTGCAAAGATAATAGTTTTAAGTGCATATTTCTTATATTTTTAATGCATATTTTTATTTTTTAGCCGCATATTTTAGGCGCATATTTTCCATTTTTAAGTGTATGAAATTCCTTGCCCTACTAATAAAAATTGAAAATTCTTTAAGAATTTCATAGATACTTTTGTTTTTTATTAATATGCATTATTTTCTTTAATTAATGTGCATTGTAAATCACTATAAATTGATGCTATGTGTCATAGTCTGTGTAGAGAGTAGCCGGTTCGATTCCCGGTCAAGGCATACACAAAAAGTTTTTCATAGAGAAATAAATTAACAATTACAAATTACTTTGATCAATTGACACATAAACAAACCACTGATGAGTCTTTGGGTGAGAAGAAACTGCGGCAGTCTGGTGATCCCAGTGTGCCTGTTAAAATTTTCAATAAAAAAAAGTTTACTCTTCTTCTTCCTGCAAATGAGCTTTGTAAAATTAATGTTGAAATAAAAATACTAAATCTGTACTTACTTAATCTACTACCAGTAAGTGATTACTTTAATAGAATATTTTTCTGGATATATTTGAACTACTTTATTTATTTTAAGAATCGTCCGTTTTTTAATACTTTATTTTAGTTTTATAATAAAATATATCAAAAAATTGAGGGTCCGTGAGCCAGTTCAAATTTGTCAAGTGATTTGTGAAATAAAAGTTACGAGAACACCTAAACTATACAATGCGAAATTGTTGTCTTTTATCAAAAATGTTAACATATATATTTTTTTAATATTATAAAATTTGAGTTGAAAAAGGACGATTATCCAATGTCCTATAGAATGTCTATCCAGGATGTATCGATATCAACATGCGATTTACCAAACATTGTTTAAAATATTAAATGATTGGTATTAAATCCGAATAATATGGCGCGAGCCTCCGCAAATTTGTTAAATCCCGAAATAGAGTTTTAATCTTATATTCTTGTTTGAATTTGATATTGCAGTTGAGCACCAAAGTCTCGTTTTAAAAATTATATAAATATTTTTCCATTAATATGCTCAACCTTAAGGAAACTTGTTCGTCATTTTGCAAATAATATTTTTTTTACTAAGTGTGTTTGTGTAATCCTTAGTCCCGAAATTTGCAAGTGCAAAAATTTCGGGATACCCTAACTAATATATGAACAGATGGATAAACACAGAAGTTTTAGTAAGTAGTGTGGGAGAAAAGAGTCAGTGTGTGCGCTATTTAAATACAAAAATATATGTGAAACTACTACTAGCTTTAAGTTAAACTCTATATAAACATATGAAAAATCAATGGCCATAAAATGACAGTTCCTATCTAATATTTTTGCACAACTTTTAGAAGTTGTCAAATACAATATAATCTATCAAACCCCTTACACTTGCATTTCTTCGGATACCAAATTCTTTTAAAATTTCTGACTTATACTTAGAGTGCCCAAAACCGAATCCGAAAACCGGTTAACCAGTTTTTTTAATTTCAAAATAGCGACCGGTTTCGAAAAATTTCTAAATTCGAATAAACCGCAAACCGGTTATTATTTGTCGGTTAACCGATTTTTTTAAAACATGATTTTATCAAAACTGTTTTTTAACTAATCGTTTGAAAATTCAATATTTCAACTTCATTTTATTTTTAAAATATTATGTTAATAAATTAAACTCCAGTTTTGTTCTTTTTTATATAAAAAATGATGGCCCATACTATAAAAGAGTATTTTAAATTTCAATTCGACTTTATTTTTAATCATACGGTTTTGTTCATTTTGTGTATGAAAACCCTACAAAAATATTTGTATTTTCAAACATTTTGATTGGTTGAAAATAAATTAACCAATCAGAATGCTCCAAAAATAAACCAAGTCAAGGCATACTGCCACCCAATATTTTAACAAAAGTCGACTTTAACTAAAATATACATTTTAAAAATTTTGATAAGTATTGTCACATGTACTCAGATAAATATGATACGAAAATCATTTGAAACTCAATATATAAAAATATAGAAATTAAATCTTGTAATTGTTTTTGTGTTGTTTTTAATCTACTAATTTTTGCTGATTTCAGCGGTGATTTGAACGGAAATTAAAATTTTGTTCTAATTGTAAAGAAATTTTCGAAAAGACTATTTCACATAAACATCATTACACAAGATTTTTTGCTTTTTTTTTTATTAAACGTAAACTTAGATAATGTAAACCCCGCTTCCTGCTATTTGTACAGATTTATTTCCATGAGTGTAATATATGAATATTATTAATAAAAAAATAATAGTGTAAAATAGTGTTTTTTTAATTAACAAGATAACCGCAACCGGTTTTCTTAAAAAACCGTAACCTAAGCCGGTTTTTTTAAAATACTAATTTTCGAACAAACCGAAAACCGGGTTTCAGAAATGCCCTGTTTTTTGGACACTCTACACTCAAAATAATACGTCTGTTAGCTGGACAGAAAAATTTGTTACTTTAACAAAATTTATTCTTGTTTTTTGGCTTAAAATAAAATTAGTTGATTTTAACAAATTCTTTTGTTAAATTTAACAAATCTAAATTTAAGTACAAAAATTTGTAAAACTACAGTTTTATCTGCAATTATACTGAGTCGTAGAATTTATCCAAATTTAGGGTCTCGGGACCCTCCCCTGGCATATAAGGGAAATCCAGTGAAGCAAACATTTTGTCCGTTTTGCTCTATCTCGCTTAGTTTTCTTGATATGGGCCATTTTATGAAGTGGATAATTTTTATTAAAAATTTCCGAGGGTCCAAGGCCCCACCAAGGTAATTTTTGGATAGAGATAACCCCCTTTCGCTAGGTTAGGGGTAGTCGAAATTTTTATCAATTTTGCTCTATCTCTCTTAGTGTTCGAGATATTGGCCATTTTAAAAAAATCGGGAGGGAGCGAAATAGCGCCATCTTTAAATCTTCGGATACATTGGCGGCGCTAACTACCGGGAAATAACAGAAACATGAAAATATTATATTTTAACAATAAATTTTGTAAAATTTAACGAATGGGTTCTTAAAAATTAGTTATAATAGTTAACACTCACACCAGTTAAAGTACTGAGGATTTTTAGTATTGTGTTAAATAAAGATAACTAAAATCTTTGCTTATATCGGTGTTTCCACTAAAAATTTGTTAAAAATTAGTCAAATCGATTTGAAACCGGTTTGACAGATTTTTCTACTGACGTATTATTTTAAATGTACTTATACTACATTTAGACCAGTCCCACATAGCATTTGGAAGATTGTTTTGTCAAAAATCACCTAAGAGAGTCTTCTTCGAGTACTTTTGATGACCAAATACTGATTAATCACTTGCGCCCTTGAAAAAAGAACCGAAAATGATTCTCGCTTATGCTTAAAAGAGATTTATTGAAAATTGTATTGCGCATTTAAAAAATGCTTGTTATGTTGTTTTTGTTTAAAAAGTGATTTATTAAAAATACAATAACAAAACCTACAGAAATCACAAATTGATCATACAGGTGCTTGAAATGTGACTTTTTCCAATGTTATTTTAGAATAATATTTTACGCAGCTGAAATGATATTGTTGTTTTTGCTTATAACGGGACAATATTTTACTTGCTTTGAAGCAGACGTCCAATATTTGAATATTGTAAATTTTTGTTTATTTATCTCAGTAGATTCGTGGTATAAAGTTGTGTAATTTTATAAAATGTCGTCTATAATAACATTATCAGATATGTTTTTGGTTTGGGAAGATATAGTCGTATATCTCAGTTCTCTAGCCAGCTATACGGAATATCTCTCGAAAGTCTGCTTAAGCTTAGGACTCTTCTATTTCTATACAAGATTATTTATGACAAATCACCTAAATACCTTTATGATAGGCTAACTTTCAACATCTCTAATAGAGGCAGGAGAGTTACTCCTATATTATTTCAGACTCTGGTTTCAGAGTGGCAGTTTTTTATTAATGCCATACGTTTTTGGAACGCATTACCATCCAACATCCAGCAGAATAGTAACGCATTAAAATTTAAAAATGAAATAATACATCTACTCACATAGTTCATTAAAAATAAATTTTCACTTTCTAAAATAAATAATTATGATCATTCAATTCAAATCTTTTTTTCTGTGAATTTTAATTATTAATGTTATTATATTTTCTATTTTTCTTTTATTTAAATTCTTTCTTTAATTTTTACTTTTATTTGTTATTTTAATTTCTATTGGTTTTTATTATTATTATAATTTTTTTATTTTTCAACTAATTATTATTTTATTATTTTTAAAATTTTTCATTTTTCATTGCTTTTTTTTTATATAATCAATTTTTTTGTAATAAAACAATCAACCTATGTAAATCAATTTAAGTTCTATGCTGTAATTAGAAGATTATATCTTGTAGCATAGAAATTTAAGTAAATAAATTCAAATTCAAATGGACAAATATAAGTAATTTAATATTATAATATTTATTTATTATAATTTTAGTGAAAAGTGATTTTTAAATTAAAAAAGATGATGTCAGCCAAACAATTAAAAAACAAAAAAAAAAAGCCGAAAAATTAATAGAACCAAAAAATAAGTTCTCAGGAAATTTTCATTAACAAACATATTTGCTATTTTATTATAATTTTGTTTATATTATTGTATATAATTTTAATAAACTTAATTAAATGACAATTTACATCAAATAAATATTTTGTTTTTTTAATGTAAACAATTAGAAATACAGCTAAAAAATGGCACGAAAAAGACTCCCAAACGATCATAATCACGACCAAAAATGACTCGAAAAAGATTCGCAAATGATTAGAAAACGACTAAAAAATGGCTCGAAGAAGACTTACAAATAATTATAAATACGAGTCAGAAATGAGTCGAAACTGATCAGAAAAGCGAGTCATAAAAGAAGAGTCTTCGGTAGAGAGTCGCGGGTAGGGTACAATTTTCTCCCGACAAAACAGTCATTTATGATCAAAAAATGAGCTCAAATATGATCATTTTAATCGTCCAGAGGAGTCATAAATGACTCGAATGTGATCAAAAATTTCATAAAATGCTATGTGGGCTGTTGACAGCAGACGTGTAACTAATGATTTTTTTTTTATTTTTACGTTCTCTGTTTTTTGTTTCGTTGACGTTCGGGTTATGTACGTGTAAAAAGCCGATTAATCTTCGTCGTTTTAACTAGTGTTTGGGCGACATTGATTTAGACTGAGCAAAAATTACCTAGTTTTTGGCCGTTGCTAGTTTTTGCTTGTCAAAGCGCATTACATAAAAAACAAACAAAAACTAGTTTTGTACAAAAACTATGCAGTTTTTGCTTAGTCTAAATTCAGTATTAAATAAAACTTAATAAAAGTGCGTTCTTAATTCTGACTATAAAATTGCCTTTGTTAAAAATTTGTGGATTTCAAATAAATAATCCATTAAAAAAAATAATACGTAAATAAAATATTTTTAAAAAATCTTGTTATTAGGTAAGAAAAGTAAGTTACCTCTTTGTTACAATACTTTCATTTTTACACCCAAAACTTACATAAAATCGCATCTAAAATATACATTTGAAAAATTTAGATAGTAAGGGCGATTGATTAAAAAAAAAAATAAATAAGTTTTTGGGTACATTATAAGGAGAAGTATACTACAATAATTTCCGAATTCAAATATTTTACATCCTACTGGGAGGTCAAAGTCCGCTGTGTTGTTAGGGTGTCTTAAAATTTATTTAAATGCAATTTATGTATGTGGATTCTATTCAAGTGAATTTAAAAATTTTATTAGAAAGTTAACTGCTTCAGTTTCTTTGACCTTTTTATCAATAAAAAACTTCCAATCCCGACACCTTCCAATTACTCGTTTCTCGTTTTATTCCATATCGTTCCCACTATCTAGTGTTTCGATAATAATCGTTCCATTTCCATTCCATTTCTCTCCATTCGCCTTTCAACTTCATTTCGTTTCCAAATTTCAGTGTTCCAATTATATTCGTTCTTTACATTTTAGGTTTCTAGCCAAAGAGATTTGGGCAGGCCAGTAAGGGTGAAACTTTTCCACATTTCCACCCACATTTTTACCACGTTCCCTTCGAAAACTTGCAAACAAAATTTGAACTTCCTGGATCCTCAATAATATCATTGGACGCTGAGGCAAAATGTATAAATTGTGTAACAAAATATAAGAAAATTTGGACATCTGTCCAAAATTCGTGAAAGCGCATTATAGATGAGTTAGCCCACACTCCAGGGAATATGTATTTTAAATTTCAAGTTTCTAGCCAACGGGGTTTAAGCAGGTCTTTAAGGGGGAGCGTTTCTCACTCACGGTACGAATTTCCAAAAATCCTGTCTTAACAGACAGGAGGAAACTACCCGGGTAGAGGAAACTACATACCAAATTTCAACTCTTACACTGAAAAAATTATCCTTCATGATATTAATGATATAATTTCGTAGAATTTTTTCGTAGAATCAATTAAAAATTTCATTATGTATATAATATTTAATTAATATTACGAATTTTTCCATAACTTTTCTTTCATAAAATTTCACAATTTCATTAAAAAAATTCATTGAATTTCATAACATAGATCTTCATAAATTTAAAGAAAATTTCTTTATATATATGAAATTGTTCAATAGTATTTACTTTTTTTTTTATTTTTTTCATAAAATATCGTCATTTCATTAATTTTTCAAAATTTTCATACAATTAGAATTTCATATTAAACATTTAATTCTCAAACACAATAGTTTTATGTAACCATAAGACCGAGTTTAGTAATGTGCATTAATTTCCATATTAAGAGAATTATCTTTTATAATTTTTATTTTTTTTAAGTTAATTTTTTATTATTAATTTTGGACTATGAATTTTTTTTTTTATAAATCATTTTAATTTTTTTTAAATGAATGTTCTATTTTTTTATAGACTATTACTATTAGTTTACTATTACTATTAGTTTGACTCTGGATCATAATGATCTAGAGTCAAACTAAAAAAAAAGAACATTCATTTACTTATTATAAAATTTTAGAAACTTTTTTATTAAATTAAATGAATTCTTTCATTAGATATATTTTGTACATCCGTAAAATATGCTACATTTTTATAACGCTTTTTGGATTTGCTAAATACTTTTTATTTATTCACTCCTGCTTAGCAAAGACAACAACTAACTATAATAAATAATAGTAAATAAAATTTCTTCATAGATTTTATGAAGCTCTTCATTGGCTGAATGCTTCATTCATTGGAGGAGTGGCGTATTAATTTTATGAAGAGTTTAATTAATTTTATGAACTTTTCATAAATATTGACTTTGATGAAAGCTGTTTCATAGATTCTATGAAAAGTTTCAATGGACGATTTCCACAGACAATTTTCATTGAAACTATGAAGAAATTCATTACTGAAGTGATGATAATTCTCTCAGTGTAGTGGGGCAGCCACCAATGAGGAGGATTCCCGCATTTTGCCCCTCCTGGTAGGATTTTCTAAAATTAAGTAAAATTTGTTTTTATTCTGTCGCCCAATTTTTAAAAAATTATTTATAGTAATTATCATTAAAAACAATTAGTAAATATTGTTTTTTGAATGATTTTGCGTGTTTTTATTTGAGGGACTGACTTGACAGTAGCTGTGTTTTCGTCTTAGCTATATCCGTTTCAGACGAAAACTAACACGTTAACTTTACACACCGATAAATATCAACGTTGAAAACTCAACGTTTATACATTTTCACATCTAACGTAACTTATTAGCGTTACTTCCTAAAAACTTTTGTTGACGTACGTTCGATTATAATGAAACAATTAAAGGGTTTTTCAATAAGAGCGCCACAAAAGTTTTTTTAAATAAAACAAAAACGGTTTTGGATATCAATGAAATTCTTTATTCCTGTGAAAGTACGTTCGATGCCATAATGGCCACCACGGGCACGCTTGCAGAAGTTCAGACGCTGAACCCAATTTTCGACGGTTTTCAAGCATAAATCGGCCGATACTGCTGCAATTTCACGTTCGATATTCGTACAAAGTTCATCAATCGTCGCTGGCTTGTTGGCATATACCATAGATTTGACGTAGCCCCACAGGAAATAGTCCAACGGCGTCAAATCGCACGACCGAGGCGGCCAATCAACTGGACCATTTCGTGAGATAACACGTTCTCCAAACTTGGTTTGCAATAAATTGATTTTGTCATTCGCTGTGTGGCTTGTGGCGCCGTCCTGTTGGAACCACATGTCCTCCAAGTCCATATCATCCAATTGGGGCCAAAAATATTCGGTTATCATTGAACGGTAGCGATTCCCATTAACAGTAACGTGCCGGTCTTGATCATCACTGAAGAAGTACGGCCCAATGACGCCGCTGGCCCATAAACCGCACCAAACCGTAATTTTTTCGGGATGCAATGATGGCTCATGGAGTACGTGTGGATTGCTGTCTGACCAATAACGCAAATTTTGTTTATTGACGAAGCCATTCAGCCAGAAATGAGCCTCATCGCTGAAGATGATTTTTCGATGAAAATCCGAATCATTTTCAAGTTGTTGCTCAGCCCGATTCACGAACATACGACTGGTGGTCAAGCGGCTTCAGTTCTTGCGTCAATTTGATCTTGTAAGGATGTAGGCCAAGATCTTTTCGCAAAATTCGCCGCAACGATGTAACAGAGATGCCCAACGCTTGAGAACGACGTGTGAGAGACACACTTGGGCTTTCTTCAACTGAAGCCTCAGCGGCAGCAATATTCTCGACACTACGGGCACTTCTTTGTCTCACTGGCACGGGAACATTTTGTACTGTGCCTGTGGATTCAAATTTTTCCACTAGACGCTCAATTGTTGATCTGCTAGGACGATTATGACGACCATAAATTGGACGTAGCGCTCTTAACGTTGAGGCCACTGACTCCGAATTTCGGTAATAAATTTTAATAATTTCGACTCGTTGTTGGCTCGTATATCTTTCCATCATGAAATGGCAAACCTTACTGAAGAGAAATGTCAAAAGAGCGGCAAGAAATATGGCGCCGTTTGCTGTCCCTGTCTTTCTACTTTTGTAGCATCCCTGTTGAAAAACCCTTTATACTCATAAATTGTTTAAAATTTTTTTATACTACAATCAGTTTAACGGTTAACTTTGATGGGCTAGTTTCATACAATTTTGCCAGAAAATTACGAAAGTGAACTCGTTGTTTCATCAACGCTATTTACAAAATTAAAAATTTTGAAAATTGAGGTGAAGTGAGGCGTTTCGTTTTATGAAATTTTGCCATTTGTTTATGAGTAAACGTACGTGTTCCTTTTTGATGTTTTTTCTTTTTGGATTTAAAGAATTTTTCCTGAACCCCTTTTTTGTTACATTTTGGAATAAATTGGTAAGCGTATGCTAAAACATGTATTAAAACTTCATCTTCGAGTTCATAAAATATCGATAGATAGGGCTACCCCATGCAAGATATAAGATGACAATATTTCAGTTATTTCGGTAACGGTATTTTAAGGATAACACGGTAGTCAATTATTTTAGTGCATAACGAATTTTTTTCTTTTTGCAAAAAACAACCCGAAATAAAAAAAACGAGTAAAAAGGTTAAAGTCGGGCATGCCGACTATACAATACCCTACACCAGTCTGGTGTATTGTTTGGATCCGAAATTCGAATGGGTTAAAATGGGGCTTATGTCAACCCTTATATGGGCACTAGTTCTAAACATAGACCGATGTTCACCAAAATCAATAGGCTACGTTATTGGGCCAATATAGGTCTGTGTATCAAATTTCATCAAAATATCTTAATATTTGCGACCTGCAGCGTATAAACATTATAATTTTGGTAGGACCCTTATATGGGCACTAGGTCTAAACATGGACCGATATTCACCAAAATCAATAGGCTGCATTATTGGGCCAATATAGGTCTGTGTACCAAATTTCATCAAAATATCATAATATTTGCGACCTGCAGCGTATAAACAGTATAATTTTGGTAGGACCCTTATATGGGCACTAGGTCTAAACATAGACCGATGTTCACCAAAATCAATAGGCTACGTTATTGGGCCAATATAGGTCTGTGTATCAAATTTCATCAAAATATCTTAATATTTGCGACCTGCAGCGTATAAAAATTATAATTTTGGTAGGACCCTTATATGGGCACTAGGTCTAAACATGGACCGATATTCACCAAAATCAATAGGCTGCATTATTGGGCCAATATAGGTCTGTGTACCAAATTTCATCAAAATATCTTAATATTTACGACCTGCAGCGTATAAACAGTATAATTTTGATAGGACCCTTATATGGGCACTAGGTCTAAACATGGACTGATGTTCACCAAAATCAATAGGCTGCATTATTGGGCCAATATAGGTCTGTGTACCAAATTTCATCAAAATATCTTAATATTTACGACCTGCAGCATATAAACAGTATAATTTTGGTAGGACCCTTATATGGGCACTAGGTCTAAACATGGACCGATGTTCACCAAAATCAATAGGCTGCGTTATTGGGCCAATATAGGTCTGTGTACCAAATTTCGTCAAAATATCTTAATATTTACGACCTGCAGCATATAAACAGTATAATTTTGGTAGCACCCTTATATGGGCACTAGGTCTAAACATGGACCGATGTGCACCAAAATCAATAGGCTGCATTATTGGGCCAATATAGGTCTGTGTACCAAATTTCATCAAAATATCTTAATATTTACGACCTGCAGCATATAAACAGTATAATTTTGGTAGGACCCTTATATGGGCACTAGGTCTAAACATGGACCGATGTTCACCAAAATGAATAGGCTGCGTTATTGGGCCAATATAGGTCTGTGTACCAAATTTCGTCAAAATATCTTAATAGTTACGACCTGCAGCATATAAACAGTATAATTTTGGTAGCACCCTTATATGGGCACTAGGTCTAAACATGGACCGATGTTCACCAAAATCAATAGGCTGCATTATTGGGCCAATATAGGTCTGTGTACCAAATTTCATCAAAATATCTTAATATTTACGACCTGCAGCATATAAACAGTATAATTTTGGTAGGACCCTTATATGGGCACTAGGTCTAAACATGGACTGATGTTCAAAAAAATCAAACTTGTTCGTCCTTGGGCCAACATAGGTCTGCGTACCAAATTTCATCAAAATATCTTAATAGTTGCGACCTGTAGAGTGCGCACAAGATTGCATGGACAGACAGACAGACGGACGGACGGACGGACAGACGGACATCGTTAAATCGAAATAAAAAAAAATTCTGAACCGATCGGTATACTATAAGGTGGGTCTTTTGACCAATATTTTTTGGTGTTACAAACATCAGCACAAACTTATTATACCCTGACCACATAGTGGTGTAGGGTATAACAACAAATTTATCGACTTAATTAATGTAAAATACTTAATAACCACGTAGAATTAACAAAACAAGAAAACTAAAAATAACGGTAACGGTATTTTACATATAACGGTATTTAATTTATTTAGATAACGGTATTTTAAAGGTGATTTATGTCGGTATGGGTATTTGAAGGATAACTGTATTTCAGTTATTTCGGTAACGGTATTTTAAAGATAAAGGTATTCAGTTAAAAGGGGTTTGAATCGATAACGGTATTTTAGCGGTATTGCTTGACAATTCTGCGTTAAACAAATTTAATAAAATAGTAAATTCCTTAGAAAAAAAATGTAATTCCTTCTAAGTACTTGTATATATCAATACTTAAAACGAAGTATCGGGCTTTTAAGTTATATTTACATATTCGCGATGGTTATTTAGTTAAACGAAAAAAAAATAACTTATATTCCTCCAATATCAATCTAGAAAACACGAAAGGCTGAATGAGGGTGTAATGGGTTCAGGGTTATTAGTTGTACGTTGATGGCTGACTAAATCTATAATATAGGAATAACGACTTATTACCTACTATGCATACCATGTATGGGTGGTGCTTTTGTTTGGTATGGAATGCCTAGCAGCCATTACCATAACCAGCGTAGTATACTGTAGTACAACATGCCAGCTATATTTGACGTCACTTACACATGCTATTTGACGTCATGAAGTCTAGGAGCTCTAGTTTTTTATAGTGTGTGCTGAGAGTGTAATTATTATAAAAAAAAAAAAAATCATTGCTAATGCTCTCATTTTATTTGCAATTTTTTCTCATATAAAATGAGAAAAACAGAGAAGGAGATATAAGCTGTGAATGTTATACTCGCAGTAATGTTAAATAAAGGAAAAATAGAAAGTTGTCCATTTTTAGAAATGTAACTATCTGAGCTGTTTTTTGTTGATTTTTTTTTTATTATTTTAAAATTAGGTTAAAAGCTTAACATGTCAGCAAGGAACAAGATGAACACAAAGAAGAAAACTGTTTAAATGGAGGTATTGAATCGAAAATCCTCCACATTGTATACCTAGGATGATAATGTTGGCACAAGAGTTCTGTTAATGTCACAATTCGACCATTAAAAAAAGGACAGTAATGGTACTAAATAATTTATTTGTAATTATTGTTTTGTTATCAAAAATTAAAATTGTCTAGTAAGGACTAATTAAACTTTTGTAAGAAATTTAAATAGATTTAAATTTGTAAATTTTAGTACCCTACATACATTTGGAAGATAAAACGAGTAAAAAAAGTTAAAGTCGGGCATGCCGACTATACAATACCCTACACCAGTCTGGTTAAAAGCCAACTAATGTTTGGATCCGAAATTCGAATGGGTTAAAATGGGACTTGTGTCAAAATTTTCAATAAAATGATAAAAGGAGAGAAAAAGGTAAATATAGCCCATATGGGCGATAGGTCCAATTATGGACCGATCCTATCTAGAATCTATAAGCTTTGTTCTTGGGACCATGTGAGTCAGCGAACCAATTTGAAATATATTCGTATTTTCGACCTCCACCCTGTAAAAAAGCTAATTTGGAGGGGGGGGGGGGACTTATATGGGCACTGGACGTACTGTTTTCAGCAGTACGCGTACTTTTTTTACTGATTGTACTGCTTTCTGCATAACTCCCAAAGAAGTACGCAAATGTACTTTTTTTACCCTGTGTAACTTTTTTTTTTTTAAAAACATTAAATAATACTAAAATGTTCCTTATTTGATAACACTATTAGGAATATTTATATTTTTTGTAATTCCTGCACTTGCAATACATCTTATGTTTATAATATTGATGCGTCAATCACAAATTGGCAAAAAAATTAAATGGGGCGAGCGGTTTTCGAAATTTTTCGAATTTTAGATTTCATTGAAACCCCTGTTTTTCAGCAATTTTGGTTAATTTTTTTTAAGGTTTTTGAAATAAAAAGAAATTTGATAAGGATGTTCCCTGAGTTTTGTAAGAACTCAGAAAAATCTAGTTTTTTGGTTTAATCCTTACACTACAACAGTTAATTGATTTCGTTGTTTTGTATTAATAATGTTAATGTACTATGTTTATTTTGTATCAAAGATATGTCCTAAAATATATGAAAAGCAAATCAAAATATCAACTTTTATTATTGTTTTTTTTTATTTATATAAAAATTGATTTTATTTGTTAAAAAATTAACTGACAAACATTAACATAAACTCCATTTTTTAAAATAAAAAAATTTTAATTTTTGTTGAAATTCCGAATTGGTTTTGAAATATTTTTGGATATATACAAAGAATTTGCAACTATGATACAAAATATTTATCACGAATATTTCTAGTTTACGTACTATTATCCTAAAACAACGAAATCAGTAACTTTAGTAAAAATGATGCAGACAACAAAATGAGAATTGCTTTAAAGACAGGGTTTATAATGAGCATATCGAAAAATCTTGAAAGTTGCGGTTTTATGTTAAGTAGACCGACCCTTGGCCATTAAAAAAATCATCATATGGATAAACTGCTCAGCAAATCACTACAGCCGCGATATTTGTTAAATTGTTACTTTTTTGTACTGAATTTTATGATATTTTTAATGAAAAAGTGTAATTCTTTTTCACTAATTGTACTGCCTTTTATCCTCAATGAACTTTTTTCGTCGATTTCATATCTGGCAGCCCTAGCCCTAGGTCTAAATATGGACCGATTTTAACCAAAATCAATAGGCTTCGTCCTTGGGCTGACATGGTCGGTGTACCAAATTTCATCAAAATATCTTAATATCTGCGACCTGTAGAGTGAGCACAAGAATGCATGGACAGACAGACGGACGTACATCGTTAAATCGAAATAAAACGTGATTCTCGGTCGATCGGTATACTATAAGGTGGTATACTATATTTTTTGGTGTTACAAACATCAGCACAAACTTATTATACCCTGACCACGTAGTGGTGTAGGGTATAATTCAAATAAAAGTTATATGTCTAATTGTTTAAATACATTTAAATTTAACGGTTCGTTGTCGTTCATAAATTTGTATTATCACACACAGAGTTGAAGAGAATTAAAGTTCAAAGCGAAAACATTAATAACAAAGGATAAAAATAGCATTTTGGATTTCGTTCATATTAGCCTAGTTGAGTTGTTGACATATGATTATTTGTTTCCCACTTAACATAAGTAGACTATTATCAATTATTAACCAATCAATTATTATCAAGACAAACGACACTGATGACGGCTTTGTAGCGAAATCCGAAAATAAATATTCTGTCCTGCTGGCGTTATCGAATTCTTTAAATTTTTATTATCTGTAATTTACTTGTGAAAAATTGTAACGTCTTTCATTAATTTGAAAATAATTTAAAAAGAAAAAGAATTATTATATATGATTTCAAATCAAACGAAAAACATTCATTTACCAAATAAAAGATCAACTACTATACACACTCGAGCGTACCACCTTACAGGCAAAAAAAAAAAAAGTTCGACGTACACCCTCCAATATGAAGTATTTTTGCAAGGAGGTTTCAAAAAAAGTTTTTTTATTTTTTTTTTGCCGAACGTAGGGGTCGCCATTTTACATTTTTCGTTATATCTTTAGCATTTACAGTCGGATCTTAAAGTATGATACATCGATGTTTTTCTCTCGAGGAGACCAGTGTTTTTCTCTCGAGGGCCATCGACCTAAAGTATCCCGTTCTAGAAGTTAGCCACCAGATCTCAGTTGATACAACCCTAATGTACCACCCTAATGTCAGAAAATTAAAGCTCGCAAAAAATCATTAAAGTTTTGCTAATGAAGTTTTTCGATAAACCCAGTAGATTTTTTTTATATATTGGTTGCCGAACGTTGGGGTCGCCTTTTTAAATTTTTTTTCATTAAATTTTTCCTTTATGGCAAAACACTGGTCTCCTCGAGGCAAAAAAATCGATATATCACACTTTAAAATCCGATTTTAAATGCCGAAACTATAACGAAAAATTGAAAAAGGCGACCCCTAAACGAGAAATTTGCGGGGTAAATGGACTTGTACGGTAGAGAAATGGAACAAATTACATTCTAAATATATTTGGAAATTTCCACTACTTTTTCAACAAACCAGAGATAAGTGTAAGAATTATTTTCAATATTTCTGTAAAGACAATGAGTAAAAGTCAGAGTTGGCAGGCAACACCGCTAAAATACCCTTATCGATTCAAAACCCTTTTAACTGACTACCGTTACCCCTAAAATACCATTACCGAATTAACCGAAATACGATAAAAAATGTCGCGTATTCATCTTCCTCGCAAATTGCTTTCGTATTGGTTAGAAAAGTATTGCTTTGGGTTCCCGGCGGAAGAAACTTCCTTGATACGAAAATAATTACACAGTACAACACTAAAAATGCATCGGGCATGAGACATATCAATTCTGATAGATTTTAGGATGAGTAGCATGAATGTGAACACCGAATTTTAAAATTAGCTCTAGTTTTTGAAATATTCGCAAATTTAACTTTTAGCAAAAAGTCAGTTTTTTCGTTAAAATTTCTTATTTATTCATATACCTGACTAAACTACGGATAATTTTTAATAATAATTTAAAAGTATAGACTTTGGGCTTTCGGAACTATACCAACTTATTTTTGTTAGATATTACAAAAAATTTAAATTTTTGTTGAAGTCGATTTCATTTAAAATTTTGGGTGGCAGTATGCTTTGACTTGGTTTATTTTTGGAGCATTCTGATTGGTTAATTTATTTTCAACAAATCAAAATATTTGAAAATATAAATATTTTTGTAGGGTTTCCATACACAAAATGAACAAAACCGTATGTTTAACAATAAAACGGACTAAATTTGAAATGCTCTTTTATAGTACTTTGTTGAACATGCATATTTTGATATCGTTAGTTTTTTAGGAATTTGCACTTAAATTATCCAAAACTTTGTTGAAATTGATTAGAAAATATGTGTGTTACATATTTCAATGGTTTTATCTGAGTTTTTTAATTTCAGATTCGTCACAGACTCCTTAATTTTTAGGTATTAAAAAATCAACCTTTTTTAGCTTTAGCCAATTTTTACTTAAAATTAAAACACAAAGTACGAAATTTGTTTGATAAATTAAATAACATGAGATGTTTACTAACGGTATAAATTAAACAAAATCGATATTCCTTTCATCGCAGATTATTTATAAACTAAATCGTGAAAAAAGAGAAATTTCAACTTTAAATGCATATATAGAGAATATTATCGCAGCTGGCAAAACATGCGATATATCAAATAAAAGGGCATGTTTCGTCCTATTAAAGTTTTGCAAAGAGTGGCGTTCATACTTTTAATTTTTCATCTTTTTACAAAAAGTTTATTACTTAATTGAATTTTCCTGCAAATACGGTTTTGTAAATATTTCTTAAACTATAGCTAACTTTAAAATTCTATGGCCATATTCGTGATCTATATCCCAATGTCTATTAGAAATGATGTGTCGCAATCTTTATGGTAATATGATCGGAGAATCTTTTTCATATTGACATGCTTGCTGGATATTGTTCCAAAGAACTGGATATTGTTCCAAAAAAGTTCCTTGCACACAAAATTTGATAAATTTAATTTATCATCTCTGTTGACCACATTCCTTGTGGCTTCTTATTTCATTTGAAATACAATGCAGAAGGACATCTTGGATTGTAAATTGTAAATTTTACAAAGTTGCTTAACCATAAAGCATTTTTCTTGTTGTTTTCATCAGTGCGTTTTTGTGGATTTCTTATTACACCGTGCAACCGTCATTCTCACCCATGGAAAAGTTGATATACACATGACCGTGTGTAGTAAAACTGCATGCTTAGGTTCTCATGGAGTTTAAATTTTCAATGGATGGACTTTAGACAAACCCGGTTTTTTAGCAAATTGTGCACATCCTCTGATGCTGATATGGTCATCAAATGAAAGAGGAGAATCTCTAAATTTTAACAAAAGCTTTTGTTTTTTCCTACCAAAACAAAATTTTGTCATAAATATCCATTGAATTTGTAACAAAAAATTGTAACATTTTATTGAAAATTAAAAAGAAAACAAAATTTTTCGTCTTTTTTGGTCAAAATTTACATTATTATTGAACTCTGGAGATTCTTCCCTCTTATTTGATATCCATTTTATGTTGTTATTTTATATTTTGTTATCATTTGATCATACCCAGTTTCTCTTCATCTGGCGTGATGAAGATAAACTGAGTATGAAGTTTTATTATACTGGTATCTACTTTCAGGTTTCTGTCGAATTTTCTTTGGATAAGATAAAAAGTTAAATATTGTAGCACGGTGTTATAAATTCCCAGCAAAACCTTGATAATGGGTTGGAACTTTTTAACGCATTATCTGGTAATGGGTAACCCTTTACCATTGGTTTTACTTAGAAATCTAATGCAATACGTTACTAATATTGTGATACATCAATACTTATGTGGGAGGTATCAAATAATGAGTTACTGATATAGAGATATATTACTACCTATTTGGAGGCTTTAAAATAATATATTACTGATATTGTGTTATATAAGAACTTATTAATAAGGGTAAAAATAATAAGTTATTGGTATTGCTTTATATATCTACTTACATATTTTTCGAATGTACGATTTAATAAAAATTAATAATCTAATTACATTGCTCGGATCGGTGTACTTTTAAACAAAGTCACTACTGGTAACATCTTATTTTATTCCCTATATGTAACCAATGAAATTTGTACTAATGTGTAACGACTTATTTCACTCCATACAAGTATAAAGTTATTTTATCTAACTAGTGAATTTAATATTACAAGTAACAACTTATTTCAGTACATCCTTAGTAATCACTTATTTTAGCCTATACCGGTACAAGTTAGGCAACCATTTACCTCCAATGATACGCCATGTTAAAATAATGTGTTATGCGTAAAGTAGTAGTTACAATTTTTTGTTTCTTATTCCATTTCCCTTTACCTGGTAATAGAAGGTTTTGCTGGGTTATTTCGCCCTTGTCTAAATTACGTTGATTGTGGCCACTATTTGGTTGCACCATGGGGGCTTACTATTTATAATTTGTTTGAAATTACGATAATGTTTTCGCAACCACCAAAGGGGATATACAACTATGCATAATACTTGTAATAAGTAGCTCATTTTACCATAATTCTTGTTATGATTTAACATTATAGTAGAGAATTTCTGCAAATTGTTCTCCATATGATCTCCTTTTAAGGGCAATAAAATTCACCATGGAATTTGATGGTCATATTGTTGGAAAAAGATATGTAGAAGCAAATGAATTTTTAATTAATGTATTAAAACTAAAAACCAAATCGATTACTGTATTTTTATAAATCGGGTGTTTCACATCAACTCGCTTCTACATACATACCCTACGGGGAATGAGGAGTCAAATGCCCTCCAAGGACCTATCCCGTGACCGGTCAACCGAAGGCATATTACTAAATTAGTACAAATATGAACCAAAGAGAATGAATTAATTTTCTAAGTATTTTCTGATTCGTTACTTTCACTGTTGCTTTTAAAAAACTTGACCGATACCGAAATAAAAAACAAAATTCGCGGCATATTTTTCAAAATTTTTTTTATTTATTTTACTTTTACTCTTTTATTTATTTTGAACTTTGCTTATTTTAGCTCTTATTTTAAATTTATAATTTTTTGCTAAAAATTTTAAGTTTTGTATTTTCAACGTTTTTTTTAATGTTAAAGCTGTTTTAGTTTTAACAATTGGTAGGTATTTCATTTGATTTTCTTTTTAACTTAAGGGTAATTTTTTAAATTCTTATTTATATTATCAGAGTTTTTGAGGTATCTTTCTAATTTTTAATTGATTTTTTATTTTAATTATGGCCAACACAAAAAACGAGTCAACTGCCATTAAAAGACCTACCCCGTGACCGGTCAATCGGGGGCATACTGAAGGCACTTCCACTATATTTGTGTGTGTGTTAGTGTTGTTTTCTTTTTGCATTTTTTTATTTGCTTGTAGTGTTTGTTTTTTCTTTTTCTTTTTTATTTGAACAGAAACGAAAAATATATAACTTTACCATCTGCCAGCCATCACGCATAAGCAACATTACCTCAGACGGTAGAGCGTTTGCGTTACAAGCAGGAGGTTGTGTTATCGAGCCCTACTTCGACGCCAAGTAGATTATTTTTAATTCTTAATTTTTTATTACTTTATTTGAAAAGCTATTTTTAAACACACCACCTTACTGTCACAAGGTGTCTTAACTGTGGCAATTGGTCATTTCCAATGACAACGCCATGTTAAAGTGATATGTCTCTTTCAAGCAAAAAGACCGATCAACGACCGGTCTCCGCCCCCTTGGGACCTATCCTGCGTGTCATCCTAGACCGGTCCCTTTCCCCGTAGGGTAACTACTTTATGTACATATGTATATTAAGATGTCCCTTAAAATAACGATTTTTCGATTTTCATTCATTACACCCCCCTGTTTTATTGGAAATGGTCCCAAATGGAAGAAATCCATTTTGAAAAAAAGTGTATTACTATTAAAAATTCCCAAAATTCGAAATTTCGAAAAAATAATTTTTTATATCATTTATTCATTTAATATAGTCAAAGTGATTCAGACATGGAATTTTGACTTCATTGGATATCATTAACCCACTTTAGCCTGGAATCCAAAATGACCCAAGACTTTGAGAAAAATGCAAAAGCGTGTTTTTTTAAATTAATTTTAAAGAATTTTTTAAAATGCTTAATTTGGAGATGTCGATTGCTATTTGTACCACATAATAGTTGATCTTAAAGAAAAAAAATAAATTGGAAAAATGATAATTCGAGTTTGTGTTTGGAGCGACTGCTTTCCAGGACATTTTACAAAAATTGCTTATTTTGTCAAAAATTTAACAAAATTTTAATGTTTTCATCAAATTTTACATAGTTTGAAGGAACACTTAACTTTGGTTAGACTATAATTATCTTTACATTCGTTTAAAAAATCCGCCGAAGAGATTTTTAATTTTTCGAGATCTCTGAGCTAATTAAGTTGTGTCAACAAATTGGCTCTCTAGAACCCATCCTTGACCCCAGGGACGTATCTAGGAATTTCTTCCGGGGAGCGGGGCTTTTTAATTTTTTTTTTTGTTTAATTTATCCTGTGTTTTTTGTTGTTGTTGTTTTTTTGTATACTGGGGAAATTTATATTTAAGTTAAGTGTGCTCGTTATTTTAAGATAAGTATGCTCCTTTACTTTTTGTGTAAAATTCAGTAAAATGAGAGTAACCACAAAATCCTCTCTCTAAATGACAAAATTGCATGAAAGTACGCGAACGCACAAAATCACTTTTTTTAGCCCAAAACTTTATTTAACAAAAAAAAGTCTATAATTTTAATTTAAAAAATCGCATAGATACACATATTTTTGCATTTAGAAGTTTTTTGACTTTGTTCAGTTAATTTTTATGTATAGAAGTTTTATTTTGCATATTTCTTTGCTTAATTAAAATTTAAAATATTTTCACAATGGTGTTATTTTTAATCATTGCACCAGCTAGAAGTCCTTCTACAATCTTCCGAAGTTTATAGTAAATGGGTGAAATCAAAAAATGTGATAAATTTTTGGGCCAAATTTGTGAGAAGCAAAAACGCTTTTTGGTAAGAATGGTTACCGCGGTAACATAAAGGAATACAAAAAAAAAGACAAATTTATTTTATTAATTGCCTGATATAAATCAATATAAAAATGATTTTCTAAAAAAAGGTAAGGGTTTTTCATAATTTTTAGATATTACAATTAAGAATGGCTAATAACCATAAAAGAAAATTAAATTTTTAAATTATATACATATTTCAAGTTTAATTTAATTCTAGGTGATTTCAGATTTCAAAAATTTTAGATTTTTGTTAATATTTAAAATTTTCTGCAATCCGTTTCTGATATGGCCTATATTGTTTTTATTAATTTTTCGACAAGCATGGATTCCGTTCGAATTTTCTGACAAAACTTGGGTCCGTTACGCAGCATATTTTGTATTTTTTATATCTTGGTCGCGCCCTCAAGTGGTGGTATAATAAGTTCAAATTGAAAGCTTGAAGTTTGTACGCACTGAAAGCGTTAATATTTGATAAGAAAAACACTTAATTTTCATATTTTCATAATCTCTGTGAAATTCTGTGAAAAATTTGCAAAAAAATTTGAATAAATTCCTTCGTAATATTTTTAACAATTTTTTACTCTGGTTGCATTTAAATTTGATTTGAATGCTTTTTTTAATGGTTGAGAGAAAATATCCCAATTTTTATATTTAAAAAACAATTTACAATTTTACAAATACGGAAACCCCTTGAATCGATCAGGCATTTTATTTCCTAAAGTATATATTGAACGAAAAAAGGTTCTTCCTTTATATATTTTTTCCCAGGTTTTTATCGAAAACGGCATATTTCTTTTATTAGTCTCATCTTCCTTAAATTTATACTAATATAATAAAGAGGTAATGTGTGTACACTGAAAATAAGGAGTGAGATCATAAAAATGTTAACACATATAAAGTTAAATAAAAAACAAACCACTGAATTTTAATACTTCGAACCAAATTTTTATTAAATGAAAGTTAATACAAAATCAAACAAAAAGAACCGCATGGAATTCGAACCACTACGAACAAAGTTATCCACTTTTTCCGGATTAAAGCTTTTATGGTAGTTTCTGTCACCTCTTTAGAGCAGGTGGTCTATCTACGTTTGAAATATTGCATGTCCTGGGAGACCTTCTTTGTGCCCTTTAATTCTCTTTAACAAGAGCCCAATATCTCTCCACTGGCCTGAGTTGTGGGCAGTTTGGTGGATTTGCCTCTCTTGGTACAAAAACCACATTATTACCATTATACCACTCCAGCGCTTTCTTGCTGTAGTGACAAGATGCTAAATCGGGCAAAAAGTAAGTGGATACATTGTGCTGACTCAAAAATGAAAGAAGTCTCTTCTGCAAACAGTCCTTGATATAAATTTCGTATTTTTTTGTACTTTGTAGGACTTTAGTCCTGCCTTACGTTTCATTTACATACAAAAAAGTCCGAGCATTGGGCTAACCGAGCTGTTTTTCTGCCAGATGTGTTAGGAGCTCTCTTAAGGATGCTTTTAACTTTACATGCCTTACCAATGTTACGATAACCAGTCGTTGTCCCTGTTCCCGGCTTCCTTTCAATTGTTAGGTGTTCCAGATAACTTTTTACCACTTTTGAAACTGTTTGGCCGCATACATTAGTTTCTTTGGCAATTTTTTTGTATGTCCGTGTTTGGTTTTGTTGAAAATATTTAATTATTTTTGAACGCACTTTTCTTTCATCGTCCATTCTGTAAAAAATTGCTAATTAAAACTCATGATGTAAATCAATTTATTAATTGACATATTTTTAAAATGTAAACTGCCGACAAAAAAAATATGAGAAGCTTTACACCAAAGTTATAATAAAAATATGTGTGTTAACATTTTTATTATCTCACTCCTTATTATTACAGTAACTGACTGTAGTTTATTTAAAAAGTTGTCCGTACATTTATTTTTAAATGATTATAAAGTTAAAAAGAAAGGAAATATATTTTTTAACTTTTTTTGTCATTTATTTATAAAAATAAACTACATATAAATAAGCATTTTCTGTTACGCATTTTCTGTTACAGTTAATATTTTTATTTAAAATGTTTTGTTAAAAAAATAAAACCTTTCAAAAAACGA
This sequence comes from Leucophora obtusa, assembly GCA_949987735.1. Taxonomy (NCBI): domain Eukaryota; kingdom Metazoa; phylum Arthropoda; class Insecta; order Diptera; family Anthomyiidae; genus Leucophora; species Leucophora obtusa. The sequence goes on along the minus strand of OX465297.1, from coordinate 91,057,411 downwards.
GATAAACCAAATATCATTTATTCTTACGAATTTTGTAGTTAATTTTTAGAAAGTTAAAAAAACGAAATAATTGAAAAAGCATTATTTTTTAAGGATTTTGTAGTTAATTTATTAACATTTAAAAATAAATGGAAAGTTCTTTTAATTTAAATGAAAAGTTCGTAGGCCGGTTTTCAAGTGATTTTTCATTTATTTTAAATTACATTTTCATTTAATTTAAACTACAAACTATTTTGAGTGTATGTTTGTTTGTTTGTAGGAGGTAAACTCCGTAATTACTCATCTGATTTCAAAAATATTTGTTCCAGTATTTAGGATGGTTCTTAAGGATGGACATATGCTTTACATAATTCACTTAAGATAATTAATAAAAAGGTTATGGACAATAATGTAATATGCAATAAAAGAATAACCCCTGTGGGAAAACAGGGGTTAGTTGTGACGCGAGCACCTGTCCCGGCACCGGTGAAAACAGGACCGGTCTGAAAGAACCTATCCTGTGACGTGTCTAGTGACCGGTGAAAACAGGACCGGTCTGAAAGTATCTAACCGGCGACCTGTCTCGTAACCGGTGCAAACAGGACTGGTCTCAAAGTACCAGTAAGTTATTGGATTAATACTTAACGTGTTGAGTAGGCGCTAAGTAATGAAGGCATTCACTAGATTTTTGTACAACTGTTGCCCAACTTAAATGCCTAAAAATGTCTGACATACGGACTAAACTATACTTTTGTAAAGACAAACTGTGAGCTAAATCCAAATCTGGCGTCTGTAAAAACACATATTTTTTTTATCAAAATACTCCAAATTTTATTTCTCTTTAAAATGCTTTTTGAATTTTTTAGAAAGCTTTTTTATTCTTGGAAATATCGTCCGTTAAAATTTCCTAGTGAAGGATTTGTTTTTTTTTAATTTTGCTTTTGAACTACCCAATAAACATCAAAAAACTAAAAATTCAAGTGCTTTAAAAATTGCATTAATTAAACTTCTACTGCTATTTGTTTCAGTTAATATCAAGTTCACAAATTGAGGTAACTTTTTGGAAACTCTGTTTACATTTTCTGTCTGCAATAAATAACCAAATATTAATACTTTTAAAACTTCATAAAAATCAGGCATTTGACTGAACTAAAACAAATAAAATTTATAGAATTTAATTCCTGGTAAAAATATATTGCGAATAACAAAAGCTTAAATCTAAATTGGTACTTAATAGGGCAAGGAATTCCAAGCAAATGCATGCTTTTTGCGATAATCCAAAACTAATGTGGACCAAAAATTTATCCGACTCATCGAATTTAGAACAAAATGACATCGTTTCATAGTTGCATATTTTGACAAAAATGCATGTTTTTGCATACTTTGAAAGGTTCTTTTGTATGAGTCATGTGACAGGTTTTTCTGCGTCAGTTTTGTGACAGGTTCTTTTGGGTTAGTCCTGTGACAGGTTCATTTACGTCAATCCTGTGATAGGTTCTTTTGTTTCAGTCCTGTGACAGGTTCTTTTGCTTCAGGGAAAAGTCTCCCCCTTGACGGCCTGCCAAAACTCCTTTGGCTAGAAACCTGAAATTTAAAATATGTGTTCCTTGGAGTATGGGCTAACTTATCTGGATAGTACTTTTTCGAATTTTGGAGAAGGACGTTGTAAAAATGGGGGTTCAAAAGGAGAAAACAGCTGGAGCTGAAATTTGGTATTAATGTTCCTCCCCTGCAGTAGACATCCACTAAGACAGAATTTTTGGAAATTTCTACAGAGAGGGGCAAAAGGGGGACAAGTCTCCCCCTTGACGTCCTGCTCAAACTGCTGGAACTAGGTAGGTGGAATTCGGAATGTAAGTTCCTTCTACTGTGTAGATGTTCGCAAAGAAGTGATTCTTATAAATGCCTCTCGGGAGGGGCAATAAGGGGAGAATTCTCCTTCTTGACGGCCTGATAAACTATTGAAAAATGTCGAATTATACCAAATTATCACCCTATTATGATAGCTTGTTCTTGCAAGCAGGAAACCGGTAATTTTTAACGAAAACTTAAGCTTAATTTATCAATTTTATGTTTAAATTAAAATATGTATGATGAGAACTATTAGCAGTAACAATAAAACAATAGCCACTTATCAATTAAAAGTTGCGAAAAATTATCAGTTTCCTATTTGCAGCCAAATTTTATAATTTTTTTTTCAGTAAATAAGAGGAGAGCGTTCTCTATTTTCTAACCTCTTTGATTATGCTTAGCACACATTACTATTCAGGATTTTCAACAATTATTTTAATTTTTGCATTAAAAAATACAAAAATTGTGTTTTTGGACTTTCTATATTTTCATATATTTAGTTAGAATATTGTTCTACCTCAAGCCCAAATTCTAATATAATATTGTCATATTAGATTTTGTTTGTTGTTTCAAAAAATGTTTATAATTTTCATGATAGACAATACAATTGTTTCGTAGCCATAACACTACTCTTCAGTTGTCTGCAATAAGAAAATTATAGCTTTATTACACAAACCGAGACATTACATAAGGTACAAAAAATAAACGGGACTGGAATTTTGTACTTTCGTATATGAACTGTCTGATTTGGTAAAACCAGCTATAAATCAACTCCTTTTTGAAAGCACACAAAAACCCATAACAAAAACAGTTTCGATGGACACCAAATAGCTTAAAAATTTTTTTAGAAAACAGTTTTCGCAATTGGATTTCAAGTCTATTTTATTTATGGAAACTTCAGAAACTTGGACATTTGCTATTTGATTTCAACAAAAAATAATTAGTTTTTATTACATTTTTTAAGCAACATTGTTACTTTCGACGTATTTTGTTAAAAAAGTGCTAAAAATCCTGGGCACCGGATCACAAAACATTATATCTAGCATATGTAGTCATATCCCATTTGATATAGATCGACATTTAATCTTATTCAAGTTCATCTCAAAATTGGGGTATCCAGTAATATCCAATAAGATCCCTAAATATATTACAGGATTAAATTAAATCCAAATAGATCTCAAAATTGAGAGCTCAATAATAAAATTAGGATCTAGATAGATCCCAAAATATCCCATGCGATTAATTTAGATCCAATTAGATACAAATGGATAAGCTAATTTAGGCAGATCGAATTTGATATTCTGAGATCAAAATTTATACTATGATATATTTGAAATTATTTAAATTTTAATAAAATTTAAAAAATAACATAAACAAATAAAATAAAGTTATAGGAGGTTTACAATTTTCATACACTCACAATATTTTATAGTTGAAACCAACTTAAAATACATATTATATTAATTGAAGACACAATTAAAAAAAGTACTACTGATTTTTCATTATATTCAAACCATTTTGCTATTTATTTTCAAACATTGTTTAAACAATCCATAAAAGAAATAAAAATAATTGAAAAGTGTGCTAAAACAGTCATCAATTTTTAACTGACAAAATGTAAAAAAAAAACGATTTTGTGGTTTGTTTTTTCATATGTTAACAAAAAAGAAAACAGAAAATATTTTAACAGAAAACAACAAAATTATATAAATTATTTTTTCTAAAAATAGAAAACTAAAAATAGAACATTTGACTGAAAATATCAACTCCTACAGACGATACATATTCTTTTGTAGTTTGTTTTTTATTGACTGACAAAAACAAGTTAAATAATATATTTCAATGTACTTTAATTGATTCGTCAATTGAAAACAAACTTTACCTATTACTTTTCAAATTAACCTCAATTTGTTATGGAAAATATATTGTGAGTGTATGTATGTAAAGCGCATAGTTTAGGGACATGGCCAAAAATGTGCCCAAACTATACTGTATATTAGTAAAAAATGTCACTTGCAGCCCAATCCAGATACTCACAGTGCCAGTGAACTTCAGCAGTGCTGTCAAATTTTATTTTTGAATTATGCAAAAACTACAATGACAGAGCTTTCGTTCGTACTACATATTAACGAATCGATTTTATTTAACGAGCAATTTTTATTAAATAAGTGAAAAATTCATTAATTCAGTGAATTCTTCATTATATATTTTCAATTAATCCGTAAGATATGATGTAATTGTATTAGGGTTTTTGGATATGCTAAATACTGAATTATATATTTATTTCGAAATTTTTCCATTTTAGTTACGTTTGTTTACTTTACCCTCGTAAATACGTAAAAGTTAACATTTATTACATACATTAAATTTTAAAAAATTCAAAGAGCAGTTATTTTTCATGTTCAAGAAAATGTAACATTTCAACTTGCGTAATTTTGAACTATTTTTTAAAATCTGCAAAAAACTTGATCTTTCTTTTTTTTACCTATTTCTGCGGAGGTACTCGTATTACTTGGAGAGTATGTATATTATTTGCATTTCATTTAGTATATTGCGATACTACGTACCGACATATACCTACTTACACATTTCCTGCTATGGCATACTGCTAACTGGACCATAATTGCACGCCAACTATGATGTTCTATATATCTAGCTATAGCTGTGTATGACCTAAATAAGACTTTACCTCTTCTAACATACGCGTTATAGCGATATATATATAAGTATATCGTATATATAATAGTAATATACAGATGCTTCAATTGCCAAATCGATTAACTCCATAAAACAGAAAGTTGAGAAAAATGAGAAAATTGTATATTTTGTTTCTTAAAATTCCTGTTAAATTATAAACTCAAATAAATGATGTAGGCTGTATTACTGCATAAGATGGAATATATCGTTATTATTACACTGACAACACAAAAAAAAATTAACAAAGTTCTGACAACTGATTCTGGCATAGGGGACCAAAAATTTAGGCATAGGATGTGTTCAGCGAACTTACGTAAAACACTATGAGGAACATTTTTGTGGAACATTTCAACCGTCTATCTCTTCAATTAAAGGGACTTTTTTGGCCCCTTTTTACACAGAGACAAAAAGGATCCGTAAGTTGAAGAGTTAGAGGGTTAAAATATTCCGCAAAAATATTTTTTAATGAAATTCTACTGTAAGTCTCTGAAGATATCAAAGTTAAAAAATTTAACTTCAATGCCAGAAATAAGTCAAAACTTAAAATGTGTTTAAGGGTTAATTTCATACTTATTCATAACACTGTGAGACAAATGGTAGGGGTCAGTGATCGGGAAGGGTTCAAACTACCGGGGAAAGTTATATCGGTAAAAAAGAAGTTATACGTGTCCCGGCGTTTCGCTGGGTCAACCCTAGGAATCGAGATATATCGATTTGACCTTTGGTGGTCTTTTTTTGACATAACTCGAGAACCACTAGTCCGATTTTGCTCAAACAATTTTAAAAAAATTAAAAATTACAATTCCTTTAATCTGTTCATATAACGTTTTTCTATATACTCAACAGTTTTGCCGGTAAAAATAAATGTATGGAGAAAAAAATATTTTTTGCCTAAAATATTAAAAAAAAGTAATAAACAAAAGGTTATTGATTTTTATGGTAGCGGTAACAAACATTTATTTTTACAGGCAAAACTGTTGAGTATATATGTTATATGAACAGATTAAAGAAATTGTAAATTTTAATTTTTTTAAAATTGTTTGAGCAAAATCGGACTAGTGGTTCTCGAGTTATGTCAAAAAAAATATATATCTCGATTCCTAGACTTGACCCAGCGAAACGCCGGGACACGTATAACTTTTTTTTGACCGATATAACATTTCCCGTTGGTTTCATCCCATCCCGATTTGGACTGTCGCATAGTGTAATTGATGCTCAAATGTCCCACAAACATGGATTTTAGGGGGAAACCATGTGAGAATTCACACATTTTAGTTATATAATGTGTTCGGCGAACTTGTGTATAACACTACGCGGAACATTTTTGTGAAACATTTTAACCTTCTAACTCTACAACCTACGGGTCTTTTTTGTCCCTTTTTAAAAAGGGGCCAAAAAAGTCCCTTATATTGAAAAGATAGAGGGTTAAAATGTTCCACAAAAATATTCCGTGTAGTGTTTTACACATGCGCGGTTCCAGCAATTAATATAAAGGGAAACATCAAAAAATACATTTACTTGGCCACTGAGGCGTATGATTTTTCCCCTTATATTAATTGTTGGAACCGCGCATGGTTTTACATAAGTTAGCTAAACCCATCCTATACCTAAAATGAAAGATATACATGGTTTCCTATGCCGATTCACAGAAAGGGGAAACTTTAACCCTCCAAAAAACATTGGGGCATATGTGAACTTTTAAAAGGTCGATACACATATATTTTTCTTTGGTCGACTCTGCCATAATAAGTTGTCAGAACCTTGTTGTTTTGTAAAAAATTTGATTTTGTTGTACAGTGTTTTTAATCTCTTTCATCTTAATATAACGGTTTATTAAAAAAAAAACACACAATTTACACTGAAATTTAAATTATCAATATTGGCTTCTGCGGCAATTAGAATGCAACTAATTAATAATTTTTCATTCTTTGGGATGAGACACCAACAATAAACAATTTAGAAGCAGTCAATTGCGTTGTATAAAGTGATTTAACTAAATTTTTATTATGATTTACATTAGAGTATGTAGTTAATCAGATTGGCTTCTGAAATAAATTATTTAGTATTTAATGGCTAAAAAAATTTGTCATTTAGTAGTGTTAATACTTATTATTAGAGAAATTTGTTTCGAATATTATACAGTTGGGAGTTAATAGTGTGCTTTGACATTAAAATTAAAAAAAAAAAAAAATCAAAAAGTTGAGTTAATCGATTTGGCAAGTGAAGCATCCATATAACTTACCGACAATCTTAAATAATAATAAAAAAGAAATACATGTTTTTGAACACGCGCACCTGAACTTTTTTTCTTATACATATTTTTTATTATTTTGTTAATACACTGATGTAATGTTATGCACATTTCACTTTATACATGTACTACTTGCAGTTCTACGATATATTACTTTTATTTTCTTTCAGTAATATCATCATAATTTATAGGGCTTTCTTAAGCTTCACAAATGTTCCTCCTGAACTAATTAAAACTTTGTAAGAAAAGGAAAATAAAATGCATTTAATATTAATTAAAACCAGAAAACTGCATTTTTTAAAAAATGTTTAATAAACTGTATAACGTATGAGTAATAAAGAACTGCTTATATACATATTACGTATACGCAGTGTTGTACAATAAAATCTTTAATATACAAAAAGTTATCGCTGTGTATATAATTTCTTACTTTTTATGAATTGCAATGTTAAATGCTTAGTCGTAATGATATAATCTCAATAGCTCAGCTATAAAAACTATTTATTCATTAAAAATGATGTTGCTCTATTACAATTATATTTTAATAATTTTTTAATGTTATTCAGAACAATCACGTTGTTTATAGCTGCCAGAGAAAAACTGTTTTTAAAATTTAAAATACACCTTATTTCTTCTGAAGCTGGTGCAACACAAACAAAATATACAATAACCGTGGGTTTAAAGAAAATGTCAAGAGTCGTTAAATGTCAACAATTAAAAGGTAAAAGGATTTTCAATTACAAAAAAAAAATACAAAAAAAATGCTTAAAAGTCAGTAAATACATTTTAGTCACTCATCTCCATATAGGTAAAAAAAATAAATTAAAAATATTTTAGTTAAAAATCTTTTAATGGAAGTGTTCATATAAGATCAACTATTGTTAAATATAAAGGCAAATATGGACATATATGTAAGTATATGTGATTCCATATATGCAAAAGAAAATCATACATGTGACTGTGTGGCTCAACACCGCCCAGCCCAAGCCGCTGAAGCTACCCGAATAAAAAAGTTGATATATATATTATATATAAAATAATCATATAAGTGTTTAAATAATCTGATCCGCAAAATGGGTCTATAAAATTATATCAGATTGTATTATTTTGGATAGAGTTCAATCTAATATTATCTGATGCAATTGCATCCTAAAATTGGGCACTTCTAAGTGAATCGTATTATACCTAATCTGATATAGTTATACTATTTAATACAATTGGATTTCAACATTTATACCCAAAATATATTTTATGTGGCATATAAAATAATTTCCTTTTCGAATTTTGATATTTTTTTGATCTTAAATAATATAAATTTTTATCAAAATTTGACTCAGAAAATATTTTAAAATAAGATTTATGTAAACTTATATATAAAACGAGTAAAAAGGTTAAAGTCGGGCATGCCGACTATACAATACCCTACACCAGTCTGGGTAAAAGCCAACTAATGTTTGGATCCGAAATTCGAATGGGTTAAAATGGGGCTTGCGTCAAAATTTTCTATAATGTGAGTCAGCGCACCAAATTTCATTAAAATATCTTAATATTTGCGATCTGCAGTTTGTAACCAAGCAAATTATGGGGGGACCCTTATATGGGCACTAGGTTTAAACATGCACCGATGTTCACCAGGCTTCAGGCTTCGTCCTTGGGCCAAAATAGGTCTGTGTACCAAATTTCATGAAAATATATTAATATTTGCGACCTGCAGCGTATAAACAATATAATTTTCGGGGGACCCTTATATTGCCACTAGGTCTAAACATAGACCGATGTTCACCAAAATCAATAGGCTTCGTCCTTGGGCTGATATAGGTCGGTATACCAAACTTCATCAAAATATCTTAATATTTGCGAGCTGCAGTTTGTAACCAAGCCAATTTTGGGGGGACCCTTATATGGGCACTAGGTCTAAACATCGACCGGTGTTAACCAAAATCAATAGGTTTCGTTCTTGGGCTCCCATAGGTCGGTGTACCAAATTAAAATCAAAATAACTTAATATTTGCGGCCTGCGGCGTATAAACAATATAATTTTGGTAGGACCCTTATATGTGCACTAGGTTTAAACATGGACCGACGTTCACCAAAATCAACAGGCTTCGTCCCTGAGTTGACGTAAGTCGGTGTACCAAATTTCATCAAAATATCTTAATATTTGCGACCTGCAGCGTATAAACAATATAATTTTGGTAGGACCCTTATGTGGGCACTAGGTCTAAACATGGACCGATGTTCACCAAAATCAATAGGCATCGTTCTTGGGCCAAAGTAGGCCTGTGTACCAAATTTCATCAAAATATCTTAATATTTGCGACCTGCAGTTTGTAGCCAAACCAATTTTGCAGGACCCTTATATGGGCACTAGGTCTAAACATGGACCGGTGTTAACCAAAATTAATAGGTTTCGTCCTTGGGCCGACATAAGTCGGTATACCAAATTTCATCATAATATCTTAATATTTGCGACCTGCAGCGTATAAACAATATAATTTTGGTAGGACCCTTATATGGGCACTAGGTCTAAACATGGACCGATGTTCACCAAAATCAATGGGCTTTGTCCTTGGGCCAACGTAGGTCTATTTATCAAATTTCATCAAAATATCTTAATATTTGCGACCTGCAGCGTATAAACCATATAATTTTAGTAGGACCCTTATATGGGCACTAGGCCTAAACATGGACCGATGATCACCAAAATCAATAGGTTTCGTTCTTGGGCCAACATAGGTCTGTGTACCAAATTTCATCAATATATCTTAATATTTGCGACCTGGAGCGTATAAACAATATAATTTTGGTAGGACCCTTATATGGGCACTAGGTCCAAACATGGACCGATTTTAACCAAAGTCAATAGGCGTCGTTTTTGGCTCGACAAAAGTCGGTGTACCAAGTTTCATCAAAATATCTTAATATTTGCGACCTGTAGAGTGCGCACAAAAATGCATGGACAGACAGACAGACGGACGGACAGACGGACATCTTAAAATCGAAATAAAAAAAATTCTGAGCCGATCGGTATACTATCAGGTGGGTCTAGGACCAATAGTTTTTGGTGTTACAAACATCAACGCAAACTTATCATACCCTGACCAAATAGTGGTGTAGGGTATAAAAATTATAATAGCTGTGTTTGTGCGACAAGCTATCAACGTTGCCTTATGTCATTCCCATATAAATTTGACATTAGCCAACGTTTAGTGTTAACTCTCAACGTTACTGATGTCAAATTTGTAGGGGAATGACATAAGCCAACATTGATAGCTTGCCGCACAAACACAGCTAATATAGAAATAATTTACAATTATATATGTACACTGAAAATATTATAACAGTAACTGACTGTAGTTTATTTAAAAAGTTATCCGTACATTTATTTTTAAATGATTTAAATACAAAGAGGTATATTTATACCCTACACCACTATGTGGTCAGGGTATTATAAGTTTGTGCTGATGTTTGTAACACCAAAAAAGATTGGTCCTAGACCCACCTTATAGTATACCGATCGGCTCAGAATTTTTTTTTTATTTCGATTTAACGATGTCCGTCTGTCCGTCCGTCCGTCTGTCTGTCCATGCATTCTTGTGCGCACTCTACAGGTCGCAAATATTAAGATGTTTTGATGAAACTTGGTACAGCGACTTTGTTGCTTAAAATCGGTCCATGTTTAGACCTAGTGCCCATATAAGGGTCCTACCAAAATTATATTGTTTATACGCTGCAGGTCGCAAATATTAAAATATTTTGATGAAATTTGGTACACCGACCTATCTCAGCCCAAGGACGAAGCCTATTGATTTTGGTTAACACCGGTCCATGTTTAGACCTAGTGCCCATATAAGGGTCCCCCCAAAATTATATTTTTTATACGCTGCAGGTCGCAAATATTAAAATATTTTCATGAAATTTGGTACACCGATTTATATCAGCCCAAGGACGAAGCCTATGGACCATGTTTAGACCTAGTGCCCATATAAGGGTCCCCCCAAAATTATATTATTTATACGCTGCAGGTCGCAAATATTAAGATATTTTGATGAAATTTGGTACACCGATTTATATCAGCCCAAGGACGAAGCCTATTGATTTTGGTTAACACTGGTCCATGTTTAGACCTAGTGCCCATATAAGGGTCCCCCAAAATTGGCTTGGTTACAAACTGCAGATCGCAAATATTAAGATATTTTAATGAAATTTGGTGCGCTGACTCACATTATAGAAAATTTTGACACAAGCCCCTTTTAACCCATTCGAATTTCGGATTCAAACATTAGTTGGCTTTTACCCAGTCTGGTGTAGGGTGTTGTATAGTCGGCATGCCCGACTTTAACCTTTTTACTCGTTTTTAACTGTTTTTGTCGTTTATTTGAAAAATAAATTATGTATATAAATACGGATTTTCTGTTATAGTTTATATTTTTATTTAAAATGTTTTGTTAAAGAAATAAACCCTTTTGTGTTTCTAGGTCAGTTAAAAAAACTAAATAAAACTAAATATCAGTTATTCTGACGGATTTTGTAGTTAATTTTTTTAAAGCTAAAATAACGAAATAAAACCATTATTTTTTTTAAGGATTTTGTAGTTAATTTATTAACATTTAAAAATAAATGAGAAGTTCTTTTTATTTAAATGAAAAGTCAGTAGACCGGTTTTCAAGTGATTTTTCATTTATTTTAAATTACATTTGCAGTTAATTTAAACTACAAACTATTTTGATTGTAGGAGTGTATTAGTACTCCGCTGGAGAAAAAATGTTGTCCATTTTGCGTTGGCAATTTTTGAAAATGGCCATTTGCAAGCTCGGCAATGATTACGAAATCTGGAAAGTGACGTTTACTAATGGCAATTCTTTCTTATAAACGAGGCATTAGTAATCGTAATGCATTTACTATACAAATTTCATTAATAATGAAATCGATCTATTTCAATGCATAAACGTTAGTCGAAATAATGATAATGCCAAAAATTTCATTAGCATTAGTTACAATAAATTTGTCCAAAAAATTATTTAGTCTCAATTATAAACCACTTTAACCTTGAAAGTGGATGGCAATGGAAGAAGATACATATGTAAAGGACTGACAAAGAAGAATGATTGGTAACGCAATAATAGGAGTTGGAAAATTGAAAAGGGAATGGAAACTTTTAGTCGTACTCCTTTTAGTTTTCAGTGCCTTTAGATGAAGATAAGGACAGTGTTATATTTTATGAGAAAAAAAATTTCATACACGAATACAAACACTAGAGAACTTAAGCCACCGCATCGCGACAAGATTGCTACCCGGTAGCGGCGGTAGCTCTGAAACTTAAGCAAACCCCACAAGATAAAATTGCACAATTTCGACGGCTAGTTCACGTCGCGTAGTAAAAGATTTTACCATTTTAGGGAGACAAGATCGTAAATCTTTGAAAATAAGGAATCTAGACTTATGAATTTTAGCACAAGGACTAATACTTATGTTATTAGACCAATACGCAGCTTTGGTACACTTAAAATAATACATCAGCAGAAAAATCTGTCAAACCGGTTTCAAATCGATTTGACTAATTTTTAACAAATTTTGAGTTGAAACACTGATTTAAGCAAAGATTTAAGTTATCTTCATTTAACACAATACTAAAAATCCTCAGTACTTTAACTAATTTTGAGTATTAATTTCTAAAATTATTTTGAACTAATTCTTAAGAACCCATTCGTTAAATTTTACAAAATTTATTGTTAAAATATAATATTTTCATTCTAACTAAATATATTTTCATGTTACTGTTATTACCCGTTAGATTTCGCTACCAATGTATACGAAGTTTTAAAGACGGGGCTATTTCTTTCCCTCCCGATTTTTTAAAATTACCCATATCTCGAAAACTAAGAGAGATAGATCAAAATTGATGAAAATTTCTATATCTCCTATATCTCGAAAACTAAGCGAGATAGAGCAAAAGGGACAAAATTTTTGCTCCATTGGAGTGCCTTTATTTGCCATTATATGATATGGACTAAGCCCGGGGACGGTCCCGAGTCCCTAAATTCAGATAAATTCTACGACTCAGTATAATTACAAATAGAACTGTAATTTTACAAATTTTTTACTTAATATTAGAATTGTTAAATAAAGAGTGTTAAAATGTACATACTTTCGAGACAGAAATAATAACAACCGCTTAATTTTTCATTCATAAAAACTATTTTAATTTTCTCGCAGAATTTGAGCTAAATTTGCCATCTCTAATATTGTTGGCAATAATCTCAAAAGTACCATCTCTAAATGCCAAGTAGTTGCTTTTTTTTTGGAAGTTTCGCGAGTTTTCTCTCGCATCTAAGCATGCCTTTTAAATTAAAGATATATTTATTACATAAATACGAGTATGTAGGTGCATTTGCTTAAATTAAAATTAGAATAAAATCTTAAATTCCATGGCTTTTGTGTGATATTTCTTAAGTCTCCAATACGAATAAATCTATTACTTCAGAGGTCAATGCGGTATTTTACATGGGTATAATTTGGGATACAATTGTTGCAAATGGGCTCTTAACCAACGATATTTATTTGTCTATGAATTTGTATCGATTATCATTTCTAGTGCTTCTGGTGCATATGAACTTCATACAGTTTCATTAGAAATTCTGGCTTTTTTACCTTATGGTTCTCGATTACCTATTGACCGTTATTCTAACCTTTGCCTTTCTCGAACAATATTTAAATGCTTTTAATTGTCTCCAACTTCTAAATTTTCCTTTGAGTTCTTATAAATAAATTGAGAGATATAAATATTTGCACTTAACCAGTGATCGTAGCGAGTTACAAAAGTTATTTTCGACCCCATTCCAGCTTCAATTTCTTAAAAAGTTATTTAAGAAAACTTTTTTATTCCTTATAACCTATGGAAAAAACAGTAGGCACCAACAATGGGAATTTGTAAAAACAATCACATTTTCTTTTAATTTGAAATTTTATTCCCAACAATTTTTTTGTTTCAAATATTTGTAACTCGTTTTTAAATTGTTATCTTTCATATAAAAATTGTTTAAAAATTGAAAGTTACAAAAAAAAAAGAAATTTTTTGTTGGATTTACAAATTTCTTTGTTGATGCCTTTTTAAAAAGTTTTTTTTGTATTTACAAATTTGGTATGAGAGAGGTGTTTAAAAATTTAATTAGAATTTTGTAAGTTCTTTCTGTGTATTTCACAGCAAAGTTAAGTTAATTCGTGCCTTAAAGAAGATACCTCAGTCAATTGTTTAAAACCAACTTGGCGCTGGACCGTAATGGACCCAAAAATGTATCTCTTACGGAAAATCTTTTTTTTAGGAAGAAAAGTTACTTTTAAAATAATATGATATGAGCAATGATTACGAGCAAGAAATATGACCCCAATCTTAAAATTAAATTTTGCCCCATTTTTTGGGGGCAAAATTTCATTATGAAAATTAAACAAAAAAAAAAGGGAAAAGAGGAAAAAAAGGAGAAAAAGAAGATAAAAACGATAAAGCATACACTCACAATAACTTTACTGTAAAAGTTCAACAGTTGTTTAAAAAGTAAATCAATAAAGTTGTTTTAATTGAATAAGTAGTTAAATTGCAAAGAAATATATTTTTTAACATTTTCTATCAGTCATTCAATAAATAAAATACACAAAATACGGACTTTCGGTAGAAGTTAAAATATTCAATCAAAATTTTCTGTTAAAAACAATCAGTTGTTAGAATAGTATTAATTTTAAAATAAACGATAAATCTATTATTTTTACCGACTTTTCCAGTTAATTAAATAACAATTAAAAATAAACGATAAAATACAATTGTTTTAAACGAAAAGTGGGTAGTACTTTTTTTTAACTTTTTTTCTATTGTTTTAATGTATATATTCGGTTGATTTTAAGGAAAAAATATTGTGAGTGTACATTCTTTAGCCGCATTTTTTTATAATAATTTTGTGCATAAATTCTGAAACAAAAACGTTTTTAAATTAGTGTCTTCCTTAGAAATTTTTTAACGCAATCGTCTGATTCTTTTTAAAATAACACCCATTAACCTTTTTCTAATTTCAAATGACAAAGGGAAATTTGATTTGAGAATTTCGCGATTTCTATTTAATATATAACTCCGATTTCAATTCAACATTTTTTGAACAAAAACAAACGACCATACTATTTAAATTTTCCAAATGTATATTTTTGTTAAAGTCGACTTTAAGCCCAGTATTTTGTTCAAAAGAGTGAAAAAATTTCGCTCTATGTTTGGAGCTCAAAAACTATAATAAAAACATTAAAATGCACAAATTTTTTATTGTCTATAAAAAGTTACAATCATAATTAATCCAAATGTCACTTTTTCGCTACATTTTCAAATGGTCCTGTCCATTAAATTGATGCGAAAAAAATTTCACCACAATTTCCCAGCAATTCCACACAAGTGAAAAATTATTTTTTTATATGTCATCTTTTGGCAACTTTTTTCGCAAAAGTACGAACAAAATACCGGGCTTTAGTTAAAATTTGGGTTGCAGTATGTTTTGACTTGATTTATATTTGGAGCATTGTTATTAATTAATTTATTTTCAACTAATCGAAATGCTTTAAAATATAAATATATTTGCAGGATTTTTATACACAAAATTAACAAAACCTTACACTAATAGAAAAAAGTCCGTTCAAAAAATTAGTTAAAGCTACTAAAAATTAGTTAAAAATTATGCTGCTGAAAAAAACTGTTAATTAGCAGATTATTTTTGCTATATATAGGGTTTTTCAATAAGAGCGCTACAAAAGTAAAAAAGTTTAAATAAAACAAAAACGGTTTTGGATATCAATGAAATTTTTTATTCCTGTGAAAGTACGTTCGATGCCATTATGTATGGAAATCGATCTCTTTTGCATGGCCACCACGGGCACGCTTGCAGAAGTCCAGACGCTGAACCCAATTTTCGACAGTTTTCAAGCATAAATCGGCCGATACTGCTGCAATTTCACGTTCGATATTCGTACGAAGTTCATCAATTGTCGCTGGCTTGTTGGCATAGACCATAGATTTGACGTAGCCCCACGCTCAATTGTTGATCTGCTAGGACGATTATGACGACCATAAATTGGACGTAGCGCTCTTAACGTTGAGGCCACTGACTCCGAATTTCGGTAGTAAATTTTAATAATTTCGACTCGTTGTTGGCTCGTATATCTTTCCATCATGAAATGGCAAACCTTACTGCAGAGAAATGTCAAAAGAGCGGCAAGAAATATGGCGTCGTTTGCTGTCCCTGTCTTTCTACTTTTGTAGCGTCCCTGTTGAACAACCCTATTAGGAACAGCATATATAAAACTGTTAAATATACAGAATTTGAGTTATATTTGAGCTAAATTTTTGCAAACTAACCTGCTAAAATCAGCCTACAATTTTGCTAAATAATTAGTTGCCTAAAAAATCACCAAAAAATTAAAAATTTTATAAGTTTTTTTAGATTTTTTAGATTTTTTTTAATGCAAATAAAAATCGAGCCTTTTGAACACAGCAGTTTACAATTTTTTTTGGCAAATATTTCTGCTGATTTTAGCAAAACACACTGCTATTTGCATTCAACTAAGTTTAGCTTAAAAATAGAAAAATTTAAAAATTTTGTAGATTTAACAGTTTATTTTTGCTATTTTTAGTCAACAAATATTTAGTAAAATTTTCTGCAGATTTTACAGTACAATTTGCTATTTTCAATTAAATAAAAGTTATCCTAAATATAACTAAAATTCTGAAAATTTAACAGTTTTAATTTTGCTGTTCTCATTTTACAGTATTTAGTAAAAAAATCTGCTAATTTTAGCAGTTTTTTCTGCAGCATCATTTTTAACTAATTTTTAGTAACTTTTTCTGCTATTTTTACCGATTTATTTCTATGAGTGTATGTTTAAAAAAAACCGACTTAAATATTAAAATGCATGTTGTTGTTTTTATTTTTTCTTTGATATTTTAACAGAATGCATAAATTTTCTAAATAGTTTAATTAAACGTTTTTAAGCCAATTTCAAATTTTCTCAAATTGGTGTACGAATAAAATAAAAAATAAATTAAACAAAATAGTGACGTTGATGTAATCAAAACATATTCGTCATTCGAATGCTTTCAGTATTCGTATTTCTTATACTGCCTTTAAAATATTATTTTACACTACTACATAACAAAGATATGTATAAAAATGTTTTTTATCATGATTTGATTTATTATAAATTATTTTTATTGATAAAATCCTCAAAATAACATTATTCACCTATGATTAACGAGTCAATCGTTCACTAACTTTATGAATCACTAAGACTTGTATTCACAAAAATGTTTTGAATTTTATTACAGTTTAATAAAACACATTAACATGCAAAAAAACAACAAAAATCGTTCAATAAGCCTCTAATAAGATAAACATTTTTTTTGTGAATAACCATGTAAAAATTTATTTGAAAGTGGAGACACATTTTATAATGGTGTTGTCAGAATAAAACGATAATTTAACAAACTGTTATTTAACGTTTATGCATGAAATTTTTTAATAAACGTTTAATAAGGAAAAACAAATACTTTCGCAATTGTATTCCTTAACACAAAATTAAGAAATTTTATGCATTAGAGCATAAAGAGCTTATGCATAATAATTTAAAAACCTTATAACACGTTTATAAAATGAATTTTGTATGAAGAATTCGTTTTATAAGACATGTTTAAATTTAAAAAGTGATTATGCATATGACCCCAAATGTTTAATAAAGCTCCTAGACTAGAACAAGAAATTCTTGTTCAGTTTGTACACTCATAAAATAAACACAGTAACTTTTTTTTAGTTGTTTCTGAAGTTTTTCCGTTGAGTTATTTTTAAAGTACCCAGTGTAGAAAATCATTACCAGATATGTGGTTATGTAACTACATACTTGGTAATGGTAACTAGTTACTTTTGTTATTACATTTCTTATTACCTTTATATGGCGATGTCGCGAAAAATAATGAGTTATGGTTACACACCAGCATACGAAAAATCAAAAAATATATCGTTACCTATGTGCTTACCAGTATTGACAAAAATAATGAGTCAAAAATAGATGTTCAAAAAAATAAATTATATAAAAAAATATTTTTTATTGTATTTTTTTTTTTAATAAAATTTGGATTTATTTCACTTTGAAATAATGATAAAAATAAGTCATTATCAGTAACTCATTATAGTATGTTTTAAAATAATGCAGAAGGTAAGTGGGTGTCAATACTGGTAGTCCAAAAAATAATGATATGTCATTACCGTTTCTACACTGGGTAATAACAATTGTTCGTAGAAGAAAAATAATTTTTAACTTTTTTCACAAGTTATTTAAAAATTTAACTCAATGAAAATACAGATATTTCGCAACAGTTAAATTTTCTAGTCAATTTTTATTGTTTTAAAGTAAAACTAAAAAAATGAACAAAAAAAAGGTATTTTGTAGTAAAAGTTGTTTGAAATAAAAAAACACCAATACAATTATTTGAATTGTTTTTATTTTAAATTTTTTAGTAAAATCAAATACACTCAAAATAGTTTGTAGTTTAAATTAACTGAAAATGTAATTTAAAATAAATGAAAAATCACTTGAAAACCGGTCTACTGACTTTTCATTTAAATCAAAATAACTTTTCATTTATTTTTAAATGTTAATAAATAAACTACAAAATCCTTAAAAAATAATGATTGTTCATTTATTTCGTTATTTTAAATTTCAAAAAATTAACTACAAAATCCGTAAGAATAAACGATATTTAGTTTATTTAATTTTTTTAACTGACCTAGAAATCGAAAAGGAATTCTTTTTTTAACAAAACATTTTAAATGAAAATATTAACTGTAACAGAAAATCCGTATTTATATGTAATTTATTTTTTAAATAAATGACAAAAACAGTTAAAAAATATACTTCTTTGTATTTTAACTGAATAATCATTTAAAAATAAATGTACGGATATCTTTTTAAATAAACTACAGTCAGTTACTGTAATAATATTTTCAGTGTATAAATTTAGTTCTTCGCACCGTTTTTTTTTTATTTTTATAGTAAAAATAAATAAACTTCAAGTTGATTTTACAGTTTCTTATAGTCAATTATTGATAGTCAAAAACAAATAAAGAAATTGTTAAATTAAATGAAAATGTGAGAAGACCGGTTTTTAACTGAAATTTTATTCGTTTTAAATTGTATTTT
Source organism: Leucophora obtusa (assembly GCA_949987735.1). Taxonomy (NCBI): domain Eukaryota; kingdom Metazoa; phylum Arthropoda; class Insecta; order Diptera; family Anthomyiidae; genus Leucophora; species Leucophora obtusa. Next base: position 91,038,414 of record OX465297.1, on the reverse strand, counting down.
AGTTAATTTTACCTTTATAATTTTTTGTGTGTAGTTTAACTTAACAATTATTTCTATAAACGTCGTCCCCTGCAGATTTCCTTAGGCAGGAATAAAATCCGGATAGGGACAAGCCTTCAACAGATTATTTTTCACAATTTGTTAAATAAGTTTCGGGATTTTAGCCCATTTAATTTCTTTAACAAAATGCAATCCAAAAAGTTTAAATTTTATTTGGAATGTTTTACATTAAAAATGGCAAAACTGAATTTCTAATGGAATTTTCCAAATTTGAAATGGGAAATGTCAATATCTTTTAGAATTTTCCCAATTCGAAATCAACAATCGGAATTTAACTTCGAATTTTCTCAATTTTATAAAAACAAAATTTACTAGGAATTCGCTAAATTTCATTCGTAAAACGTCTTGTATATCAAGTGTACTAGTTTCTAGCAATTCTTTTTTTTTTTTAAAGAGAAGCAACACTCAGGAAATTCTTCCTATTAATTAACGTGTTGCTTCCTTTGGAAAGGGGATAGAGAAGAAGTGAAAGGTGGTGAAAGATGAAGGGCTTCAAATATGGCAACACTGTAATTGCGCGAAATGTTGAATTTTAGAACAGTTGTTGCGCGCCATCTGATGGTCAATTGGCGACCTTTGCTGAAGCTTTTTATTTCATAGCCCTGTTATATTATTTTTACTTCGGTGGGGTTAACGGAAGGAGGACGCTGCGATATGTATGAGGGATGGAAAAAACTAATTTTTCTCATAACTATTTTTGATAAGTTGTGTTGCCTTGGTTGGGGCTCGAACCCGAAACCTCACGTGTAACAGTCCAACGCGCTAACCATTACACCACAGCCATTCCGTTTTCAGCAAAAGTTTTAGTTATGTTTTTTAAGCACCAAACTAATTTTGAACTATTTTTTTAATTAAGTTACATACAACGTTTTTTATTCGTTTCAGGTTATTATTTTGTAAATTTCCACATAGAACCAACGTGAATTTTATTAGATTTAAGATATGAATTTTTGTATGCCATTTATACTTTACTGGTTTATTGGCCCTAAGAGCTTAAAACTATGGAATGATAATAATGGACGACAACCAGATACACAAGATGTAAATGTTGCAGCTTGTCTGGATGTAGTACAGACAACGGAAATGATGATTAAAAAAAATCAACTCTACACATTTTCTATATTTAAATTTTCAGCAAAAAAAGTCCGTACAAATAGATAAAAATACTGCTAAAATAACAGGAAATAGTACATGTATTTGCGCCAGCACAATTTTGACCTATTTGTACGGACTTTTTTTATGAGTGTACTTATGGTAAACTAAAAATTTTTTCGAAAATGAGTATTTCAATTAAAATTTTAATTGATATGATTAAACTTTTAATTGAAAATTAATTTGAAATCAAAGAAAATTTTAATTGAAATTTTATTGGCAATAATTTTTTATGTGTACACAGCAAAAAAAAAATCATCAAAAGAAAAAGAAGCAGTGTTTTGGATATCGATATTGTGGAAATTTGGATCGGAACCAATGATTTTTAAATGGGCTTGTCATAGGGTGGAAGTTTTCTTTTATGATCCTTTTGATGTTCTTTTTAATTGGTCACAAGGAATTAATTTTTATTCGCAAAAAATTGAAACAAATCACTTGAACCTGACTACTTGTCTCAAAATAATTAAAGTTAACTGCTTAAACATATTTGTAAATGTTAAATTTATGTCGATTTTAAAAAACTTAATTTCATTCAAAATCACATTTTTGGAAGTTGTGAAAAAACAACTTCTTTAGAAGCGGAAAATCAGAACTTATTGATACTTTGGATTCAATGAAAAATTTATTCCTTAAGATCACTTCCACTTTTTTTTTGCTGGGTATCGGTAACGAAGTGTCGGGCTTTAAATCTAGTAGTTCGTATTTATGTTGATACACGTTATCAACAACAACAAAGATAATATTTGACAATAAAACTTTGAGAGTTTTCTAAGTTTCTTTATCATTGCTGTGCAAACATTTCATTCCATATAAAAACCATAAAAATGTTAAAGGTTAAAATGCAACAAAATACAATATGTGACAGCGCATAGAGAAAGGGACCTAAGGGTAAAAAAATAATTTTTTTTTTTTTTTTTGTGGACAACATCTGAGCATCGAATGAGACCGATCCCATGCTCTCCTGACCTTAGGTCCCTTTCTATCCTTAGGTCCCTTTCTATTTTGCGCGTCACATATGCAGTTCAAAAGTAAAGGTATGTGTACAAAGTTGTCGTACAAAATTCCTTTACCTCCACTGTGACACCTTTAAATATGCAATAAAGCTTATTAAAATAGTGAGGGTGGTTTTCTTTTACAAATGAACACAAGAAGAGAAATATTTTTGTATTTTTCATACACATTATTCAAGATACAGAAATGCATTGCACAATGGGGGTTAACCCATTCTTACCCACGGTTACAGAAACGTAACGGGTGAAATTCGAGTGATGCCGAGATTAAAATTTAACTTAAAAACTACAGCGGCATGCGTTACACACAAGTTGAAATATATTTTACGCCTGTAGAGAGTAATAACATTTGTAATTAAATTTATAAAAGTCATCTTTAAAACTTCGAATGCACATCTATAGGGTACTATCAAACACATGAAATTATTATATTTTAAGAGTAAATTGCGTAAAAATTAACAAATGGTTCTTATAAAATAATTATAAACAATTTTGAAAATTAACATTCAAAATTACCCAGTGTAGAAACGTTAATGATGTATCATTATTTTTTACACTACCACACTGAGAGAATTATCCTTCATGATATTAATGATATAATTTCATAGAATTTTTTTCATAGAACCAATGAAAAATTTCATTATATATATAATATTTAATTAATATTATGAAATTTTTCATAACTTTTCTTTCATAAAATTTCATTAAAAAAATTCATTGAATTTCATAAATTAGATCTCCACAAATTTAATGAAAATGTTCTTTATATATATGAAATTGTTCAATAGTATTTACTTTTTTTTAATTTTTTTATAAAATATCGTCATTTCCTGAGAGAATAATATTTTATAATTTTCATTTTTTTAATTAATTTTTTATTATTAATTTTGGACTATGAACTTTTTTTATAAATCATATTAATTTTTTCGAAACTTTTTTTATGAAACTTTTTAATTTAATGAATTCTTTCTTTAGATATATTTTGTACATCCGTAAAATATGCTAAGATTTTATTACGCCTTTTGTATTTGCTAAGTAATTTTTATTTATCCACTCCAACTTAGCAACGACAACAACCAACTATAATAAATAATAGTAAATGAAATCGCTTCATAGATTTTATTAAGCTCTTCATTGCCTGAATGATTTATTCATTGGACGAGTGGCCTATTAATTTTATGAAGAGTTTCAATAGTTTTATGAACTTTTCATAAATATTGACTTTAATGAAACCTGTTTCATAGATTCTATGAAAAGTTTCAATGGACGAGTTCGAGCGACAATTCTCATTGAAACTATGAAGAAATTCATTACTGAAGTGATGAAAATTCTCTCAGTGCAGTAATGACACTTACTTACTTTCTGCTTTATTTGAAAACATATAAAAATGAGTTGATAATAAGTATTTACTTGTTCCATTATTTAAAAATTTAGAATAATACATTACCATAATGATTTATTTTTATCATTATTGCAAACATAAAGTATTGCCCTCGATTTTTTGTAAATTTTTTTGAAATCTATTTTTAGGCTCAATATGTTTTCAACACTGGTAAGGATATATGTATTTTGATTTTTTTATGCTGGCGAGCAAGCTGACTTGTGCGCAGCAGGTCACACTGAAAGAATTGTCCTTCATGATATTTATGATATAATTTCATATATTCTTTTTCGTATAATCAATGAAGAATTTCATTATGTACATAATATTATGAAATTTTTCATACTTTTCTTTCATAAAATTTCATAATTTCATTAAAAAAATTCATTGAATTTCATAAATTAGATCTTCATAAATTTAATGAAAATGTTCTTTATATATGTATATTATGAAATTATGAAAAAAGTAAATACTATTGATTTACTTTTTTTAAATTTTTTTTAAAAAATATCGTCATTTTATACTAAACATTTAGGGGGTAATTTTCTAAAACACTTCGGTGAGGTGTTGCGTTATTTCTATAGAAATTGTTTGTGTTACAAAAACAATTTACATTGAAAGTTCCCTTCACTTCACCCAAGTGTTTTACGAAATTAGGTACTTAATTCTCAAATACAGTAGTTTTATTTTGTTTAATTTTTCCGTTTTTTTTTTTTTTTTTTTTTTTTGTTTACTGTGGAAGCTTATAACACTTAAAAAAAACTCGTTATTTTAAGTTAAGTGTGCTCCTATACTTTTTGTGTCAAGTTCAATAAAATGAGATTAATCACAAAATCCTCTATCTAAAAGACAAAATTACCCAAAAGTACGGGAACGCACAAAATCACTTTTCTAACCCAAAACTATTTAAAAGAAAAAAATTAAAATGCGTATAATTTTAGTCTCAAAAATCGCACAGAAACACATATTTTTTGCATATAAAAGTTTTTGAATTCGTTCAGTTAATTTTTATATATAGAAGTTTTATTTTGTGTATTTTTTTTGCTTAATTAAAATTTAGAATTTTCACAAGAGTGTTATGTGTTTACCATTGTACCAGCTGTCCCTTCTACAATTTATTTTAATAGTAAAAAGAGGAATTAATAGAAAATTTTATAAAAATATCTGTAAGAACCCAAAAATATCTGTAAGGACCTAAAGGTTTTTAAAACTTCCCAGGTGAAAATGTTCATATATGTTCATATATTGTCATATATGGTTTCATGTATGAGCATATATGGTTTAATGTATGATCATATATGAACATATATGTTATGTATGGAAGCATATATGGGTAAATACATTCAAATGTATGAATCCATATATGATAATATACTGCATTTATTGGGCCATATATTGGTTCATATATTCCATATATCTTCATATATGAATTCATATATTATACCATATATGGGTAATGTTTTAAGTTTTTTTTTATGATGGGGGTAATTACGTGAGCGGATTCAAAAAATATTGAAATACAATACATTTGATAATTTCTCAAATACAATTGGCAATTTCTAAAATACAGTTGCCAGTTTCAGAAATACAATTGACTATTTGTAAAATACATTTGATAATTTCTGAAATGCAATTGCGAATTTCTGAAATACAATTAATAAATTTCTGAAATACAATTTTCAGTTTCTGAAATACAATTGGTAGTTTCTGATATACAATTGATAAATATGAAAATCAATTGATAATTTCTGTAAAGCAATTATAAAACTGGAAATAAATTAATTATTTCTGAAATACAATTGGTAAATCTGAAAAACAAATCATAACTTCTACAATACAATTGAGTAAACTGAAATTCATTTGACTATTTCTGAAATACAATTGATAAATCAGAAAAACAATTGATAACTTCTGAAATAAAATGATAAATTTTGAAATACAATTGAAAATGTTGCAGTAAGATAAAAACAGCAAAAATAAAACTTCTAAATTTAGAAAATCTGCAGAAAATTTTGCAAAATATTAGTAAACTAAAAATGGCTAAAACAAACTGTTGTATCCAAATAAATTTTTGTTAAATTTTGTTCAATGCAAATAGCAGTTTATAAAATCAACAGAAATATTTGCTAAAAATATTAAACCGTTGATTTCAGAAGGCTAGATTTGTGTTTCCATTCAAAACAAAAACGAAAAAGGAACTTTGAAAATTTTAAATTTTATGTGATTTTTTTTGTCTACTTCTAAGTACAATTTAATTTTATTTTTTAATCACTGAAATTTAGCTCAATTATAACTCAAATTTTGTAAATATATTAAACAGTTTTATTTTTGCTGTTCCTATCTTATTTATATTTAGCAAAACTACTCTGATAATTCAGCAGTTTTTCATTTTGAACTAATTTTTAGTAGCTTTAACTAAAATTTTTACACACTTTTTCTATTAGTGTATAAACAATCATTAAATAATCAAAAACCAGTCATAAAATATTTTCTAATCTTGAAGTAAAATGTTTATGTCCATTAAAAATTTCATAATTTCTCAATTTCATTCAAATGTACAAATTCATCAGTAACGTATAAATAGAATTATAATAATATTTACATTTAATTTGAATAAAAAAAGCAATATTTTTAATAAAAAATAAAAAAAGCAATATTTTTTTTTAAAATTAAAAAAAAAAATTTTATATGAACATTCATATATCTCCATATATGGCCATATACCCTCCAATTTCGGATCCGAACCCATATATGAACCCATATATGCCCATATATGAACATTTTCACCTGGGTTGTTTAATATTACAACTAAGAGTGGCTAATAACCATAAAGGAAAGTTTATTTTCTAACGCATTTTCTAAGTTCTAAACTAAATTATATATTTTAATTGTAATTTGATTTCTAGGTGATTTCAATTTTCAATAATTTCAGTTTTTTTGTCAATATTTAAAATTTTATGTAATTCGTTTGTGATATGGAGTATATTGTTTTACCCATTTTCTGCCAAGCATGGATTCCGTGCGAATTTTCTGACAAAACTTCGTAGAAGGATAGATAGACGTGTCTTTAGAGATATTTTGGTAAAAAATGGATTAAACAAGTTAAATACCCGGGTAAAAAATCTTAATACCGTGTCATATATAATTATATCTTATTTGATAAGTCCCCATATACAACGACATACAACTTGATTCGAAAAATGGGTCATCTACTTGTGTCTAATTATATCAAATTAGATATAATTTGATACAGTTTGATCCGAGATTTGTCCATATCCAGGACATCAAATTGCATCTAATTCGATATAAAAATATCTGATTTTATATAAATTTTGTCTAATAGTAGGTATACTTTTTATGCATACCGGCTATTAAATTGATATTGAAATTTCTATAGCTTGAACAATTTTAAAGGCCCAAATTTTATAACATACAATAAAAATGTTAATGTTTTTGTCTTCTAAATCGTACGCATCATTTTTTAATATATTTTTATATGCAAAAAAAAAACACGTGAAAATTATTTGGCTGTGGAGAAATTAACTATTAATTTATATTAATTTGTATGAGATCATATAGAAAATTACAAGAACATATTTTTAGTATGACGATACATACAGTGTTATATAACTTAGTATCGAACCATATATAATCATATCGGTCACTACATATATTTTTATTAGTTTTATATGCCTTATGTAGTTATATATGGAGTCAGATTTGGGGATATGTAATAATATCAATTACCGTACAAAAAATTCATTGAAAAAATAATATCAGATGTAGTTGTATATAATGATATGTGTCTTAATGTGACTCCATTCACCGTCAGATATAACCCAATCACATTATATATAATAATATATAACTATTTTTACTCGGGTACTGTATCTCATAGTCCTGTCATTTTAATACTTTTTGGACAAATTTTTAATTTATATGTGCGGTTTCTTTGTTCGATATTAGTTTTAAAAGGTTCCAGCAAAAAAAACTTGGATGTAATGCTTTACAAACTACTTCTTTCATTGCTTGTACAGTATCCGTTAGAATATTCTTACAGCTTTTTTAGAATTATTTCTGAACAACATCCAAAAAATCACTTAAGTATTGCTTCTAAAGAATAATTGCTATAAAAGTGATTGTAAAAAGTGATTTTCGTATCATTTGGCATTTCCAAACAGAGGGTCGATTCCCGGCGGGACCAATATTTTTTTTATTTTTTTTTCAATTTTTTTCTTATTCTATTAATTTTTTTTTAATATTTATAATTAATTTGTTTAAATTCAATATTTTTTAATTTTTTAAAAATATGTATGTATAAAAAAAAATGGTGAGAGTTTGCTTTTTATGCACCTGTAAGAGTAGTTCTGAAAACAATATTGAATTGGAGTGCACCTTTTACAATTGGATTTTACAAAGTTAGCTCAGTTTTTTATTTTATGACCTCTTAAATATCTGTGTGGCGCGAAAGCGCGTTCACGAATAAGTTAAATTTCAACTGTTCTTTTCGGTTCTTTTATTTTATTCGGAATTATCAAACAAACCACTTACATAATATAATCTTATACTGATAGAAATATCCTGAAAAAATAACAAAAAAAGGTACTCAAAATTAGTTAAAAGGGGCCCTGCACAGAAAGCTTTTGAAATTAGTAAATCCTTTTTGCTAAATATTAGTAAGATAAGTACAGCAAAAATGCAACTGTTTTAGTAACTTTTGAGTTAAATTTCGTTTAATTGAATTGCAAATTTACCTTGCTAATATTGGCTAAAAAAATATTGCTGAATATTAATAGAAAAAAAGCAGTAAAAAAATTGTTAATTTATTCAAAAGTTAATTTATGTTTAAACCTAATTGAATTGAATACAAATAATGAACGCTCCTGCTACAATAAACAGAAATATTTGCTGGAAAATAGTAGACTGCTTTCTGCAGTGTAAATTTTATTCGCTTTAAAAAAGTCAAAAAAAAAAATCATAAAAATTTTAAATTCTTTGTGATGGCTTAGTCGACTAATTTCCAGTAAATTTTTTGATGATTTTAGCAGAGTAAATTGTTATTTTCGATTAACTAAAATATAGCTGAAATTTTGTAAATTTAACAGATTTTGTCTTACTGTTTGTATCTGTTTATTTAGCAAACAAATTTTGGAACGATTTTATATTAGTGTATGAACAACTGAAAAAATTTCTCGAATGAACAGGTGAACTAGAAGAACACACTAGTTCAAAATATAAAATTGATTGAAATGAACTGTGAACTGTAATACCAAATTTTAGTAATTTTTATTCCGATTGTTTCTTTGTACAAAATGTTTTATTTTGTGTGAAAATTTCCAAATGTCCTCACATTTTTACTCACCATTTGAAATTTTTTTTACCATAGACTAACACTCAGGCGATGTCCCCTACTTATGCTAGTGCATTATGTTAGAATTAGGAAAAAGAATAGATTTCGACAATTTTTAACACCAAACTGCTAATAATAAACAATATGAATAAAAAGCAACTGAAACTTTTTGTGAAAAGAACGTGATACATGTTTCAAGAGGCAATCAAATTAAAATGCGAGTTAGATTTGTTAAAACCTTTGAGGGGTTTGTTTTGGCAACAGTGTACTTTCATTTCACGTTTGAAACATTGTTTCTGACCGCGATGATTATTTTTCAGGATCTTCTAAAACCGCAGAATATAGTTTTGTTAAATATATTGCAAGAAGCTTCTTGGGACAAATCCGAATTTATATATGTGACGCGCAAAATAGAAAGTGACCTAAGAGTAAAAACCGGTTTTGTTCAGGAGAGCCATTTTAAAGATTTAAATACGTGTATCTTTGGTGTACCATCACTGAGCGTGTTGGTATTGGTCTCATTTGAAAGCGACACATCTCATGACATCAGGAACGTGTTGGTCAACCTTGAAAACGCGCGTAGGTCGTCCCTACCTCTTTTTTTGTGTAGTTGGTTTTTACTGTTTTCTACCTAGCGCGCTGTTTCCATGAGTTTGATATCAATTTTGCTCGCGTTTTTCGAATCCAGCTTTATTTTCTGAAATTATTAATTGTGAATTATAATAAATACTCATTTATAATTCTTTTAAATCGTGAATATCACTCTGTTAGTACGAAAATTTTTTTAGAATCGTCGACTTCACTTTCATAAAACGCGCATATCTCTGGGAGGGAACACTTTTGGGGCATGGGATCGGTCTCATTCGATGCTCAAATATTGTCCACATCAAAAAAAAAATTGATTTTTTTACCCTTAGATCACTTTCTCTATGCGCTGTCACATATGTATTTAATTTACAGTCACTTCCAAAATAAATTTATTGTTTCTCCTTAAGTACGCTTTTTCATGGACAGTTAATAATTTTAATTCAAAAAAAATTATGAAAATCCAACATTATAATGCTTAACTTAGGGTAGAAAAAAATTTCAAAATGTCGAATTATGCCAAATTATCACCCTATAGTAACGGCTTGTGCCTGCAAGCAGTAAAAAGCCGAAGGTTATTTATCAATTTTATGTTTATCTTATAATAAATATGACGAAAACTATTAGTAGTAACAATAAAAAATAGCCAATTATAAATTAAAAGTTGCGAAAAAAAATGTCTGTTTCCTATTTGCAGTCACATTCTATAAATTGCTTCTCAGTAAAAGAGAGGATTGCATTATATTTATTTTCTAACTATTCAAGATTAAAAAAAAACCCATAAACAGTTTCTATGGCCACCAAAAAGCTTAAAAAAATTTTTAGATGCAGTTTTCGTAATTGGATTTAGAGTCTATTCTATTTATGAAAACTTAAGAAACTTGGTCATTTGGTATTTGATTTCAACAAAAAGTAAATATTTTTTATTAAATTTTTTAAAAAATGTTGTTGCTTTCGACGTATTTTGTTACGTTTCAAAATTTGTGAAATCATTTCGGGGTGGGGGCTCGAGCCCCCAAGCCCCCCCCCCCCCTAGCTACGTGCCTGACATATGCTACAATTTTATTATGCTTTTTGCATATCCTAAATACTTTTTATTTATCCACTCCAGCTTAGCAACCACAACAACCAACTATAATAAATAATAATAAATGAAATTGCTTCATAGATTTTATGAAGCTCTTCATTGGCTGAATGATTTATTCATTGAAGGAGTGGCCTTTTAATTTTATGTAGAGTTTAATTAATTTAATGAACTTTTCATAAACATTGACTTTAATGAAACCTGTTTCATAGATTCTATGAAAAGTTTCAATTGACGTGTTCCAGTGACAATTTTCCTTGAAACTATGAGGAAATTCTATTATAAAGTGATGATAATTCTCTCAGTGCAGTTATGTATTTATCTATGAAATATTATATGTCAAGATAGCTCAGATTGTAGAGCTATTGACTGGCAATCTGAACTCCCAGGTTCAATTCCCGCACGAGCAAATTTTATTTAAAAAAAATTTAAGCAAACGGAATTCGAGAAGTCGCTTAATTTTGTAAAGAAAAACAATCAAATAGTTCATGTATAACTAATTTTGAATCGCACTTGTGTTACACAGAAGTAAAGAAAAATTCATTTATACACTGAAAATATTATTACAGTATTTTATTTAAAAAGTTATCCGTACATTTATTTTTAAATGATAATACAGTTAAAATGAAAAGTAATATATTTTTCAACTGTTTTTGTCTTTTATTTAAAAAATAAATTACATATAAATACGGATTTTCTGTTACAGTTAATATTTTCATTTAAAATGATTTGTTAAAAAAAGAAACCCTTTCAGATTTATAGGTCAGTTAAAAAACGAAATAAACTAAATATCATTTATTCTTACGGACTTTGTAGTTAATTTTTTGATAGTTAAAAAAACGAAATAAATGAAAAATCATTATTTTTTAAGGATTTTGTAGTTAATTTATTAACATTTAAAAATATATGAAAAGTTCTTTTGATTTAACCCTAGAAGTGCATTGTTAGTCGATTCGACTAACTTCAACCGTACTTTACAAATAGCGTGAAAAATAGGGATGCACTTCTAGGGTTAAATGAAAAATTAGTAGACCGGTTTTCAAGTGATTTTTCATTTATTTTAAATTACATTTTCAATTAATTTAAACTACAAACTATTTTGAGTGTAGAGTTTTAAAAGTTTTTCGAATTTCCTAAAATTGATTTTTATAATTAATTTTTTTACGGACAATTTTTTAGTATAAAATTTATTTTACTTAATACAATTTTTAAAAAATATATAATTGGATTTTTATAATTTCAATTATAAAAAAAAAATTAATTCTTTCCCTGTGCAATTTCAAGATAAACTATCCACGTCCTGTGCCTTTTCACTACAATCAAAATGTAACATTTTCTTTTTAAAAGTTTTAAAATTATAAAAAAAATATAATTTACTTATCTAGTGGGATCCCGGGAACTCAAGATAAATTTCTCGCTTTCCCGGGAAATTCAAAAGTGCGGGATTTTGCATTCCCTAGTAACGATATATTTTTAGATTTTTCGTATGGTGGTGTGTAACCATAGTTTATTATTTTGAGCGACATCACGATGCAAAAGTAATAATAAAAGTAACTAGTTACCATTACCAGGTATGTACTTAGTTACATAGCCACATCTTTGGTAATGATTTTCTACACTGTGAAGTTCAAGTACTGAGATTTTTAGTATTGTGTTAAATGAAGGCAATTAGAATCTTTGTTTAAAGCAGTGTTTCAACTAAAAATTTGTCAAATGGATTTAAAACCCGTTTGGAAGATTTTTTTATTGACAAATTATTTTAAATGTATTAATTAACTGACCGGGTAATAGTTTTAGAACTAGTTCCAGAAAAACTAAAAATAGTTTAGAGTATAAGGATCGGTTGTCCTCTGCACAATTTCAAACTAAAATCATCGATAATAGCACCGGCAGACAGATATACCAATTTTATTGTAAATTTTATAAATTTTCTATTAAAATCACTTTGGTACTCGAAATACTTTCAAGAGCCTCTCACTTAAATTAGAAGCATTAAACTAAAATGTTTTGTTGCAAATAAATCCACTTTCAGCATCTATTTAACTGTTACTTATTATACACTTAAAAAGCTTTTTTTGACATTTATTGATAAAAGGTCAAATGTCATTTTAAACTTTCATTTATATACTAAAATGCAATTGCTTGTGCATCTGTTTTTATACAGTAGGTTGGCAGTAAAATATTTGGATTTTTTTCATTATATTTATATATCTTTGAAGTGAGCAATTTTTTGTCATTTGATCTAAAACATAGCATATGCTGAAATTTTGGGTCAAATGATAAACCAAAGTTTTAGATTTACGCTGTTATTCAAAAAACTTCTTAATTAAGCTTTTAAACATGAACTTGCTAAAATATTCATCTATTAAACCTTTATTAAGCAACTGTATTCCAAAACATACAATAATAACTTATTATTTTTTTAATTCTGGGAATACTTTTTATATTTATATTATTAGTGATACATGAATTTTGTGTGCGATTGACTCGGTAATCGTAGGTGAATAATATTGTTTAATTAATTAAAATGTTTTATGACAAAGCAAAACATGTTAAAAAAACAATTTTTAAATATTACTAAGAAATACTAATGGGAAAAAATTGTGTTAAAGAATTTTTTATATTACGAATACTAAAAGTATTCGAATATCGATTATAGTTTTATTATGAATGCATCACTATTTTATTGAAGGTGTTTTACTTTATTTTCATGCAAATTTCGGAAAATTTTCTGAAAAAAGCATTTGTACAGTTTTTTTGTGTCTATTGGATGGTAAGTGTTGCATTCTTGGGTGGATGACTCTTATATAAGTTATTTATTCAATGTAAATTCACGTTTTTTTAGTTTTTTTTTAGTGGGTTTCTTTTTCTAAACATAAAAAACGGATATTTTAGGGTATACCTAGTTTAAGCATTTAAAACATTTTTCTTTACTAATTATTTTTGAATATTCTTTTTGCCAAATTAGCTTAAAAATCTTTAATTAGACCATTCCAACTGTTTTTGAATAACACTGCTAATTTTTTAATAATTTACTAGAATATAGGAAAAACTTTTTTCTACACGGAAACGGGAAAGATCAGTAAGATGTCCGTTGGAATAAGTATGTTTTTAGATGTCGAAAGAAGCATTCAAGTGTCTCGGTTTTCTACGTCATTGCAAGAAGTATTTCACTCCATCCGGTGCATAAAGTACTTCACTCCATTACTCACTATTTATAACATCTATATCCAACCAAAGATGGAATACAGCTGCAATATATGTACAGCAGCTTCGAAGTCTATTTTGGAGCTTCTGGACCGTGTGCAAAGGAGGGCGTCGGCGTTTATCATTGACATTATAGTATCCAGCCCTTTCGACTCATTGAAGCATCGTCGGAATGTGGGTTGTGTGACTCTGTTATTACGAATAAAACCCAGAGCCCGAAGTTTTATTCGTAATACTCCCCTGTGGGAAACGGACCTATCACAGGACACGTCACATGACTAGTCTATTGGGACCGGGACCGGTCCTTGGACCGGTTCTTTTGTATGAAAAGGGCCCTTTTTTAAAGAGTTTTAATTTAACTCGTCATATATATTTATTGTACAAAAATAAAAATTGTAAGTATGCAGTTTTTTCAGCAACAAATGAAAGAATTCAAATCAAGTACAAAATAGGAAAAAAAAAATCCAACAAGATTGTTATAGACAACGGTAAACATTGTTGTTCGCAACGACGAACATTGGCTGCTATTCAACATCAATAATTTGTTTTTTGTCCCAACTGTATCTTTATGGAAAAACTGTTTTTCGACAAAAATTTTAAAAATCAGAAGAAATTCTGGGATCCCTAAGTATCCTGAGACTAAAATATTATGCCAGGGTCTCAATTTTCAAAATATCGAGATTTGAATAATTTAATTGCATTGGGCATTTATAGTAACCGACTTTTTGCACAACCTCCTAATAAAATTTTTTTAAGAATTTTGGTCTCCTAGGCCCGAATCTGAAGTTAAAAAAAGTTCACCGAATCACCCTTCCGAGATGTGAACCTTTTTTTTTATTAACCCCTGACTTAGGATTGAATACTTTACTGGTCAATGTTGTATTTCAAAATATTCTTTTTTAAGGTCGAAAATTGTTTGACTGTGTATAAAACACCGTAAAAAAATAGGTTTTTTGGAATTGTCCTTGATCATAATTGAAAAAATAGTAGTAAATTGTTATCCAGAATTGGCAAAAATTTATTTAAAAACCCGAGTAAAAAAGTTTTGATATAATCATATATTATTTTATGTAATTGCTTATAGTAACTTATAGTTACATATGGCCACATATGCTTTTAAATTCAAGCAGATATACTTTTATATAGTCATATGTTAGATATTTTTTCCTCAAAGGTTTAAATATGGAGACATACGTGATTTTATATTATTACATACTGACCTACATATAATTATATATATATATGTTCCCTCGGTTCCTATAAGGAGCATAGGGCCTTAACAAATTTTCGCCATTCTGATTTATCCGGTGCCAGGTTCTTGATTTCACCCCAACTTCTTCTAGACATTGTGACTTCCTTCTTGGCCTGTCTACTCCATGTATGCGCTGGACTCCCCCTTCTACGGCTACCTTGGGGGTTCCATTCAATTGCAGTACGGGCTATATCATCAGGATCTTTTCTGAGGGTGTGACCAATCCAATTCCACTTTCGCCTTCGTACTTCAAGGTCAATTGGTGTTTGTTGTGCGAGTGACCATGACCTTCAGTTAGATATTGCAAAGGGCCAGAAAATCCTCAGAATTCTACGCAGACATCTGTTGATAAAGACCTGCATTGCGTTTATGTCAGGAGGTGCTGCATTACAGGTCTCACATCCATAAAGCATGATAGACTTAATGTTGGAATTAAATATTCTTATCTTAACATGTCGGGATAATGTTGTTGATCTCCACACGTTACTGAGATGTCCAAAAGCCTACATATAATTGCATATGCTATACACTGCGGTGCAAAATTATAGCCGCATGTACTTTTTAGCAGTTTTGTGCATATACAAAACAAAATTCAGAAATCTGTGTATGCCATCTGAATGACCTTCAAAAATAATGAAAAAAACAACAAACAAATATTTGTTTTTGTTTTTTAAAAAACCATTATAACAAATTCTTTGTTTTTTTGTTGGTGCATAATTATAGCCGCAGTTTAAAAAAACAATTTATTAAGTTAACGGTAAAGCCAGTTTTAGTTTTTTTTCTTTTATTCTTATTTGCTTTGATTATTTATTATTTGCTAATTGCATTTTAGTCTTATTTTCGCAATGCCACGTGGTTGTTCTTTGTCCGATATTGAAAAAGGCAAAATTACTGCTTTTCAAGAAGAAGGCATTAGTTTTCGAGGAATTGCTCGGAAAATAAACCGATCTGAAAAGTTGGTACGCAATTTTTTGAAAAATCCTTCAAATTACGGACAAAAGAAAAAAAATGCTGGTAGAAAACCCCAACTCTCAGATCGGAATAAACGCAAGATAATCAGAATCGCTAGCAACTCCACAAAAACTTCCAAGCAAATGGCACAGGAATGTGATTTAAATGTGTCCCGTTGGACTTTAAACCGTGTGCTAAAGCAGTCCTCAGTTATTTGCCGCCAAAAATGAAGAATGAACCACGATTACTGCCACGGCACAAAAGTGCACGCTTGGATTTTGCAAAAAATAACATGACTACAGACTGGAATAAGGTAAGTCAAATTAAGATATCTCTAGCCAGCACTGATTTGAAAATTTCTTTTTACAGATAATTTTTTCGGATGAGATAATTTTTTCGGATGAGAAAAAGTTATCTGTAAAAAGAAATTTTCAAATCAGTGCTGGCTAGAGATATCTTAATTTGACTTACCTTATTCCAGTTTGTAGTCATGTTATTTTTTGCAAAATCCAAGCGTGCACTTTTGTGCCGTGGCAGTAATCGTGGTGCATTCTTCATTTTTTGGCGGCAAATAACTGAGGACTGCTTTAGCACACGGTTTAAAGTCCAACGGAACACATTTAAATCACATTCCTGTGCAATTTGCTTGGAAGTTTTTGTGGAGTTGCTAGCGATTCTGATTATCTTGCGTTTATTCCGATCTGAGAGTTGGGGTTTTCTACCAGCATTTTTTTTCTTTTGTCCGTAATTTGAAGGATTTTTCAAAAAATTGCGTACCACCTTTTCAGATCGGTTTATTTTCCGAGCAATTCCTCGAAAACTAATGCCTTCTTCTTGAAAAGCAGTAATTTTGCCTTTTTCAATATCGGACAAATAACAACCACGTGGCATTGCGAAAATAAGACTAAAATGCAATTAGCAAATAATAAATAATCAAAGCAAATAAGAATAAAAGAAAAAAAACTAAAACTGGCTTTACCGTTAACTTAATAAATTGTTTTTTTAAACTGCGGCTATAATTATGCACCAACAAAAAAACAAAGAATTTGTTATAATGGTTTTTAAAAAAACAAAAACAAATATTTGTTTGTTGTTTTTTTCATTATTTTTGAAGGTCATTCAGATGGCATACACAGATTTCTGAATTTTGTTTTGTATATGCACAAAACTGCTAAAAAGTACATGCGGCTATAATTTTGCACCGCAGTGTATATAAGTACATAAAGTAACATATTACAGATATAATTACATATACGTTTATATATAATTTACTATGACACTATACATAATAATATAAAACTATATGTGGGGCCATATAAGAAATATTTCATAATTTGTGTTACATATGATTATATATTGACAAATAAGAACCCATATATAAATTAATATGGTTCCATATCTACAATATTTCATGATTTTTTTAATATATAATAATACAATGTTCTTTATAAAATCATCTATAATTATATATCATCCCACATAAGCAATTATTTCAAAGTGATTTGATATAAAAATATATAAGGTCCATATAAAACCGTATTATATTATATGTGGTTCTATGTTAACAATGATTTTGAACTAGTTTTAGATTTAGTAATTACTAGGGATTGGCGCGTGACTAGAAATGTTCGTAAGTCACGTTATTCACACGTGATCGTGAGTAATAATTACTATACTCAAGTGATTCGTGCGTGAGTCTGAGAATATATAATTCATACTTGATTCGTGCGTGAGCGTGAATAAGAATATATAACCCGTGCATGATTCGTTTGTGAGTTTATTTTTTGCATTATATATTTTTAGTAATTTTTACTATTTTGTAATATTTTACTATTTTTTTTACTATTTTTCTTATATCTTGGTTGTATAACATACACCTATTAACTTTAAAATTTCAGTCTTGTTAACTTTATTTTAAAATTACTAAAAATAAAGAAAATTTTGTTCATATTTAATGCACTGTCATGGTAAATCTGGATAAAAGTAATGGAAGATTTATCGAAATTATAGGATCTCCAGCAGACCTTTGGGTTAATCATTATATTTGGAAATTAATTACTTATGCAATTACACAATTATATGTAATTTTAATTGAAAAAATTCAATTTCAATTACATATTATTTGTAATCGTAATTCAAAAAAAAAACAATTACAAGTAATTTGTAATTAAAAATTTTCAATTATACATTACATATAGGGAATGCATCCCGGGATTACCCGTCCCGGGATTCCCGGGAAATTAAGCATTTTTCAGTTTCCGCATTCCCGGGAATTATAACCGGGAATCCCGGGATTTCAAAAAATGCAATTTAAAGTAATAAAGTTAATTATTTTAAATTTTCTTATGCAAAATTTTCCAACCTTTTGAAAATAGTAAACATTTTACATTAGGCTTGCTCGTTTGCTTACTACAATTTGTTACTTTTACCACAACTGGAAAAATTCAAAGAGTAACCAAAACAATGATTGAGTAAAAGTAGTAAGATTTTCGAGTTAACGAACATATTGATTAATTTGTGTACTTGATCGAACTTTTTAAGTTCCTTTCAGTGCCTCTTAAAACCACTCAAATAGTGTTTGTATAAAAAATTTTGAATCGCACTTATTCTGTACAGAATTAAAGAGAAATTTGTCCATTGATTTTTAAAAATTTTCAAGTAAGTTAAAATTTATTCCCATAATTTTTAAAATTTTCTCCAATTTTCTAAAATTATTTTCTGTATTTATTTTTTTTGACGGGCAAGCTTTTCAGTCTAAAAATTAGTTTTAGTTTATTCAATTTTTAAAAATATATAATTAGACTTATATAATTTCTAATATAAAATTAATTCTTTCTCACTACGAAAATTCCAAGAAAAACAACCTGAGCTTTTTCACAATCATGAAAATTTGAGGTCTTTAAGATATTTTATTTATAGAAATTTTTAAATTACTTTTTAATTTATTTCCCTTGCGGGATCCCAGGAATTCAATATAAATTTCCCGCTTTCCCGGGAAATCAAAAAGTGCGGGATTTTGCATTCCCTAATTACATGTAATTGTAATTGAAAAAATGTCAATTACAATTACATTTTTTCGGAAAAGAAATAGTGACAAAAAGCACAAGTGAGGGGACGTATTCTTTTTATACTTATCCACGCCTATCCAACCTATCCCAGTCAGTTTTTTCTACAAAATTTTAACAAAAATCACTTTAATTCTAAATGTAATTGAAATCACTTTCAATTACAATTACTTGTAATTGAAAATTTTCAATTACAGTTACATGAAATGTAATTGAGTTTTTTTTTAATATCAATTATATTTATTTGCAACTGTAATTGAAATCCCCCAGGTCTGATCTCCAGATATTGCATATGTTTTTTATTTAAAAGAATAATTTTTGTATATTGTTAGATGTGGTCATATATAATATGATCAAAAGTATAAGGTTAATATTTCGATATAATTGTATCCAACTATGTCCACTTTTATAACATTTTATATAATTTTATACAAAAAGATATAATTTGATGAGGACAAAATTCGGATACAATTGTATCGAATTGCATAAAATTGTATCAAATTGTACCAAATTGTATACAATTGTATACAATTCGATACAATATGATACAATAAGACGTTCTCATTTTTCGGATATAATTATATCTAATTACATAAAAGATTATATATAATTAAATATAACTTCATATGGCTCCATATAATTTTTTTTTACTTGGGAAAATAAAATATCAATTCCGGCCTTTTTTAATGAGATATTGTTTTAAGTATTTTTTCTAAAAAATATAAATATCTAAATTATCTTTCATTTGGAAATGATCTAAAAAGTTCGGCTAAAAAATGTCCGTTGGACCTATGACGTGTCAAATATGGTTTAGCCAATTTTATTCCGTGCTAATTTCTGATGAAATTTGTTATAAAAATGTTTCGTTTACAAGTAAGTATATTTTGTGGTATAAAGCCTCATTCACACTGAACCCAAAACTGTAAGTTTTCGTTTATTTAACTTTTCGTTTATTTAAGTTTTCGATTTCAAATTTCTATGGGATATGCCAATCGAAAACGAAATAAATTTGAAAACTACTAGTTTTGTGTTCAGTATGAATGAGGTATTATATTGGCATTTTTAAATTTATTTTTTTTTCGGTTTGTACCTAATTTTTTACAATATGAAAGCTTCATTGTAATTTTTGGGTCATATGTATAATTACTTTCTAAGTTTATAAATTTACATATGTATGGTAACCACTTATTTCCTAACTTCTGAGTAACCACTTATTCCATCTTTGTGAGTAAGTACTTATTCTCTCACTATGGGTAACTCGTTATTCGCACTTTTTTTGTAAGCGAGAGGTAATGTTGCGAACAAAAGTAATGTTGCGAGTAAATAGCCGGGTAAGTAGTGAAACCCTTTGTGTGCTATTTACTCGCTTAATTACTCGGTAATGTCTGTTTTTGCTGGGATAAGATATAATCAGAGACCCAAAATAACTGTTATATTTCTAAAAAAGTCACCACCCAAATTTATTTAATTATAATATTTTAATAATGCACTATGTTTTATAAATCATATTGCACAAAAAAATCACAAAGTTTGGCAAAGATTTTAATTTTTTCAATTTTTATATTTCACTCTATAAATTTCTGTTGTTTTTTGATTTTTATTTTAAAACTTTTTATAAAAGTTACAGAATGATTTTTTTGAAAAAATTAAGCAGTAACTTTTTTATTTGATAATAAAATAAAAATTAAAAATTGACCTAAATTGAATGCCGGAAGCTGCTGGAATATACATATTTACTCACTTTAAATCACTGTTCAATCTTTTATTAACACTAGTTGACATCATCAGGATATTATAATTGGTGAAGTCATTGGTTCTACGGCTTTTGATTTATACTCTTAATTGTTATTTTTTGATAAAGAAAAAAAATTACAAAATAACTTTTATTATTTTTGAAAAAATAAAAATCGTGTTTGGATTGTTTTTGTTTGAATTAAAAATATAATGTGAAAATAAAAAAACAATTAATACACACAGAGAATAAATCAGTTAGAAATCGAATAGAGGTATCATGATTTTACCACTAATATAAGAGAATTTCATTAACAATTTAATAATATCAATTGTAGTAAATAAAAGTTTTCGTTAATAAGAGAAAATTAGAAAATACAACTGATTAAATATTATTTTTTCTACAAAATTCGGGCTTTCCAACCAATTATGGCCAAAGAAAATGTTTACATCTATTCGATAGTGCCAATTATTTCAAGAATTCGTTTTAGTACAGTTTTTGCCATTAGTTAGCTTTTCAAATTAAAACTTCGTTGTAATATCAAATTGTAACATATTTTGGTTTCATTAGTTCTTTACTAGCAATTTTGTATTAAATGTTGGCCACGTTAACCAATGTTTATAATAGTTCGAAAGTATCTTAGTCGATTTTTAGTTATAACACCCAAAATAAAATTTGTTGAAACAACATTGGTGACCGCAACTGATAAAAAAAACACAAATTTAAACAATTTTGGAAATTGTAACATACACTCAAAAAATAAGTTAGTAGAAAAGTTAGTAAAACATCTTGTATATCAAGTGTACCAGTTTTCAGAAATTTTTTGCTGAAATTCCGTTATCAGCAAAAGATTTAGTTATATTTTTTTTAGCACTAAACTAATTTTGGACTAATGTTTTACTAATTTATTTTGCTACAAAAATTGTGCTGATAACCGCATTTATAGCGTGGACGACAATCAGATAGACAAAATGTAGACGTCTCAGCTTATCTCAATGTAGTACAGACAACGGAAATGATAAAAAAGAAAAACAACTCTAAACAATTTCTATATTTAAATTTTCAACAAATAAATTAACTTAAGTAAAATGTTGCTACAAGTTTTTTGATTTTTTTTTTCAGTCTACTAATATTCAGCAAAAAGTTTAGTGATTTTAGGTAGAATTTTTTTCATTTGCAATCGACAAAGTGTTAGCTAAACTTTTGTTGAAGATTACAATTTTTTTGGAAAAACCAGCTCGCTGATTTTCAGCATACCTTTTGCTGAAATTACCAACTTTTTTGCAAGCACGCTCCTGACTAAAAATTTGCTGACACAGCAACATTATTTGTTGACTTTATTGACTTTTTTTGAGTGTACACATTGGTTATGTAAATTTTCAAACGTCAGTAATAAAAAGATATTGTAAATAATCCTAAATTTTTGGAAATGTTTTTAAAAAAATCAAATATTGTAAATATTAAAACTAAAATCATCATTTAAGCTGACTCAGTGATTTATTTGTATACAAGAATTTATGGTAAATTAAATGTTTTTTTAAGAAATTACATACTGAATTGCTTACTTAATTTGTTTAGACTGGGGATTGGCTGATGAACATCAGATTCAAAATAAAAGTTATGGGCATTTTACCTGAAGTTTTTTCAAATGAAATATAATATGAAGATATGTTGTATGTATTTATTTAAATATTACAGCTTTTTTATTTATTTCTTCATGTTAATATTTTTTAATATCCAAATTATTGAAATTAAAAATAAACAAATAAAATATATTTGATTGTATATAATTCGGTAGGAATTCATAAATAAATTCGGTTGTATTTACCGAAAATGTAAATTCGGTTGGGTAGGTATAACTGAAAATTTGGCAGACGCAATAAAATAAAATAGTAACTGCAACCGAATAATGTGATAGTACATGTATCTACCAAAATTCGGTTGGCAACAAATTCGGTTACCACAACAAATCTGTTCTCTGTGTGTAGATTTTTCTGCTATTTTAACAGGTTTATTATTCAAAAGTGACTGCAGAAAAATGTGCATAGATTTTTGCTAAATATTAAAAAAAACCTCAAAAAAAAGCCCGTGTAAGTAGTTCAAAATTCTGCTAAAATAACAAGAAATAGTACCTGTATTTGCGCCAGCAGAATTTTCAACGAAGTTGAAAATCATGGTCTGCTAAATTTAGGTAAGATATATTTTAAATACTGCTAAATATGCAGACAATTTTAGTTAAATTTGTTAAAAAATTTGTTACTTTAACAAAATTCATTCCTCTTTTTTGGCTTAAAATAAAATTTGTTGATTTTAACACTTTTCTTTGTTAAATTTAACAAATCTAAATTTAAGTAAAAAATTTGTAAAACTACAGTTTTATCTGTAATTATACTGAGTTGTAGAATTTATCCAAATTTATGGTCTCGGGACCCTCCCCGGGCCTAGTCCATATCAAGTAAGAGCATATAAGGGCACTCCGATGAAGCAAACAATTTGTCCGTTTGGCTCCATCTCCCGAGGGTCCAAGGCTCCACCAAGGTCCATTTTTGGATAGAGATAACCCCTTTCGCTGTGGTATTGTACGGTTAGGGGTATTCGAAATTTTCATCAATTTTGCTCTATCTCTCTTAGTTTTCCAGATATGGGCCATTTTAAAAAATCGGGAGGGAAAGAAATAGCGCCGTCTTTAAAACTTCGGATACACTGGTGGCACCATCTACCGGGTAAAAACAGAAACATGAAAATATTCTATTTTAACAATAAATTTTGTAAAATTTAACGAATGGGTTCTTAAAAATTAGTTATAAATAGTTTTGAAAATTAACACTAACATTAAAGTAAATGAAGATAACTAAAATCTTTGTATAAATCTGGGTTTCAACAAAAAATTTGTTAAAAAATAAGTCAAATCGATTTGAAACCATTTTGACAGATTTTTTTACTGTTGTATTATTTTAAATGTAGGAACTTTGAGCTGAATTCAGCAGAAATTTTACCTGATTTAAATACGAAGTTCTGTTCAAATGTGGCTTCAAATTTCGACTTCCGGGTTCTGACCCAGACGCGCCCATATTTATTATTGACGAATTTTTGTCCATTTTGCCCAATCTCGCTTAGTTTCCGAGATAAAAGCTATTTTAGGAATATATATAAAAAAAATATATCGCCATCTCTATGTGATATTGACAGCAGAGACACAAAAATATAATAATTATGAAAAAATTGTGATTTAAATTAGCTAAAAAATTTGTAAAGTTAGGAAACACAAATTACTAAAAATTAGCATACAAAATTAGTTCAAATACGGACGAAAATAATTGTAATGCTGAATTAGATTTAAAAAAATATTAGTTCAATCTTAAGTTTTTAGACAAAATAACAAAAAAATTAGTTCAACAGAATTAGAACGCGTTTAACACACTTATGTACTAACTTTTTTATGAGTTCTAAAACCGACAAAAATATGATGAAACTAGTACACTGCTGATTTCACAAAAATAGGTTTTGATTCTCTTAAAACAATTAAAATTTGTTTGTGTGTTTTTTTCTACTATATTCATAAAAATTTGATTCTAGCATACTAAATTTTTATTTCAATTAACTTGAATTTAGCTCGAATACAATTAAAACTCTGTGTATTGAACAGCTTTGTTTTAGCTAGTAAAGCCCCCATAGCCCCTCCCCCCCTTGAATCCACGCCTGGGTTGGCAACACTAAAAAGTAAATACACATACAATATGGTGCTAACGTCGACATTTTCCATGTTCATCATGCTCCGGAGAGCTATCGGCGCTATCCTGATATTTTAAACTGACAGATTCAAATTCTTAACTATCAAGTTAATCTTATAACTGTCAAGAAATACTTGTGTAAACGATTAAGATTAAAAAAATGGATCAACTTTAATCAAGTAGATTAATTTCGCTGTCTAAACGAGCTATAAGATTGTTAAATTGAACACAAAACATTAAAATAAAAAACAAAAAAAATAAGAACCCAAAAGCAGGAACACATTTTCTTAAATTAAATTTTACTGTTGAGTCAACAGAGATATTGTTTTCAGTATATAAAAAATATGTGGAACATTTTAAACTGATCCCTCCTACCTGAAGTTTGAGCTGAAATCGCCGCTGATCTATTGCGAGAAGCATTCGCATCGAAAAATGCAACTCTGCATTTTTCACTCTTTACTTCAGGGAATCATGTCGGTAAAAATAATTGAAATTGCAGTTAAAAAAGAGTACACTGAAATTAAATTTAAATTAACTACAATTGTAATTAAAAATAACTACATTGTTAGTTACTATTAACTTCCGTTATAATATAAAGTAATTTTAAATGCAACAATCTTACCGACATAATTCGTCTGAATTTAAATCCATCGATATCTTTTAATAACACGTATCGATATTTTGGGCCGATAACAACAATTAAAAAAAAAACCGAAAATAATTAGGTACAAATGATTTAATACCTCAAAGTCATTTAGAAAAAAAAAGAAAATTGTAATTCTTATTTACAATGTAGCTTCAACCAAGCCCACATAAATACGAAATAAATCGGATGTATTTAGTGTGTTTAGAGTGGAGAAAAATTTAGATATTTTTGGTTTTAGAAATTTGCAAAACCTAAAAATTAGAAAAAAAAAAAGAAAATATATTGTGCATCTTTGTTTATGACTTCCAATCAATCTATAGATTGAGTTCTGAAATTTTTAAAAATTATGTTTTTAATAGCCAATCACAATATTTTTTTATTAAAAGCAACTAAATTAGAAAACTAAAACGCTTTAAATTTTGAATTAAATTCCGGAATATTAACTTACATAAATTTTATTTGTTTTATAAATGTTTAAAAATAACTTCATAACTTCGGAAATAAATACTGATTCTCAAATACTGACAGTTTTAAAAATTATAAAATTTCGAACCACTCTAGAGGTTGCAGTTATGTTCGAATATTCTTGTCACTTTTATTGTTTTGTTTTTTTGTTTCTCGGGCATGGGAATTTACTATAAACTGATGTATTGTTTAGACAATAAAATGTTTGAAGTCCAAATAATACTCGTTTGGATCATCATTTTCATTATTTTTTTTATAAACTTACAATCAGTTAACAATGAGCATAAGTAATAACAATTAACTTTAATTACATTTAGTTTTTACGACTGCTTTGAAACTTTGTGTTGTTATTTTTTTTTCAATACAAAGTTATAATGACAACGAGCACAACCTCTAAAAATAACGAAAAAAAATCACAACTACAACGTTATCTAAACTGTCTTATGTCAAAATTCATATACCGGAAAATTGTCACAAACTGTTAGAAAATAAAACACATATGCAATTGTAAACAATAGTGATTTTAAATATAGTATACACTTGGTATTGAATTACATTTTCAAACAAGAGTGACCAGCTTGGTAAGTAACGTATTTACTAGGGAATTCAAATGACTCGGGTTTAGCTTTGTTCGAGTAACTCGATTTTGAGGTTTTGAACTTAGTCCGTTAATCGTGTAAGGTTTTAAATTATTCGAGTAACTCGATTAATGGTCTAAGGTTTAAAATTACTCGAGTGAAAATTTTATTTCAATATTTTTTTTGGTAAAAATTACCCATTTCTTGTAGGTTTTATAGTTTATTAGTAATTCTAATTAAAATTTAGATTATTCATTTATGTAAATTTTGAAATCTAAGAGAGGTTTGTTAAATACTCATTTAAAAATAATTCTAGTGCAGTTTTCTAAAAAGCTAAACATTTTTGGATGGCTTAATCTAAAACGATCCTAACTAGATTTTTTATTTTTTTTTTTTTAATTTTATTTTATCGGGATATACATTAATTGCATTGAAGGAATTAAATATGCTAAAATCCCAAACATATTTAACAAATTGTGAAAAATAATCTGTTGTAGGCATGTCCCTATCCGGATTTCATTCTTGCCTAAGGAAATCGTCAGGGGACGACGTTTTTATAATTTTTGGAAATATTTGTTAAGTTAAACAAACTCAATGAGAATTTCTTGTTCTCGTCTAGGAGCGTTATTGAACATTTAAAATATCAAATAAAAAACAAAAACAACAACAACAAATTTTCCACAATTTACTACTCTGTTGTTTTGACAAATTGCCTGCACTTGACCGAAAAACCATACGTCAGTGTGGCAACATTAGCAAAAAAAGGTGACAAGGAGGAGATAAGAAGATGAAAACAAACCTAAAGTATAATGTTTGTATGTGTCTGTTTGATCACTTCTGAAGTTAAAACAACAACAGGGAGCTGAATAGGAAAGAAAACCATGAATCAGCCACACTATAAGCAAGGCCTTACGTGGGTTAGATGGCCAAGCTGTCCAACTCTAGTATAGTTAGTTTGTAATGTAGGAGTGCATGGGTTCGATCCCTACAGCTGACAGGTTGTTACAAAAATTATCATACAGAGACAATCTGACAATAAAATATAAACAATAATAC
This sequence comes from Leucophora obtusa, assembly GCA_949987735.1. Taxonomy (NCBI): domain Eukaryota; kingdom Metazoa; phylum Arthropoda; class Insecta; order Diptera; family Anthomyiidae; genus Leucophora; species Leucophora obtusa. The sequence continues at coordinate 91,011,109 of OX465297.1, read as the reverse complement.
AATTTAATGGAAAATCACTGATGAAGCCGGTCCATAAAAAAAGGCAGAAACTAGATCTAGTCTGATTTGCAAATTAATGTGTTTATTTATAACTTTTGACAAAAATATTTATTCTTCTTCTTAACCTCCAGCCTACTTAATTACAATTTGGTTTTTAAATTTGATTCAATTTTGAACAAATCCGTAATTTTAACAACTTGATTTAACCAATAATGGCTGCCTACAATCGCGAATTAAATCATAAAACAATTAAATTCATTCAAAATTGAATCAATATAAATTTATACAAATCATATCTCACTTTATTCAATTTCAAATCGTGGATTTAAAGTGGTTATGATTCAGAAAATGAAAAAAAAAACACTTTTTTGCTAATTGATTCAAAACAAAACTATCGTATCTTTTTCAAGCTCTGATAAAATATAACGCGAAATTTTTAAATTAAACACAAAACAGCGTAAACAATATTGTTGTTGCTCTGTGTGCAATTTTCCAATTCCTTGTGAGGTTTTATTGAATTTCAAGGCACTATGTTAAAAGTCCAGACCAAATAATAATTCACATAGAGCTGAAAATTGGTACAGGTCTTAAATGCACTATTACGAATAAAATGTCGAAAGTCGCCACCGATCCCACATCTGCTAAAAAATTTATTCAGGCCCAAAAGTCAAAAATATTGTTTTTATATTTTTTCGTAAACGGTAAGTGTTATCGTAAAATTATGTTGGCAAAAGTTATAGATCATGCAATTGTCTACAAAAAAATTATTTTTTCCTACGTATCACCTTTCCTGAG